>VXBZ01007427.1:0-36314 GCA_013399135.1 Heliornis fulica | reverse complement strand
AAAAATGCTTCTCCTGAGCTTAAAACATTTACAATGCATTTCCCCCGCCCCCGCTCATGCAAGGCGAGGGCGGGGGGGCGGGGGTGTGGGTGTGGGAGTGGGAGGGGGGTGGTTAGAAGCACGGGGAGCCGAGTCATTTACAGAGTGCTAAACAGCTGTAGAGATGAATCCATCGTAAAACCACAGAACAAAGCGCTCAGCCCTTCGGTGGCAAGGAAAAAAAACAAAAACCAAAACCCAACCTCAAACCACAAACCAAAAAAGAAAAGGGAAAGTACATGAGGAAGCCAGCATTTGGTATCTGCTAATAAAGGTGTCCCCCTCCCGCGGAGGGACTGAGTTACGGTCCCGGGCAGGGAGGGGGCAAAGACAGCAACTTTCACCCAGGTATTTCACCCAGAAATCGAGTCCCCGTCCAGTGGTGATGGGTGATCTCCGGTGAGACTTTGTTGCAGGCCGTGTCCCTGTCTTCAGTTACACATCTCCCAAGTGATTGTTTTTCCCTGGGTATGGAGCTGCTTTGTTAAGGTGCTCCAGCAGAATGAGCAACCTGTCCCGAGTGTTTTACAGCTTTGGTGGGCGAGAGGTAGAGGGGCTGAAAAGCATCCCTGAGCATGACTTTCCAAAGTGATCTTTTCTGTTATACCCAGCAAGGTGAGGTCCCTCTCCGACTGAACCCTCACCTGGGACCAACAGTGATATCTGCAGGTGCTCAAGGTACTCTCAAGGTCCAGGGAGTCTACAGAGGGGCTCGGGAAAAAGGGCCCTGTGTAGGTTGTCCCTCCACTCCCCCAAGGCCTACTTGCCCCACCTCAGTGTCCCTATACCTCTGCTTCACTCCCTGCAAAAGGTTAGGATTAGGGAGGGGTATGAGAAGATGACAGACACCAGTGAATTGACGGTTTCCCTCTCACCACCTGAGGCATTCAGGTCCACCCAGAGCCAGGGCAGACGAGGGCTTCCCTCCAGCTAGCCCCTTCCTATCCCCAGGGATAAGGATGGCCAGGGAAAGCAGCCCAGCTCCCTGCGCTTGTTGTTTCTGACTTGCACGTTTATACAAGGAGGGAGCCCAGCTCCCCTTGCCTGTTGTTTTCCGACTTGCAGGAGGAGAGGAGGAAGGGATTGAACCCTCAGCGGAGAGCATCCCGATGGCTCCTCCACCTCCAGACTCTCAGGTGACTGTCTTCCCGGCCAGCCAGTGGTTTTCTCGGGGCTCTGGGAGAGGGCGAACCCAGGAGACAGCCAGCCAACCGCAACACTTGACTTCCCCCCGGAGGTCTGGTGCCCTCCCTGGTCCTGCTGAAGGAGCACATGTTGTCTCCCAGGGGAAAGAAGTAGCTTCCAGAGCCAAGTTTATTCCAGACACCTACTTCCCTGTAGATTTTGCCACCAGTTTTAGGCCAACGGGATTAGGAAGGGCAGGGAGAAGCCCTAATCTCTCCGTGGAGGAGGCACCTGCAAACGGGGACTTGACCCAAGCAGTGCAGGGCAGTTCAGCAAGGTACGAAGCGGGATGGGGAGGCAGCCGCTCTGCCCCAGCCGAGCTGACACCTAAGCCCCATCAGGGACCGGCGCAGGCCCCGAGGCTGCTGATCCCGGTCCCCGCCCGCGGCACTCCGGCTGCGGGCTGGGCTGGCCACCACCCGTCACGCTGCTCTGATGCTATTCAACTCCTTCTGGGGCTGCCACGCTCGTTTACCTCCAGCATTGCAACGGACAGCTGATTTTAATGGCTTTGCCCACGGAAGTGCCAGGCGTTTGACAGATGATGGGAAAATGCTGGCGAGAGTGGGACAACGGAACAGCAAATCATCCTGCCAGTGCAGACTGTGGATAGCAAGAAGAAAGGAAGGAACAAATCCAAACCTAGGCAACGGCGAGCCAGACTCCATGCAAATAAATCGCTAATAGGCACTTACCAGCGGAAATTAAATGAGTTAAATAAACTGATGCTCAAACCTTTAACAGAAAAGGGCATGTAATCATATAACTGTGTCCAGAGCAGTGAGTCTGTAGGAGCGTTGTAAAGTAAAGTCGGATCTGCCATGGGGAAGGCACTGAAATATTGACATATCACAGCTTAGATCTCACTGGTGTTAGGGAACTCAGAGAGTCTTGATTTCTCCCTTCCACTTGAAACTTCAATCCCTCTAGCACAGGGAGCAAGGGAAGTGTGTTGCTTTCACCCACAAGCAGCATTAAGCACTACCTTACTAACAAAATCACTAAGCTTTCCTTTCCCTTTCACCTTGCATGACAACAGTGCTTTTGTAGCCTCTTTGAGTCCAAAAGTCTGACATACTAGGAATTATTCAAAACAGACCACACTGATGAAATGGAAATTCCCAGCAGGTTTAGATGGGGCTCAGTGTCTAATTTTCAAAGCCAAACTGATCCCCTCTCACGCAGAGCAGCTAGGTGGCGAACTGGAAAATGAAACCTACTCTTTTATTAAGGATAAACACAGTTTCTGCAAGAGCATCCCGCTAGGAACAGCAAAGCTGAGAGAGCACTTTTTAATATTAACATGCAAGATGTTTGCCTATCAATAAAGCTCTATAAACTGCAGGTCTGCACTTTTTTTTTTTTTTTTTAATAATTGCTCTTTGCAAATATTGCAGCGTCCCAGGTGATTTATTAAGGGTAGGCACGTTTGAAATGTTTGAAAAACGTTTTTGAACAACCTGCAAAATATATTTGCCGAGAACCACTGTCACTTTTGTCTAGGCTCGGAAAGACAGCTGCTGTAGCACATGTCCAAGGCTGTCAGACATCTGAGTACAAACAGAAATGTGACTTTCAGGAGAAAAAAAAACCACAAGAAGGAGGTGTGTGACCTCAATTTATGTGATGTGTGAGTTAAAAAAACCCCACATTAACAAGGGGGCAAGCAGTCGCGCAATTGGGTTTTACAGCTGTGGCACAATACCCTCTCTCTAAACTCTGGGGGTGGAGAGGGTTATTTACCGCATACAAGTTTTACATGGCGTTGAGACCCTCCTTGGTCTGAAGCTCGGGGTTTATAGCCTAACGTACCTCTGATCGAGAGTGAATAGGTGAGTCCTGCATCGGGCAGAGCCGCCGCCTGCAGCACCCTGGAGAGCGGTCGGCTGTCCGCCGCTGGGCGTGTCCCCTGTCCGCCTGTCCTGCTGTCAGCGTGCACTCGCACGCACATCTTTGCAGATGTGTGTTTGCAGATGTTTAGTCAAATGCAAACCAATAATCGGCTGCACATCTGATGTTACGTTCTCCGAGGCCACATCTGTTGTTTTTAATGCTGCGTTCCTTGGAAGATGACTCCCCCAGCGAGCTGCTTCATGTGTGCATCAGCAGGAGTCAATGTCTGGAAATGACGCAGTTTTAAAGGTGTCCTTTAAAAGTATCAGTGAAGCTCTGGCATATACCGAAGACCACAGTAACCTGAAGTTCAGGGCTGTGAATAGCTTCTTCTAGCACAGACTGTAAGTAAATGGTTTCGTTATTGCAAAAGTGTCATTGGAACTTTTCTGCAGAGGGCCTCGGTCACTGGAAATCTTCACTTGCATTATACACAGAGGTGGTGTGTGGACATAGGAAGGAAGGTGTCAAGTCATGAATTTCTTTTTATTTTAATTACCTGTGGAAAGACCAAGAGATATTTCAAATGCCTCTTTTTTTTCAGGGTAGCTGGACCCTTGGCAACTTTATGTGCAAACGTCCAGTGACTCCAGAGGGGTGCTGAGGACTGTTGGTTTGTTGAAGAGATTTAAAGAGGGTCACAGTTCTATGGGAAATATTTTTCTCAAGTTACTAATTTACAAATAGACTGAAGAATTAATCTTCATTACATGTGAAGTCAAGGGCTCTGGCTGCTCTTTGCACACTTCAAGCTTAGAAACCAAACTCTCCTGCAGTGTAACTCTGTAGACACTCCCCTTTTGTACTTCTAATTCTGCCACAGGGCTTGCACAAAGTTTCTCTAGTACTGAGACTACTCACTGCAATGCACATACAGGGTGAATGATTGTTTGAAGCCCATCCAAAGCCCATAAATCCAGAAACAGATTGCTAAAGTAGGAGTTCCTGTAGAATTTTTTTTTTTTTAAATTTTTCAACAACCTACTTCTGCAGGAAGCTCAGATTGATCCTCATAGAAAATACTAGAAAATACAAACAGGAAAATTAATGTGTTTTCTTTGGGGAAAAGAGGATTGGAACACACATCTCCTAGGTTCCCAGTGAGCATTTTCCTATGGGATGCTGGCTCTCTTCCCACTTACTGGGACAGTGATCCTTGCAGGAGATGCTTGCATTATCTATTCAGATGTCTTCACTTGAAAACTCAAACAATAATAGTAACAGCAACAACAACAAGAAGGTGACTTAAAACCAAACATATCCTTCCATTAACTATTCTGGATAGCACCTGCACTCTAGCACCTTGTGAGTTGTCACTTTGAACCAGAGTGAAAGTAGTTCCATGTGTCATGTGTTCTAGGGCAGACGTCACTCATCACAGACCAGAATAGTATCACACTGCTTTATCCTTTTCCTTTCACTCACTGGTAGGGACAGAAGCCACACACTCACTGAGGCTTTGCACTGCACACTGCCAGGAGTCCTGAGCCCTCAGAAACAGAGGTGCTTCTGCAATTACGTACAATATTCTCTAATTAACTGTTCCATGGAACAGGCCTTCCTGGCTCAGATGGAACTTCATAATGCTGAGACTGCTCTGTTTTCAGTACCTGAACTGATATCTCCCAAGTCATTGCTGTGTACTGTGTGGTGTGCCAGCTCTCTAAAGACCCATTTGGCAGTTTCTGCATTTTCTCCAATCTCCTCTGTAGATACAGCATTAGACATATATATTTGTTGTTTTTGTTATTTTACTTTCCCTATAAACTGAGTTTCACGTTCTTTTTTTCTGTATTATATATCTCTATTTTTCACTTCCTCTTCTTTACAACTGGAATTTCTTTTGAAGTTTTAGCATGTCTCAGACTCACAGCATGAGGAAAGTAAAGAACTCCCAACTTGTAGACTGGCAGATTTATCAGCCTTTCTCCCACAATGGCCAGAATCAGGTATTTCTGCAGAAAGAAAAAAGCAGTTTCTCTCCTGGGAACAAGATAATTTGTCTCCTCCAAGAAGTGTCCTTCTAATCACAGAGAATTACAGTTGTATAAGTTCTCCTGCAAGGTGTTTATTTTCTCTTCTACTATTTATCTTATCATTTTCTATAATAGTTTAGGATATTGGTGGTATGTCTGAAATGTCTGTGAAGTTTTCAGGTTCAGGATCATCTTTGACTTAATTGAACTGTAAAGCACATAATTACATTGTAGTTCACAAAGTTTGTGAAAAATGTATTTTCTTTTATGAGTTTTGAATTTGATACTTCATCTGATGCCCTCCATTTTTTCATCTGACATGGCAAGAACAGCTATTTCCAATCTTGGAACAGCGCATTCCCATGGTGGAATTATACACTGGATCTGGATCTTTACTTCTTCCATATTCTTTCCTATACCTCTAGACTCTAAGGGTAAGGATTCAATATTTTTTTCTTCATCTTTTCTTTTTCTTTTTTTTTTTTTTCAACTGAAGGTCTCTGTCTGATACTTCACAGAATCACAGATGGTTGAGGTTGGAAGGGACCTCTGGAGTTCATCTAGTCCAAACCTATCTGCCAGAGCAGGATTCATGACAATTTTTATTCACTTCTGAACCCCTTGTACAATACCTTTCTTGAGACAAGGTCATTTTCTAGCAGGTACTATTCCAGATGAAGCCACTTAGACAGATAGCCTGTATGATGTTCTAATAGGATTGCCTAATGTCATTTCATAAATCAGCATAAACCTTGTTGATTAAGATCCTTCTGCCTTATTTGCTTAGCTGAACACTGAACACACCTTTGTTAATCTGTCTGGAATTATACCTGTGTCATTTATATGTTTAACTGAAAAACATCAGCAAATTACATTAGGATGAATTTTTCTTTTCTTTTTTTTTTTTTTATTCCCTCTAGCATCTACTGCTTTGTATTTGTCAACAATGGTCTTCATTCACCTTGCTGCTATTCAATCACCAAACTTACTAATGCATTCACCTTTCTTTACTTTTTTTCCCATTGTTTCTAGTTTAGCACAAATCCCCTTCTCAATTCACTGCACTCTGGAGTCCATTTGTCAGAACTGCTGCCTGAGTCCATTTGTCAGAAAGAATTTGTAAACAGTTTTATTTCTAATGGTGGAGTGCTAAACTATAACTCCTACTTTCTTTAGTATATCATAACTCTCTTAACTGCTCTTCTTTTGGAAAAAAAAAGAACATAGAACTCCTTGAATGAGTCCAGTGCAGTGCTACCGAGATGATGAAGCGGAACATCTTCCTTATGAGGACAGGCTGAGGGAGCTGGGTCTCTTCAGCTTGAAGAATAGGAGACTGAGGGGTGACCTCATTAATGTTTATAAATATGTTAAGGGTGAGTGTCAGGAGGATGGATCCAGGGTCTTCTCAGTAATGGCCAGTGATGGAACAAGGGGCAATGGGTCAAAGCTGAAACATAGAAAGTTCCATATGAATGTAAGGAAAAATTTTTTCACTGTGAGGATGATGGAGCTCTGGAACAGGCTGCCCAGAGAGGTTGTGGAGTCTCCTTCTCTGGAGACATCCAAGACCTATCTGGACATGTTCCTGTGTGATTTTATCTAGGTGATCCTACTTGGATAAGGCTTAGGACTAGATGGTCTTTCAAGGTCCCTTCCAACTCCTAATGTTCTGTGGTTCTGTGAAATGAAGTTGCTCAGACTTCCATTCTTCCTATTTCTAGCAGCTGCAATGAAGTTGTGCTGACTTATATAAGCTGTATATCTACAGTTTTTCAAACTTCAGTTTTATAATAAAGATAAGATTAGTAACACTTAGGGCCACACATTTCATAACTCACTTCTCATTANACTCCTTGAATGAGTCCAGTGCAGTGCTACCGAGATGATGAAGCGGAACATCTTCCTTATGAGGACAGGCTGAGGGAGCTGGGTCTCTTCAGCTTGAAGAATAGGAGACTGAGGGGTGACCTCATTAATGTTTATAAATATGTTAAGGGTGAGTGTCAGGAGGATGGATCCAGGGTCTTCTCAGTAATGGCCAGTGATGGAACAAGGGGCAATGGGTCAAAGCTGAAACATAGAAAGTTCCATATGAATGTAAGGAAAAATTTTTTCACTGTGAGGATGATGGAGCTCTGGAACAGGCTGCCCAGAGAGGTTGTGGAGTCTCCTTCTCTGGAGACATCCAAGACCTATCTGGACATGTTCCTGTGTGATTTTATCTAGGTGATCCTACTTGGATAAGGCTTAGGACTAGATGGTCTTTCAAGGTCCCTTCCAACTCCTAATGTTCTGTGGTTCTGTGAAATGAAGTTGCTCAGACTTCCATTCTTCCTATTTCTAGCAGCTGCAATGAAGTTGTGCTGACTTATATAAGCTGTATATCTACAGTTTTTCAAACTTCAGTTTTATAATAAAGATAAGATTAGTAACACTTAGGGCCACACATTTCATAACTCACTTCTCATTACTCTTAAATATTTTTTTTTTTTTAATTTTCCACTGTGCAGGTTTGAACTGCAGTCTATTATATTTTTTTCAGAAAAGTTAAAAATCACAGAATCACAGAATTAAATCCACATAATTTCTTTCCACAGAATTAGATAAAATCACACAGGAACTTGTCCAGATTGGTCTTGAATGTCTCCAGAGAATCCTGCCATATTTATTCCTTCCTCATCTTCATTATCATAACAGAAAACCACTCCTAAATATATTTCTAAATACCCAGGAGTATTTACTTGTGCCCTGTGTTGAAAACTGTGTATGTATATTCCCATCTAGAAAGTGTGATATATGCCATGAAACATGGCAATAAGAAGACATTCTTTTCTTCTTTCTATTATGTTAGGCAATTTCCTGACAATTGAATATGTTTAATATTGATCATATTAATAAAAACAACAACAACATTTTCTTATGCATTTTGACCTAGCAGACATAAAATATGTGGACCCTCTGGAAGTATTTGCACATTGTGCATCTTAAAATTGCTTGTTTTTACATTCACGTGCAGTAGCCTATTGGTTGACTTTCTTTGCATGGGAAGGAACGGACTCTTCAGGAGACGCAACAGTAGTTTTGTAGCCTAAGCTGGTATTAAATCAAGTGTAAGCAGCCTTTCTAATAAGCCTTTAAATTAAAAAGAGAAAGGTCTCAAATGAAGTTCTATACTGTTGCAATGATTATTAAGAACAATCAATCAAGTGTGGTCCTGCTCAACCAGCAAAGAGAATGAGCTCCAGTGCAATTTAGAAATGTGTCTTGCAGGCATACTTTTAATATTGTTTGGTGATCCAGCAAGACTAAAATCACAATGTATGTCAATCTTATGCAGAAATGGACACCTGGATCAGTTGTCTTCTGACTCCCTTATGAACATTTAGAACAAGAAATACTTAAAATCTACTTGCTTTCATATCTTCTTTCATCTTCTGAGTTACCAGTGTGGACTTCTGCTGGATTAAAAAAGTGTCTTTCTTTGAAACCATCTTTTCTCCCATCCATACCAAATTACTATCTATTGTACTCTTCCTCACTGTATCGCACACATTTCAACCACTCATAGCATTTGCTAACAACAATTCCTTCTTGTAGAGCCAACAGATGATGCAGCAGAACGTCTAGAAAGAAGAAAGTATGTGTTTTCCTCCAGAATATTTTTATATTAATGACAAAGATGTTGAAGTAAATTTAGTTGCATTTAATTATTCACTACTTAGAATATTCACATTGTAAAGTTATTTAAAACCTTTAGAAAAAGTCACTCCCTGGTGCAAACTTAATAAAATACTGAGACTACTAATATTCCACTCCTGATTTGTCTCTTCAGGGAAAACCCATACCTGACTACTCGAGGTAGTCAGCACCTAGCACCATGTGTTATTCCAATTGATTACATCTCTTTAATTTTGCATGTCTTCTTTTGAAACTGTAGAGCTACCATTGGAGCTGAATTTGTGCACAGCAGCTGACCCAACTGAAAAGGTTACGTTTGTAAGCCACAAGGTTTTCTGTTTTCATATTGATAACTTCTGTAACACCTAGGAATCTTCTATGATGGTACCCAGTTGTGTATTCAGAGTAACAGTTCATGAAAACACCTGAGTGCTCAGTGTTCAGTACAAGAGTGTTGGTTGAAAGGTTAAAAGGTCTTTGGTTGCTTTCCTGAAGAGGGATGTTATGTTCTGAACTGGACCTCAGGGACTAAAGAACAAACTCAGGAGTTAGGATTATAGCTGTATAAGAATCACTTAAATGCCAGTTTTCAAAACAGTTCCCTCAAGCACTTGTCCAAACACAAAATTGCTCCGACTGAACAGCTGAATATTTAGCATGTGTGTGGCTGTTGTGCAGAACAGATACCATTGAGAATCAGGGCTTTGATATTTCAAGTTAGCTGTTAAAAGGATGAAGCACTTAACAAAACTATAGGCTACAACCTAAATTATTAAGAGAGCAGCAACCAGGCGCTTACCTATTTCATTTAATGGATGGGTTGTTTGTTCCTCCTACTCATGTCTCTGATTCAAAGAAGTTAAACTTTACATGTCTAAATACTCATGGAATAGGGTTAAATTCAAGCACATGACTAATATTACATCTCTACACTGGTGTTTCTTTAAATCAGCACATTGACTATACCAGGAACTAGAAACCTGGGTAATGTGGTTTGCATTGTTCTTTAGAATCAGAGAAAAATATGTCAGAAAAAATTCTGTATTTTCTTATCTGTAAACTATAGTGGAGTATTCAGTTTGTTCTCTTTAATCTACCTTTATGTTCTTTNTTTTTTTTTTTTAGTTTTTCTCCCAGACTTACCCCTATGCTAATGTATTGGTGAACATCAGCCTATTTTCAGACTTCACGTTATTCTTTAATAGTACTCTCTCTGTCAGAGAATCCTACTTCTGGTCTACATTGAGCATGGATTTATTAAAAGAAAAAGACAGTGTCTTGAAAAGTATTCCTTATATCAATCCCATTTTTTTGTATAAGCTGTGATCTAAACTGAGACTAAACAAACATGCTGGAGAACAAAGAAGAAAATCTCTAAAATTTCTAGGCAATAATAATACACAGGGAAACATACAAAGAAGAGGCAGAACAGAAACTCTCTTTTCATCATCCCAAGCTATCTTCTGGGCCTTTGAAGGATAAGGAGCTATGTCTAGTCCTGCAAAATGAACCAGTTTGTACTATATTAACCTGTAGACTCTGCAGCCCTGAGCCAAGTACTTGAGTCTTCCTGCAGAGGTTTAAGAACTAAGATTCACAGAAGATAGATCAGTCAGCAGGCAACTGTATAAATTGACTAATAAGTATTCAGATGAAGAGTAACCCTCTGTGCTCAATCTTACTGGCTATTTGTATACCACTAGGTAAACTATCATGTCTTGTGTGTGTCTATGGGTGAGGAGATTTGGGGTTTTCAGCTGATCACTTCAGATTCTGCCTGTGTTGTCAGTACCGGCTGGGGTAGAGTTAATATTCTCCATAGTAGCTTATATCATGCTGCTTTGGATATGTGATGAAAATAGTAGTGATAACGCACCAATGGTTTAGCTGTTGCTGAACAATGCTTTACACAGTGTCAGAGCCTTTTCTACCTTTCACACTGCTCCACCAGTGAGTAAGCAGGGAATGTGCAAGAAGTGGAGAGGACACAGCAGGAACAGTTAAACAGAACTGACCAAAGGTGTGCTCCATACCATATAATGTTGTGTTCAGTCTAAACACTGGGGCAAGAGAGTTTGCCAGAGCTGCATTGTGTGTGGCCTGGTTGGGCATCAATTTTTTGTGTGGGTTTTTATGCATGCTTTGTAGTTGTTCTGTTTTGCTTTGTTTTAACTTATTAACTGTCTTTATCTCAACCTACTTTTAACCCTCTGATTCTCTCCCCCATACCACTGGTGGGGAAATAAATGAGTGGCTGTGGGGTGCTTAACTGCCACAACCACAGCTTAACCACAACCCTAGCCCAGGCATAGTGATGAGACACTTGTGATCTTTAGATCTCTGGTTATGTACTTTAGACCCCCTGGCTCAGGTCATCCCCACTTGGTGTAGGACAACTGAATTTTTTCAGTAAATGTAACCATGAGCAGGAGAGAGGCTGGATTCACTAATTCCTGTGTTTTGTTTTGTTTGTCTGTTTGGCTTTTTTTAATAGAACCTCCTTGTTAATATTTTAAAATCTAACAAAAATGCAGTTCTTTTTCACTTGTGTTGCTTGTTCAGCATTTCTGTCATTGGAAAAACAATCTTGACTACAGGTTATCTTTCTCTTCAACAAAATTTTTGAAGGTACATGAAGGTAAATGAAGACACTTGAAGACTCACTAACAGTGTGTGGCAGACCATGGAATAATGGGTACATATGGAGTCATGGTTAGAAGAATTTAAAAAGGACTAAGTAACAATCACGTGTGAGCCTACTGTGGAAACTAAGAGTTGTCTGGAGAATGCCAATTTTATTTGGTGTCTACTATCATTGTTTCACAATTTGTCTTTATTCTTCACCGTAAGGAAGAACCCACTAAAAGCTTTTTATTTTGAGAGAGCAGTGTCAATACAGCTCAGTTTGTGAGTCTAACAAGTCAGTCTTTCAGGAGGAGCATGGAGGAAGGTTCTTCCTCCTTAACCAGGAGTGACCAGAAAGATTTATGTCCTCAAAATAATCTGTCTTGAAAACACACACAATTAAGTACCTGCTTCAATAAAATAGAAAAAAATATTTTCTGTACACAATACTTCCATTTCATCTAAATGTTAGACTCTGGACATTAAATATAAGAAAAATAAAAATAAATCATGAAAAACTGGAGAGATGTAAAAATCATTATTCTCTGACAGATATTAAAAAAAATAAAACAGCTTCAGTACTCCAGACTTTGACAGGTAAGAAAGTATGGCGCAGAGCTGGAACTGTGACTCCACAATGTGTACAATGATAGATAGAGAAGCAGATCCCAGATGTGATTTCTGTAATGAACATATGATCTGCTTAGCCACAACACCTCTATGGGAGATAAATATTTGTCTTCACTAAATCATACAATTGCTGCCCATTGCATGGTACCCTGCATGGTGCAATCAGAGTCATTACCACAAAATGAAAATATATTATCTTTGTTCATGACTCCTAGGATATAGGTAATTAATAACCACCACCACCACCACCACACACACACACACACACACACACACACACACACACACACACACACAGAGAAAAGTAATAAAAATATCAGGAACATTTGCTATTTTGAGGTTATTTGTTTTCAGGAGAAAGAAAATACCCATTAGCTTATGCTAAATGTGAAGTATGTTTGTTCTTTATTTTTACAGTGATCAGGTAACTGGCACCTTTCTAGCTGCCTTGGTTCTGAGATCACAGAGCAGGTTCATCTTACACTGCATGATAAACATGGATGTGGAATCTTTTGTACCTGACCTATTTTTTGGTGGCCTGAACCTATTCCCTTTTTGCCTGTTACAATATTTATCCCACCTCTTCCCTCAATACAGTGAATTCTGAAGACATCTGTGATCAGTAGTATTTTTATCCGTCCATCCTTTATTTGAGTACACTCCATCCAGAATCAGAGGCCCTCCCTGGTTAACCAGGCAAGCTGAAGAGAGCTGCTGATTAGAGTCTAGAATTCTTCAGGCCTCTCTGGATCTACAAAGATCCTTTTGCTTCTGAGGTAAAGACCCTCAAGAGTAAGCAGATTCAAACATGGTTTCAAAGAACTGTGCTAATATAAACTGATTTATTCTTCCTGATGTCAGTAATGGGCAGCTGGTATTGACACCTGTACTGTACAGACCAGAGAAACCAGGTAAGTGCTATTTTAAGCCATTAGACCACATAAACCCTCAAAAAGGCAAAGCAAAATAACAAAGCACAGAACTAAATTTGCTCCTGGGAACACGGTCAACAAGTAAGTTGTTGCCACTGCTGATGACTGTGCCCTTGCTAATGCAGGTGTGCTGCCTTTTATTGAAGTTCACTATCACTAGGCAGGCCTTTAGGCAACTGCTGCAAGACAATTCAACATTAAAACATCCAACTACTGGTGTATCTAGCAAGGACCTGCTTTCTACAGACATAGTTAACAGAAAGTGGTAGTTCTGGGATGCCCAGCACAGGGCAGAGACCACTCGCAATGCTAAACCACTCCATGCTTCCAAGTATCTGTGGGGCAGAGGCAGAACTTCACACTACTTTCCAACAGAGATGACCTGTTTGTGAACATGTTAAAGCCTATCTAGTCTGTTCTTTCTGTTGTATTATTACAGGTTACCTCACTCCCCTTTAATAGACAGTACCATTACAAAGGCTCCCTATCACCACGTTGAAAGACAGCAACAAACAGTTGTTTTCACTAGGATCAGCGATGCTCTGAGAAAAGCAGTAGCAGAGCTATTGTTGTGTTTTCTGCCAGATTTATTTATACATTGTCAGAAAGCAAATACCAGCTGGGCTCCCAAGGCCAAACTTTCAAACTCCATTGCTGACAAGACCGGTTGGTCAAATCAGCACTGGTCACAGAGCCTCTAGGAATCACATTTTGGAGAGAAATGGTTCCAAACTGGAAGATAGAAAGTTCCATCTGAATATAAGGAGGAACTTTTTCAGTGTGAGGGTGACGAATTACTGGAACAGGCTGCCCAGAGAGGTTGTGGAGTCGCCTTCTTTGGAGACATTCAAGACCAATCTGGACACATTCCTGTGTGATATACAATAGATGATTCTGCTTGGGCAGGGGGGTGTGACTTAATGATCTTTCGAGGTCTCTTCCAGCTCCTAATATTCTGAAAAAAATATTCTGTAAAATGAATACATTGAACAGTATTAGTCCCAATACTGACCATTGAGGGACTCCACTAGTTACAGGCCTGAAACCAGAAGATTCCCTGCAGCCTGTGGAGAATAACATGATGAAGTGCGTGTCCCCCCGTAGCCCATGGAGGACAAAGAGACCCCACTGGTAGTCCATGGAGAGTCACTTGGGCCAGGCAGGAGCCCACCATGGAGCAGGTGGAGAGAAATAAGAAGCAGAGAGAGAGAGATAGAGGCCCACACCAGAGCAGGTTTGTTGGGGGTGCTTGCGAATCTGTGGGGGACCAGGCTGGGGCCAGCAGTCTAGGACCGAGGACTGAGAGACATTTTATGAGTTTATACAAGTGACCCACGCTGGGGCAGTTGGTGAAGAGCAGAGGCCCCGTGGATGAGGACTCATGTGGAGAAGGTCATGGAGGACTGTCTCCCATGGGTGGGACGCCACATTGGCACAGGGAAAGGGTGTGAGAAATACTGCCCCCACAAGAAGGATAACAACTCATGAGGAACTGACCGAAGATTCCATTCCCTATTTTCCCTCCTTTCCCCTGTGCCATCCTGGGGAAGAGAAACATCATGAATAAAGTGAAGTCTGCAAGGAAGGGAGAGGTGGGTGAGGGTGGTGTTTTAAGAGCTGTTTGTACTTCTCATTATCTGACTCTGGGTTCTCTGTGTGTAGTGTAATAAATTAGAGAGTTTTCTTGCTTTTCTTCTGTGTTGAGTCTGTTTTGCCTGTGACACTAATTGCAGAATGATCTCTCCCTGTCCTTATCTCGACTCCAAAGCCTCTCAACATGTATTGTCTCCCCTGTCCAGTTAAGAGGGATAGAGTGACTTTGGTGGGATTCTGGCCTCTAGTCAGGGTCAAAGCACCACAAAATATAATAATTCCATACCTGTCAAAATTTGCAATTTCTTTAAAAAGTCACCCTTACAGATGAGGAAAATACTCACACACAATGAAACTCCTAGGATTTTATGTGGGTTTTTTCTTACTTCTTAGGGGAAAGGAAAATAAACTCATTAAGTGGTAAATGGAACTGATTCAAACACACATATTTGTTTTTTAAAAATAGAGCAAAACCTCACTTAAAATCAACAATCTACTTTGTCACAGTACAGTCTAACCTTGTTAGAAATTAATTATTTTTAAAAAGACGCAGAATAAGGTATGTGTAATTTTTAAAAATGAGTTAAACCACAATCCCTTTGAAAGGAGGGCTGAGATGTCCATTTCTAATATGAGAAATTACTGGATCTTACTCCCTCTGGTTGCATCCTTTTTTCCTCAGTTCCCATTTTACTTGTCCTTCTCCTATATGCTTTCTTCCAAGTGCCTAATGTCTAGACTGCAAGATCCTAGAGCGGAATTTTTTAAACTTTTGTGTTTTATATATCCTAAAAATATTCCCAATGGAGCCACAAATGCAAGGCTAGTGAGAACAGTTTTGTTTTTCTTAGCCATATTTCCTGCCTTTTGTAGAAATAGATGAAGTATCTCCAGGGGGCTGTGGACAAGTAACTGGAAAGGAAAGGCATAAAAGATGAGTCCTCTGTACCTTGAGGCTAGAGTCAAGCAAAATTTCAGGTGTTATCTGAGCAGTAGAGCTTGTGAGTTTTAGAAGGCTCCTCTGGCAACAACTTTGTAAAGCTGTAGTACCAAGACATGTCTTTTGGAAGAGAGATGATGCAGTCTGACATAGCAAAGACAGAGAACAGTATTTTTTATAACAGACCTTTTTTTTTTTTATCTGGAAGGAGAAGATCTCAATGTCTCAAAACAGAAAATGGACAATAACACATACAAAATTAATCTTCTTTGTTGGAAAAGTGAGTGGTGTGTCTTTTGGGACTCAACTCTTTAAGCAGAAGTATACTGCTTATACCGTTATAACTCTTCCTGCAGAAAAATACAGTGAAAGTTGTGCATAGGGGTGTATAGTGTTTTAACTGGAGAAAGACCAGCACTTGTTATTTAATGCAGCATATTTTTTAAATTATTTCAGATTTATCTTTCTCAATATTGTACCAGTGACAATAGCAGCTGAGAAATAATTCAATGTTTATGTCACCTTCAGAAGATGGATCTTTGCCATGGTGAAAGAGATTTATGAAGAAGAGAGTATTTATTGTTCTTATTTTAACATATGTCTGAATATAAAAAAGCATCTCTTGCATTTGTTTTTCAGAAAGAACTCACACTTGAAGACTAAATATGAGTACAACTCACCTGCAATTAAAATTGAGATTTACAGAATCAGTTATTGTTTATATTTGAAATCAAATTTAGATGAAGAATTCCTGGCTTATTTAATAATATCTTCAGAGGGGCAATTATATGTGTGGAAAGATCCCTGGATGAAATCATTATGGGAACTCTCCATATATGTACAAATGCATCTATAGCTTCAGTTGCCCGAATGAGGAAGGACAGGTTCTTTATTCTTCTAATAGTAAATGCATTTTATGGCCCAAGTACTTCTATATTTTCCTATTTATGAGTTACTTCTGACTATTCAGTAGATGTTTCTGAGCTTGGACCTTGTCTCAAGTTCCCCAATGAATTTCTTAAGTAATTAAAAACATCCATGGGAAAGCAGCACAGACAGTATGAACTTTCTCTTTAAGGTGGAAGGAAGAAATAGTGACAATGCAGTGACCGGACTGTTGTTGCAGCTGTAGCAAGACACTATGACTCTTATGAACCACTTACCCTGCTTGCAATTGTCACTATGTGTACTAGATTTTTTTGAGACTAATTTTCTTTGTGCTAAATTAACTCCTAAAAACCTACTGCTTTACACTTCAGATATTGTAACAGCTCAGGTAAGTGAAGGAGAGAAAATAAAATCTATTCTTAACAATAATGCTGCTTCATCTGCCAGCGAGGTTGTCCCTACTGATCATATTAGTCAGCTTAGAAAGCCCTAAGGAGGCTCATGCTTACTTAATAGAAGGATCCCACTCATTTGAACAGCTATGTATTTGAATTACTTTAAATTACCTATTGTTCATCTCTCATTGCATAGAAATAAAAGAAAAAAGAAAAAAAGATAAATAGCCTATAGAGCTCCCATAATACTCATAATATTGTTCAAAGTTTTTAACAGAATTTGACTCATATTTTCAGAGCAATAAAACCACCACAGAAACTGGCTGAATACATTATTTTGGAAAAAAAACCCCAAACAACCCAAAACTTGCAGGATTTTGGGATTTATTTTTTTTTAAACTTTAAGCCCCACTTGAGATTTCTAAAGAAATTTTCCACAGAAAATATTTGTAAACACAAGTATGCTATGAAAAATCTGGTTATAAATGGTAATTCTACAGATGATACCCAGGTCTGTCTGGGAAGCAAACTATAAGTGCCTGTTAGTCATGGCTCCTAACACGTAGTTTCTAGCAGCAACTTTCAGCATATGGCAGCTCCATACCTTGTTTGCTTTATTTATATATTGCTTGTTGCTCACAGGAGGTGAATAGTTAAGTCACATAACAAGGTTTGTTCTCCTCAATTGAATTAGCGAACATTTTACAATTGAAAAATAAGTCTCATTAAATAGGAAATGGAAGAGTGAACACTATTGTTTGCACAGAAGCATCCTAGTGAAAACTTAAATACTCATCCAAGTGAAAATATTTGGGTGGGTATTTAAGTGATGTACAGCTAGGCCTCAACCATCCATGTGAAATGCATGCAAGACAAAGCAGCAAACATGACTCAACTGAGAAGCCTCTAATACATTGATTGAATAATTTGGATGCTCTTTACACAGCCTGCAACCAGTTCCAATACCAAGCTGTGCAGACTAAAGAACAAAATTAAGAGCCCTAGAAAGTCTTTTCCTTCTTGTAGTCATTGAAACACATCTGGGCTCACCAATGCACATCTTTTAGAGAGGTGTCAGAGCTTCCCCTGGGATAATTGAATTGTGTCTACTGTTGGTGGGGAAGAAAAACATGTGATTACGTTAACCAAGTACAATGTAAAAGGCAAACCTTTGAGAAAGGCTTTTGAGAGGCTGTGATAATGCTGTGGAAATGTGTAATATTGAATAATGCCTGTACTGCTGAAGCAATGGAAGAGTCGCTGTAGGTGTTGTGTTGGGGAAGTCACATGTCAGAAGGAGTGTGTCAGAGTTGCTAGAATCATTTGCTATTGCATAGCAAACGAAGGGCACTGAGGCCACAGGACTGTCACTTTTAAAGAATTTTAAGAGATAAGAAGGAATAGCATTTAAGGAGGAGTCTGACTAAAACCCCAAATCTACACATCTACCAGCCTGAGGTAAATTTAATTCTACAGCCAAATGTTGCTCCCTGGGCTGAGTGCCAGCGATCAAGTGTAGTAACTCATTAGCAGAATGTCCAGGGTGAATGAAGGCTCTCTAGAGGTGTGAGCATATCTATTCAAAGCCTGGTAGGGCCAGTGGAAAGACTCTCTCCCAAGAGCTTTAAATTAGGCTGTTAAAACTGGATCCTGGGGTTATTATTAAAATTCCAATTATGCATCTTGGGGCCCTGCAGAAATGTGACCATTTGTCTACTTGATGGAGCATGGAGATTTTTGATAGAAATAGCTAATCTGATACTGACCCTGCCAATTTTTATCTAGTTTAAGTTTCAGTAGCCAATTACAATCTAATATGAGCTATGTCTTGCAGGTATCCCATACACATCAGTGATGCCATAATGCCTTTTGCTCACACTTTGCATTCCTCTATTTAGAAAGACATATCTCCCCCACACACCTTCTCTGTAATTTAAGATGCTGAAGGAAGTATCGATAGCATGAGGAAGGCTGGAAGTAGATGCAGAAAGAACATCAACTTTGCTATTGCTATTTGGTATGCAGAAGACCATATCACCATTATCTTCAAACCAGTGAATAACAGAAAAAATGTTTAAGAGAAAAGTGTTAACAATGAATCCCATGACTCTAAGACCTCAGGTTTCAAATGTAGTCTCAATGGCATTGAAAGTAGAATTTATAGAGGCAAATAATTAAATATGCAAATTATTTTAAAAGCTGAAACATGAAATTTACAGCAGCAGTGAAACATGGAAAAAAACAGTTTTTGGCTCTGCTTTGCAGTCGGCAGATCTTTGCATTTGCAAATGGATTGACGCAGAATACTTTGAAAGACCAATTTACTGCTGGAGTGATGCTAGGTCATTTGATGAAGTTTTTAGATCAAAGGAATAGTCTGTAAATGTGCAACCGAATGTTGAGTATGTAAAAATTCTACAAATACATGAGATGATTAGAAAGATGAAGAAGGACATAAGTCTATCAGTTCTTTCTAATTTGTTTGCATATTTAGTCTGATTGAAAGGATTATATTTATGTAAACCTAAGAAATATCCCTGAACCCATATTTCTAGAGAAGCAAAGTATAAAGGAATGAAGAAAATTTTTAATCAAATGTTATACTTGCACCATGTAATGGCTACAGGTTTTGGGTTTTTTTTTGTCCAGATTTCCCTCCTTAAAAACCAGTCACTTTGCTTGTCTGTTCTTCGGCAAATGCTGACTATGTGAATAGTAGCTTGTTAATAGACACAGAATTTGGCCATTTTCTGACTAAATTTTATATTTCGTAGAAAATTAGGGAAATTTAGAATAGGTTCTGATGTTTTCTTAATTCTCATAAAGGTCCCAATTTGGAAGGGAATGAAACCTAAACAATATAATTTTCAAAGGTGTAGAAGTATCTCACAAAAAATGAATGTTGAGAAGAGATTAAAATTATGTCCAAATTCCAAATTTTAGATTAACTACTATTTTAAATAAAAAGCACCAAGGTAAGAAACACTGCTGAAACCACATCTTGCTGAACATAACACTTCTCTTTGTTTTATATAATAATAATTCATTTTTCAAGGTTGTGAATTATTTTTTTTATAAAAATAAGATATATGTTACCTCTGTGATCAAACCCAAGCCTGAATTTTATCTACCAATATACTTAATCTGAAATTTAATCCAAAGTATTAACTAAAAAAAATGTTTGGTGTGAAATATTATTCTCTGTTTAATCAAATGATCATATTAAGGTTCAGGCCCTGATATTTGAATAAAACCCTCTATGTTACTTTCTAAAACTTTTGAAAGGGTGCTTATAAAGACTGACATAGCAATAACGATTGTTAATGAAATACCTTGGAAACACACTGCTGAAATGTGAGGTATCTATTAGCAATGATAATAAGCGAGTCATTGACTTGTATGATATCTTAACCATAACCATTTTTTATCCTTTAATAAATTTGTTAATAGTTTATTAATAAAATTTCAACAGAATGAGAGCACAAGTATAAGGCAAATCCTAAGACAGTTATGACCTAGTCTGAGTCCATTTAAGTCAGGAGAGGTGGACCATTTAATGATAGCTGATTGTGTAGTTCCACGAACTTAAGTCTATTGTCCTCTCATTAACAGTGAAACAGCTACCAATCTTAATGCATTAAAATGCAGAAAATCTTTGTACAATGAAAATCACGTTATTTTTTGGTATCACAAGTGGAATTTGGAGGTGTGAAGAGGTTAAGTGATTCGCAAAGGTTGTAGAACAGATAAGTGGCAGAGACAGGAATAGATCTGGTATGTCATGACTCCTGTGCAGTAACCACAGAACCATCTGGCTTGTCAGAATAAATTCACATTTAATTATGTGGTGTTCTAAGGGCAAACGTCACCATAGGTTAAATGTCATCTAATAATTTGTCCTCATGGCAGTTCATCTGTAATAAGCCATTGTGCAGCACTATTCTTTGTTTGTTGCACAACTTCTCTTACATGAATGTTAAAAAAATCCATCATCTTCATCCTCGAATGCAAATTCAGAAGATGTAGTGCTAATTAGCCTGAGCTTTTTCTGGAGGTATAAACAAGAACTTTTTCTTGATTTATTTCAAGCAATGTTGAATGCAAATACCAGATGATTTGCCCTTACAATTCTTTCATTCATTAGATGTATTACCCAAATGGAAAGGAAAACCCACCTGATTTTATTGAAAGCAACTCTCCTAAATTGTAATTCAATTGGGTCCCTCCTGTAGCAGCACTCCAACACTGAGTGGAGTGAGGAGACCTGCTGTCTTCAGAAAATGGGGTAGCTCAGCCAGATCTACACTGAGTCCTGTCCAAGATACTGGGATGTTTCTCACTTACTTTGGCTGAGTTTGTATGTGACCTATAAATCCTAAGCTCCTTCATACCTGACTGCCTTCCCCCTTTGTTGTCCTACGTGCTGCCTTCTCTCATGCTGCTTTCTAGCAGATATCAGGTACAGCATGTTTTGCTGTTTTCTACACCCCTTGGCTGAAGACACAATTTTCATAGTGGGGTAACTCTTAACCTTTCCATTAAGACAATAAATCTCAGAGTATGTTTTTCTCAATATTCTCTTTGGCTGCAGTTTGGCCTTTTTACCCTATATGTACAAACTCTCCTCTGTAAAAGTTACCCTAATGAGATATATTAATTTTTCAATTTCCCCCAGCATCTCAGAACTTCTCATTTACCTTCATAACATAAAAGTGTACATTAAATATTTTGCAATATGAAGTGTGCAGGAATAATAATACATAAAAATAAGGGAACAGAGCTTAAAACATTGTAGCCCACTTGCGGCAATGCAGTTACAATGGCTTGCCCCAGCTGAAGACCTGACTCTCAACCCATGGTAGCAACTGGCCCCTAGACTGAAGCGACCTAACTCCCTTTTCATTCTGAAGCTTTAAGGAAGGCTGCCTGCCATTTGTTGGGAAAGGGAGAACACTGCAGACTCTGTTGAGAATAGGTATTGTTACCTATGACAATCACATCCTGCTCCAATGATGATTCTGAGAGAGTATGAGGATGCACCTGTAATCATAACATAAATTAAACATATAAATAAGTTTCATGTAGGTAACTGCAAGCAAAATTAAAAAAAATAATAAAAAAAACCACACAAGAGAGAAACAGAAAGAAAATATGAAAATGAAGACACAAAATGAGAATTTGGTGAAAGACTTTGAATATATTCTACTTTAATTGATGACTTCTATTCATATTTATTAAATTCATGAAGAAAGAATTGGAAGGGAAATGAAAAGAATAAATTTAAGATATATTTTTAAATTATTCTGCCTGACTGCCTTTGCTGTTGCTTTGCAATTATCCAGCTGGATTGTTCAGTTGACCAGAAGGAGAAGATTCATTCCCAAGTTTCACTCCCACCTGGCATCTTCTCCCTTTCTGTTAGATCCTTTGCCAACTTATTAAAGGCTTGGCACTGCTGTAGGCAACAATGTGACTGTAAAGTTTTTGGCCAGTACTCTGGATGTGGAATCTTCCAGGTGACTATTGTGCTCTGGAGACACTGGCACCTCTACCATGCCCACCAAATGTGACCTTCAGGAAGGAGGAAGTGACTTGTACTTCTGTCTTGGTTTTCATCTGGGATAGAGTTAGTTTTCAAAAGAAGCTGGGAGGGGGCACAGCTGAACTAAACTAGCCAAAGGGATATTCCATATCACGATTCAGTCTTAGCTTGTAAGGGGGGCAGCTGGCCAGAAAGGAGACTTTGCTGCTCAGGATGGGCTGGGCATCAGCCAGGGCAGTGAGCAAATTGCATTGTGTTTCCCCAGCTTTGTACTTTGTTTTATTAGTACTGTTGTTATTTTTCTCTTCCTTTGCTGTCCCTTTAAACTGTCCTTATCCCAATCCATGTATTAGCTTTATCTTCTGACTCTCCTTCCTACCCCACTGGTGAAAGGGAGAATGAGAAAGTGGCCTACGTGGTGCTTAGCTGCTGCCTAGGGCTAAACCACAACTCCTCATCTTTCCTTAGTGCTTACTTGGGAAGCCCAACCTTCTAGCTCATTCACATCAGGTCTGTGATGCCTCTGTATCTGCAGGTTAACAAATCTTACTGTCAGAGCCTACTTCTGCTTTCCTCTTTCTCGGTGCCCAGGTTTGTGACTATGCACTTTGATTCTCCAAGGCCATAAAACCCTGAGAATTACTTTTAATTATTTTCCCCATTTTCTTTTGGTGGCCTCTCTTTTAAAGTTTCTTGCTTTCTTTGAAATGGCCTGGACACAATCACACTTTTAACTACATGAAGTCATCTTTCTTCAGATAATAGGACATGCATACTGTGACACAGGTAAAACAGTTTTCTGAGGCACTTAATGGGCTCTAGCATTCCAAAAGAAAGAAGAACAATAGGTAAGAACCCACTAAGTTTTCTTGATTAGAGCAAAGTCAAATCATAAAATAGTTTGGGTTGGAAGGTACCTTTAAACGACATCTGGTTCAACCTCCTTGAAATAGGAAGAGTTATCTTCATCTACATCAGAGCCCCATCCCACGTGACCTTGAATGTCTCCAGGGATGGAGTATCTACCACCTCTCTGGGTAACCTGCTCCAGTATTTCACCACCCCCACTGTAAAAAGTGTCTTCCTTATATCTAGTGTAAATCTTCCCTCTTTTAGTTTAAGGCCATTACCACTTGTCCTACTGGAACAAGCCCTACTAAGAATCCTTCTTATAAGCCTCCTTTACATATTGAAAGACCTCAATAAGGTCTCCTTGGAATTACCTTTTCTCCAGGCTGAACAACCCCAACTCTCCTACTCTTTTCTCATGGAATAAATGTTTCTTACCTCTGATCATTTTTGTGGCTCTCCTCTGAACCCACTTTAATAGGTCCATGTCTGTCCTTTGCTGAGGAGCTCAATGTTGGATACAGTTCTCTAGATGGGGTTTCACAGAGTCGAGTTGAGGCAGAGAATCCCCTCCCTCAACATGCTGGGCTCACTTTTTCCTCTACAAGTGCAAATTGTTGGCTTATGTCCAGTTTTTCATCCACCAGCGCTTCCAAATGTTACTCTGCAGGGTTGCTCTCAAGCCCTTAATCCCTCAGCCTGTACTTATACCACGGGCTGCCCTGACCCAGTACAGGACCCTGCACTTGGCTTTATTGAACCCCATAAAGCTCATATTGGTCCCTCTCATCCTTCAGGTGTGTCAACTGTGCCACTCAACTTGGTGTCCTTTGCAAACTTGCTGAGGGTGCACTGGATCCCTCTGTTATTGATTAAGATATTAAACAGTACTGGTCCGAATACTGGCCTCTGGGAGACACCACTCATCACTGATCTCCATCTAGACATTGAGTCTTTGACTGTTAGTCTCTGGATGCAACCGTACAACCAATTCCTCATCCACTTAACAGTCCAACCACCAAACATATATCTCTCCAATTGAGAGAGGAGGTTGCTGGGGACCATGTCAAGAGACCAGATAGATAACATCTGTAGCTCTTCCCTTGCCCATTGATACAGTCACTTTATCATAGAAGGCCACTAGGTTGGTGAGGCAAAACTTACTTTTGGCGGCTGTCTTGAATCTCCTCCCCGTCTTCCATGTGCCTTAGCATGGCTTCTAGGATGATCTGCTCATGATCTACTCAGGCACACAGGTGAGGCTGACAAGTTGGCAGTTCCCAAGGTATTCCTTTCTACCTTTTCAAAACTGTGTGAAATGTTTCCCTTTTTAGAGTCACTGGGGACTTTGCCTGTCAGACATGACTTTTCAGAGATCACAGAGACTGGCTTGGTCGCTACATCAGCCGATTCTTTCCAGATTCTGGGATATATCTTGTCATGTAGACTTATGTTTGTTTAGTTTCCTCAGGTGGTCTGGAACCTGATCTTCTCTTACAGTGTGAAGGACTTTGCTTTCCCAGTCCTTGTCTTTCAGTCCATCCATTTGACAGCGTGGGAAAGAGGTTGCCAGTTATGTCTGGGGCAAAAAAGTTGTTGAGTACCTCAGCCTTCTCCTTGTCTACTGTTACCAGTTCATTTGTTGACAGACATTCATCAGAGGGGGTACACTTACTCTGACTTTCCTTTCTGGCTGACATAACTATAGAAACCCTCAGTATTCTTTGTGTCTCTTGCCATGTTCAGATCCTCCTGTGACTTGTCCCTCCTGACTCCACACCTATACAATTAGGCAATATCCAAGTTCCCAGGGTACTCTTCCCAGGATACCTGCCCCTGGTTCCTAGAAATGGACTATTGGAGACTAGTATTCTTCACATCAGAGTTGAAATCAGTTGAAAGTGTGTGAGTGTGTGGGTGTGTGTATACTTGTCTATATTTTGAGAAGTGATGTCTCCTAGGGGGATACTAAAGAGAAAAAAAAAAAAAAGAGAAAGAAAGGAGATGGGTATAGAACAAGTCAACTTAACAGTCTATCAATAATGTAATGCAACTTTATTTTTCATAGCTCCTTTCATGTGAACTGTATCCCAAAATGCTTTACAAGTTTAAATAATACAAGACTGTGGATATTATATTGTATAAATTACAGACAAACGGTGGCAGAAAGATGTTGCTTGTAGAATACATTAAGGAGAGATAAAGGCTAGTAGAGAGAAGAGAGGAAAAGAAATTAAGAGGTGCAGGCGGGGGAATGAAGAGATATTTGCATAAGAGATGTGAAAAGAGATGGAGAGCTGATGAGGCAGAGAGATACTGGAAGGCTGTTCCAGATGGCGAGAGATATTATATGGAGGGGCAGAGAGGAAGCTGGTGTTAAACAAGTGGAGGAGACAAAGACAAAGTCTGGAAGGGTGCTAAGGGAGGCAGACATTTTGTAGTCAGTGCCTGAGATGACCGGTAGGCTCAGGGATTTCTCTGGAAACAGAGGGGATATGCACTGGTGTTTTTGGCACGACAAGCACAAGACAGTGGACAGCATTCTGCTTGCTGTCAAGGAGAAAAAAAAAAAGCCCAGGGGAAGCTCTATAGTTAAATCAAAGGAACTTGAAATTCTACAGGAAAAAAACCTCCAAATGTAATAGACTATCTTCAGTCATAACTTATTTACCAAGTCCAGGTGCAGTTGACACAGTAATAATTCCAAAAACCAATAAATTCCCTTCAGATCTTTAGTGCGACTCATCTAGTTGTGGCTCTTCAAATTCCCTTGCTACAGCCACTGTGCCGCTGTCCCACCCCTGCAGTGGTTTCCCTAGGATAGCTTGCTGGCTAGAAGACAGTAAACAGGTATTATTATATGTTTTAGAAATTATTTCCATTTTAGCATCTGCACTTAGAAGGGCAGCACATGTTGAACATGCAAATCTTGCATTCACAAATATGACATATTCTCAGGCTGATTTGTTCAATGCTTGTGTGGTGTGTTTGAAACATGGATTCTTTAAGAAGCAGCTATAAAGTTTAAGGGTCCAACAAAGCAAATCCCAGCTGTGCTCCCAAGGCCAAACTCCCAAACCCTGTTGCTGACAAGGCCGGCCAGGCCAATCAGTGCCGGTCACAGCACCTCTAGGAATCACATTTCAGAGAGAAAAACACAAACATCTGCATTTTGCCACCAGAGAAGGGAGTGAGAAGATGTAAGAAACTGCAGACACCAAGGTCGGTGAAGTGGGGGAGAGGAGGAGGCACTGAGAGAAGATTCCCTGCAGCCTGTGGAGAACACCATGGTGGGGTGGGTGTCCCCCTGCAGCCCACGTAGGATGAAGACACCCCACTGGTAGCCCATCGAGAGGTACCTGGGCCAGGCAGGAGCCCACCATGGAGCAGGTGGAAGAATATGGAAGAGTCTGTGACCTACATTGGAGCAAGCCCCTGGCAGAACCTGCAGCCTGTGGAGAGAACTGATGAGGAACTGTCCAAAGACTGAAGCCTCTATTCCCTATTTCCCTCCCCTTTTCCCCTGTGCCATCCTGGGGAAGAGAAACATCATGAGTAAAGTGAAGTCTGCAAAGAAGGGAGGGGTGAGGGTGGTGTTTTAAGAGTTGTTTGTACTTCTCATTATCTGATTCTGGTTTCTTTGTGTGTGTAGTGTAGTGTGATAAAGAAGGTTTTTTCCTTTCTCCTGTGTTGCGTCTGTTTTGCCTGTGACACTAATTGCAGAATGATCTCTCCTTGTCCTTATCTTGACCCCTGACCCTCTCAATAGATATTTTCTCTCCTGTCCAGCTAAGAGGGGAGTCATAGAGTGGCTTTGGTGGGAGTCTGTCCTCCAGTCAAGGTCAAACCATCACAACTTGGTTCTGCCTGTGTAAAACCAGAGTATTTTAGAATGAAGGTAGTGAAGGGCAAATCACAACCTCTATTTCAGCCTTCTTTCTAAATTCATCATAAGGTCATTTCTGTGCAAAAGAACACTTGAGAAGGATATAAAAGTGAAATTATTTACCTAAGGAAATGCTTAGTGGAATGGAATAGCTTCTACAACAGCTGGTCTTGGGGCCAGCCTGGGGTTCCACTAAGCCTACAAACATCATTACTCTGGTTTTGAAGTAAGTCTCTGATTTTGATAAAAAGATAAAAATTCTAAGACTTGAAAACTGTTAATAAAACACTCCCTTGAACTTCCCAAATTTTCAGACAGCAAAACAAGACAACACTAAGTAATTACCATATTTGTTTTTCTCCAGAGGTTTCAGAGATCACTCATTTGTTCTTCTCAGACCAGTGTAAATGTAAGACAAATCATGACAAAATGTGCTGCAAGTGGATGGAAGTGAACAAAAGGTGTTGAATTCCAACTTATCTGCATGACATTAGGTACACATAATCTGTACCAATCTGCTTCTTTGTTTTGTCAGAGTTTAGATTTAATGATACTTCAGCTATAATGGTAAAACAGCAATTGCTGGGCCATCTATTTATCAAGTGATATTATCTTGAAAATCTGTCTCCCTGTTTACATTTCTCCTCTGCTCATGCTGTAATTGTCCATTTTATGGACAATTAGTTTTGTTTCCCAACAAAGTATAACAGTTACATGCAATGTGTTACTGACTGACTTGTAATGAAGACAGAAGTTATACTACATTTGATTTTTATCTGAATAAATATTGTAAGTGGACAACTTAGGTAATTTTTCCGATATTTTTCAAAACGAACTTGTTAGAGTGGACATTTGCTGCAGGATTCATGTATACATAGGAAAACATTTTAAGCAATATACAGGTGCAAATGTTTCCACTGGGCATATAGCAGGAATATTTGCCTTGTAAAACTACAATTGCATCTGAATTACTTTTCTGTTAAATTACCTAAAGGTTCATCTCAGAATATACATCTTCTACACTTCTCATACGAAATAAATAGACACAAAAATAACAACTATCTCTAGTTTCTATACCTACAAGCAGTAATTTGGAAAGAGCTACGAGTTTTGCAGTGGTTTTCTTATATAATATTTGGCTTGGATGCTAGCAGTCAATGGGAAAAACAAATGGAAGAGGTAAAGTAACACCTAGAAGAGGTTTGGCCATCAACTCTGAGGTCTTAGACCAACAGTATCTCTGATCAAGATGTGTCAGTCTTTTGATAACTAGTTCCAATGTAAGTGTTAGCAACTTCATGTTACATTTGTCTCTGAGGGAAATAAATCACAGTTTTCAGAACAGAAAGCTATTACGGCTCTGGGTAACTTGATTTGGCACATGAACTAGATAACCTGTGGGCCTGATAGATCACTAAAAGGTTTTCAAAGATTGGTCTGTCCCTTTGTTCAGCCATTTTCCACTAATTAGTGGAATTAGGGTTAATATTGTGCCAGTCAAGGCCATACTCAGAGGCCATACAGAAATGCTCTGTTCTGATTTTTCTAGCCTGACTGCAGTAAGTTTTGGAAGAATGCAAACCTTTCTTCAGTGTGAATGTTGTTACCCTACAATGATAATCCAGCTAACATGATTGAATGTCTTTAAGTTCACTTAGAAAGATATGAACAAGACATAAGTGGTGCATATGCTGTTTCTTAGAGATTAGTAATTTTCTAGAAGTATGAATTAACTACTATGAATTCAGAACTACTTCTGAAAAGGAGTCAAAGCATGACAGTTGTAAAAATACATCATGCCATTTCTAAGCAGGACAGCTCAGTACACTGGAGAAGGATTTGGAGGACATACAGAAGGTTGACTAATTCACAATATTGCTCTCAGAATTTCCAATGAATGTCCATATCCCATATGGATAATGAAGTTTCTCTGATATCTAAAGTTCTTTGGAAAGCTCTGTCCAAAACTTCGATAAAAAAAGGTGAATGTTATCACAAGTGGTGAAAGATGCATTTGGGGAAAAATGGTTGCAAACTTTGAATATAAAAACATAAGCACCTGGCAGGTATTTTCAGCATTTTCAGTCAAGGTCTTCACATACATTTGTGCAAGGAATTGGTTTATTTGCAAGAAGGTTGTCAGAAATGAGTGTCACAAATTCTGGGACAAAGAAACTGATGCCAAAAAGGGAAGGTTTTACTCCAGCCTTTGCATTTTTCTGTCTCTTCCCCATTATTTAACCTCGTTGGACTGAGTGATCTTTCAAGGTCTCTCCCAGCTCCTAATATTCTGTGATTCTGTGATTCATGGGAGCATGACATTTGTTGGTCACCTCTGTGAGATACCTCAACTCAGTTGAAGGAACCTCTTGCAAAGTAACTAACAAGAAAACCTTTGATCCTGAAGAGTTTTCTGCAGGATTATTGGGTTGAATCAGGTCAGAAAAGGTCTAACAAAGATGCAAAGGCAGAGATATAAACATGTATTCAAGAGTATGGGGCAAGGAAGAAAAAAGTATTTTACATTTATATAGAGGTTGCAATTTTAGTTCAATTTTTTATCATGTGACTTGACTCATGCCACAGTGAAAATATCTGGCCTTGGTAGTTGTGTGGGTGCAATTTTGAAAATCCTTCATGGACACAAGAAGGATTGCTGCTAGCACAACTGAAAATATTCTTGGAACCTAACTACAATTAAATTCTTATGATCATCTATCAGATCTGTGACTAATTTTTACCTGATAGGTTGATCCTGTCTCGGTCATTCTAAGCAAACCATGCAGACCTGAGAAAAAAGAGCAGGGAGTAAGGCTTACTTGTAGGAAAATGGAAAAAGTACATCTATGTCATCTATAGTCTTCATGGTAGTGAGTTGACTCTGAAGTGACACATTTTTTTACTTAGACATAGAATAGTTTCATTATTTATGGTGGCGATACTAAAAACATCAAACTATAGTCATTCCAAGCCAGTCCATCCCTTACCTGAACAGGATCAAGCTGTGAGAAACCTGGCTGACTGAATCATCTTCAGGAACAGGACCTCTCACATTACTTTAGAGCCCGTGGAGAGCACAGCTTGAGGGGAAGAAGAAATTCCAGCTCTAATCCTGCATTCATGTCCGTTAGAAGCAAATACTCAATCTGAAAAATGCAAATGAAGATAGGAGAGGAGACCAAACAAAAGCAGTAGCATCAACAGCTTCTCATAGCCTTTTATAGCTCTCAGGAGTGATTACATCCTGTTTACTTCCACTTCTTGAAGGTCTGTTATTGTATTCTGCCACAGGAAAAAAAAAATCCTCTTTAATTATCCTTCCATTCTTTTTGCCAGCCAGGCCCTGTGTCCTGTATTGAAATCAATGTTAATGGTTTTTGAGACTCCAGTATAGATATATTTTTTAATTGATGTCTCCTCTTCCTCCTGCTGACCCAATTCTCATTTTCATTATATTCAAAACCACATTGATGATCCACTCAGATCTGATCAATTATTTTAGCTCCTTTCTTCAATAACTAAATTTAATTGTGCTTTGCTGGCACAATTTAATTACTGGCACAAACATCTGAAATTTGTGAACAACAGCTGAGCAGCAGTGACAGAAAACAGGTGGTCTGGTGGCTGTTAGGATCCAAGCAGCAAGTGCACTAAGACAACACAGGCTACTAGGTGGACTCATTACTACAATTTTACTGTTTGAACCTCTTCCTTATCCACCAACCGTAATCTTCATTCCATCTGACAGGCAATGGCCATTACAGCCCTTCACTGTGTGACTATTTATAGCTGTGGAGAAGGCACACACTTAAATTGCCAGGCTGGAAAAGAGGGAACAGTGCTAAAGCAGAAGAGGTGTCTATATTGACAAAATGATTTGGGATGCTGGAGGAAAAGTGTAAAGAGGAAAGATGTGCAACGTTTACCCTGTAAGAAGATAGTGAAACAAGCACTCCAAGAGGCACTGCAACTGAATTTCTGTTGCATTATGTTCTGTAATTGTATTTTCTGATATCCGGTGAGGGTGAAGCCTTTTCTGTCATGTTTCTATGCATTGGGGTGCCCTTTCTATGTTAGCTTTGCTTTTTACAGTATCGTAAAAAGATGACTTCGTGTTGTCTTTTTTTTACCACGTTTGGTTAAAATACTATTCTTAAACAATTTATTTAACCCCAAGGCCTCACTTTTGTGGGAGAAAGGCAGGGAATTCTACAGCTCAAAGAGAATAGTGAGGGAAGCAAAGTTCATCAGATGTCATTCTGTGGTATTTCCTGTGATTTGGCTTCTTACCAAAGGTGGGTTTACCAAGCTGGTATTCCCCGTGTCAGCACTGCTTCATGTGGTGAATACCATTTCATGCAACGTGGTGGGAAATGTGCTGTTTCCATAGCCTTGCTTCTATGAGCACTGTGTCTGCATGTAGATGTGCTCACAGCTAGTTCAGCATCCACCAGTTATCGTGTTTTCTGTTGTTCCAGGCAGGAGGGACAGTTGTTTGAGGTAAGGGGACTGATCTGATCTGTAGTCCAGATACCACCAGACCTGAGACCTTCTGAATGTTCACAGTTCTCCAGTGTTTTTTCCTGGATAGTCTTGCAATGAATCATGTTCTTCAAGAACAGTAATATCCAAACACAAGGAATCTTATGAAGCAGCTTACTTGCCATCAATGTCAGGAAGAGAAGCAGAAACAGTCCCTCAGGGTCTCTTTCATGAAGTTTTTTCCCTATTGTCATAGGAATATAGTCCACTTGAGGAGAATGCTCAGTATAATAAAAGAAATTTTCATTGTTAGAGTTATCCTTTGACAAATGACTATGGCCTAGCATGAATTTTTACTGGGTTTAGATAAAACCCACCTGTTATCTTCTCCAAGCAGTTTGTAGCATGTAGCAAGAGACAATAGGTGAATTCAGGCAGACAAGGGAATACAAGGAAAACGTGTGTCAGTGGGATAAACAATAACCTCAGTAAACCAGAATCAGCTTTGGGTTTTCTGTTCATTCGAGAGGTAATGGGCAGTTGTAGGGGAGCTTTACAGATGTCTGTCAAAGCACAGGGAATCGTATGGGAGGAGATTTTTGTCTGAAGAACTAATAAAGAGGTCCTATGGCTTCTTTATTATTATTTGATTGTCCCAGATATGGATAATTCTGAAAAAGTCCACACTGCACGAACCTATTGAAACTGGTTCATTCATTGCAGCTGGAAAGAGCAAGCGCCTGATAAATCTTCTGCTTTTTTCCTCATTGTGGACACTACATATCACAAACACTCTACTGAGGCAAATCCTAAGAGGACAACATAGGCATACAAAGATGGATACTAGGTAGAATATGATAGCCATCAAAAACAAACCCCACAACCAACCCTTGATATTCTTAAAATGAAATGCAGAGACCTTAGTGAAAATCTTGCCACAAACAACAAGTTAATCTGAAAAGGCTGATGGGCCATTTCCAGTTGTTTGTGTACTGTTCAGCATTGCAGTTGGAGAGGAAATATCCTTGCTCGAGGAGATGTTATACATCAATCTCATGTTTCAAACAAGTCAAGATGAAGAGGTAATCAAGGGTGCAAGTGGTCAGAATGAGGTTAGATAAATCTGGACAAAAGTGGTGGTTGTAGGCAATAAATATAAGAACCTGCTGGTCCTGGCACTGTGTCACCTGGGACAGGCCGATTGCCAGAAGCTTTGAAGGTGAGTGTAAAATGAGGCATCCTCTAAGTTAATAACACCCAACTAATGAATATAATCTTTTATTAGAGCACAAGGCTTATGACCAATGTAAAATTAGTCTGCTGAGTGCTTGAATATGTGGGTTCAGATAGAGATCTTGAGAGAGGCAGAGGATGATGGATGCACCTGCAGGTTGTTATTTTCCTTCCCTTTGGCTTCTTCAGTCCTTGTTCAGCAGCTATATTCTCAGAAGGCTGATTAGTCCTGAAACTGGTTTGTCTCATCATAAGATTACACAATTCTACTGTATTGGAGGTGAATGGAATCTGGCCATATGAGGGTCATATGTGACTACCTACTGGAGAATCTGTTAACTGTCATTATAACATAAATGAGAAAGGTGCACATCCTACTTACATTGAGAAATTTGTGACCTGAACACTATACAGAAAATTAAACAAAACCAGAAACAAACTTTCTTTCATAGCATTAAATTAAGTCTTTGGGCAGTGTCTATTCAAGCACCTGACTTACATGACAGAGTTAATTTACTTGGGTCATTCTAGCATTTTATTTTTCACTAAACTTTTACTTTATTTGCAATGCTTCTTTGATACCATATATACTTTTATCCTTTTCACAAACATTTCATGACCCCCTGTTTACTTCTCATATTATTTCCTCTCACCTCACAACACTCTTCTCTCATCTTAAAGGATGTTTTTCAAAATTTGGGTTAATACTGCTTTTTCCACCAGCTAAGTGAGATCAAACAAACGAGTGAGGAACATGAGCAGGGAGATTGGACTAGATGATCTTTCTAGGTCCCTTCCAACCCCAAACATCCTGTGATTCTTTGATTATGACTGGATATGATGCTGTGCCACCAGTTCTAGGTGAATCAGCTTTAGCAGGGGGCTCAGATCTTCAGAGGTCCCTTCCAACCCCTGCCATTCTCTGATTCTGTGTCTGTATTCACAATATTCTGTAGGAGTCTCTTAAGGGTGATGGAGTGATCAGACTGGTTGGACTTTGTGACATTTCTGGCAAGACCTGAGTTACAGCAGTACTGGTGCAGTGCTGGGGACTTACTCTTTTGTCCATCTATCTTTGGCACATACTGCATGATCCAGATGTTCCCATAATGTTCTAAGAGGAGGAATGCAATTGAAGAGGAATTCTTCTAGACAAATGGCACAAGGAGCATGCTGCAGCACATTTTAAGAAAGATATCAACCTGTCTCTGCTGTCACTGAATATTCATTCATTCGAATCCCATATCCCTAGATTATAATCTAATCTAGATGATCCTGCTCTGACAGACACACTCCCTGCTTGGTAGAAAACTGTCTAGATGGCCAGGCCCAAAAAGTAGTTATCAATGGAGTCAAATCCAGACAGTCAGAAGTGGTGTCCCCCAGGGCTCAATCCTGGGTCCAGTCCTGTTCAAAATCTTTATCAACAACCTGTATGAAGGGATTGAGTATTTACTCAGTAAAGTCATGAATGACACTAAATTGGGAGTAAGCATTGATCTGCTTGAAGGTAGGGAAGCTCTTCAAAGGGACCTGAACAGGCTGGATTTGTGGGCTGAGAAAAATGGCAAGAAGTTCAGCAGGACCAAGTGCAGAGTTCTGCACTTGGGACATAACAACTCCAGGCAGCACTACAGGCTTGGGGAAGAGTGACTGGACAGCTGCCAGGCAGAGAAGGACCTCGGGGGGTTGGTTGACTGCAGACTGAATATGAGTCAGCAGAGTGCCCAGGTGGTCAAGAAGGCCAATGGCATCCTGGCTTGTATCAGAAACAGCGTGGCCAGCAGGTCTAGGGAGGTCATTGTGCCTCTGTACTCGGCATTGGTGAGGTTGCACCTTGAGTATGGTGTCCAGTTCTGGGTCCCTCACTACAAGAAGAACATCAGGGTCCTGGAGTGTTTTCAGAGAAGGGCAACCGGGCTGGTGAAAGGTCTGGAGAACAAACCTTATGAGGATCAGCTGAGGGAACTTGGGTTGTTTAGCCTGGAGAAGAGGAGCCTGAGGGGAGATTTTATCACTACCCACAATTACCTGAAAGGGGGTTGTAGAGAGGTGGGCGATTGTCTCTTCTGCCAAGAGACAATGATAGGATAAGGGGAAACGGCCTCAAGCTGTGCCAGGGCAGGTTCAAATGTTAGGAAGATGTTCTTCACTGAAAGAGTTATTGGGATGTGGAACAGGCTGCCTAGAGAGGTGGTTGAGTGACCATCCCTGGATGTATTAAAAGACAGAAAGATGGATATGGTTTAAGGATATGGTTTAGGAGAGGATAGGTACAGTTAGACTCAGTCATAGAATCATAGAATCATGGGGTTGGAAGAGACCTTCATAGGCCATCTAATCCAAACTCCCTGCAATGAGCAAGGACATCTTCACTAGATCAGGTTGTCAGAGCCTTATCAAGCCTGCCCTTGAATGTCTCCACAGATGGGGCCTCCACCATCTCTCTGGGCAACTTGTTCCAGTGCACCACTACTCTCATGGTGAAGAGTCTAATCTAAATCTGCCCTGATCTAGTTTAAAAGCATTGACCCTTGTCCTGTTACCACATGCCTTGGCAAATAGTCCTTCCCCAGCTTTCTTGTAGGCCCCCTTCAGGTACTGGTAGGCCACTATAAGGTCACCCTGCAGCCATCTCTTCTCCAGGCTGAACAGCATTTTAAAGGTCTTTTTCAACATTGTGATTCTGTGATTCTGTGATCTTTGGAGGTCCCTTCCAACTCCTAAGATTCTGTGATTCTGTGACCTCCCAAAAATCTCCCAAAAAGCTACAGACTTCTGGAGATACAGAGATGCTGGAAAATTGTAAAAAACATAGCTCTTCCCATCAGCAAGACCTTTTTTTTTTTTTTTTCTCCAGCATGACTGGAGATCAGGTTGCTTCTTACATCTTGATATTCTTAAAAAATCACTTTGTTGTTCTTGATCTCCCAAATCTCAGCCATCACACATTTCTGTCTTTCTGGGATAGCATATTACATCTTTAAAGCATAAATTTACAATCAGGAGTCAAACAGGATTCTTGAGGTATTATTAAAACACTACATATGACTTTCTATGTGACAAAGGTTTTGGGTCAATGGAAATCATTACCGTAGTGACAGATCTGTCAAGTCACAGAGCGTTTTATAATAAATAAAGATTACATACTCATCTCTGGCAGCTTTATTCTTTCTCATTTAGCTGCAGTAGTGTAAACCATGAGTCTAATGGAATTACAGAAAAATTAATGAAGGAGAATGTGGTTTGGGATTTCCAGGATGGGAGTGCCACACATATAACCTAACATCAAAGGACAAGAATCTTCTAGTTAAAAACTTATTTTTAAGAGTAGGTCAAAACACACTGCATATTTTTAAATAGGGACTTGTTTGTCATCCTGGCAGCATAAATCTGGCAGTATAGAGTTGTAATGGCTGCATAAAAATGGTCAAATGACTTCAAATTTTCAGCTGAGCTTTTGAATTGGAGCAAGAAATACATTGATCTGCAGACTTCTGAGGACACTACAAGTGTAATCAATTGAAATAGAATCATAGAATCAT
>VXBZ01007426.1:61214-74099 GCA_013399135.1 Heliornis fulica | reverse complement strand
ATCTGGACACGTTCCTGTGTGATCTCCTCTAGATGATCCTGCTCGGGCAGGGGGGTTGGACTGGATGATCTTTCAAGGTCTCCTCCAGCTCCTGATATTCTGTGATTCTGTGTGAAAACACCAACATCTCATCACACCTGCTACCCACCACGGCTGCTTCACCGCTGCAGTTTACAGCCTTGTGATTTAAAAGTAAGCCAAAGTATTTACAAATGATTTACTCTACTAGACAAAAGTGTAAACTATTCCTTTGCAGCTGGAACAGCTGGTTCACTGCTGTGATACAGTGGAGGTACATACATACATGGAGATGCATGGTCCCAAGTCCCAGATTTTACTAGGAGGTTATGGGAGCTTCACAATCAGGTTTGGTGCTGGCTGGAGTAAAAGAAGTGAACTGACTCTGTTGAAAATTCCCCTGGTACAGTAAGCAGAGGTGGAAATCAGAAGGTTATACCGAGCAGTTCAGAGCCAGAACACAGGCAGGTTGTCCTGGGCCTTAGCCAGGGTCTTGAATTAAACATTGGCAACAAAATCTGCCTGGGTCATAAGAGTGAGGTGGGGAAGTGTGGCATGTAAGGAACCCACTGAACCCACTTACTGGCAGAATGTGAATCTGGCAAATTGCTGCCAAGGTCTGGGAGGATCAAAGATATTTTACTTATATTCTAGATTCCCTGCTGATAGATTTCACCTAGTTAATGTTACGTTTTCTCTTTTGATATGTAAACCTTTTCTTTTATGCACCTGCTCAGTATTTCCAGATGAGAAAGTGTGGTTTTTATTAAGAACTTGGGAAAACCTTTTTTTTTTTCCCTCCCAACTACTTACAGGAAAACAAGCCAGTCAGGCCTTTCCTAAGATGGCAATTTTATGAAAATTGGAACACTGCTGCTCTTTATAACATCTGGGAGAAATGTTACAGCTATGCAGCTCTGTGTCATCTTAAGAAAAGGTTTGTCTTATGCAATTTGGGAAAAGTAATTTGTGGTCATGTAATTTAGGAATTTAAGAGAATCCATGTAACTGAGCAGAATTATACTGCATTGTCAAACAATGTCATAATTTATTAATATTGATGCTGTATTTTAGCCTCTTTAAAATTATTATTTTAATATAATTTCCAGAATAGTTTCAATGAATAGTAAAATATATTAACTAGCTGTTTTATCTTATGAATTGTTGAACCAATACAGATCTAGGCAAATGCAATCAAATGCTGTATGTGTATTTAATGGAAATATATACATAAATTGTCTTCTGCATAGTTAGCATTATGCAGATCTGTGTACAGATAAAATACAGCTGCCTTTTTATTTAACATCAGCAATATTTTTCTTAATTAACAGATGTATGTCTTCTAAAGAATTATTAATATTTACACACATATTAATTTACCATGGCTACAGACAAGTTAAGTCTTAATATATCACCCCCCACACATTTTACTTTTTCTATGGCCATTTTAAAATATGACTTTAAGAGTCACTATCAGGGCCTTTACTTTGCTCAGTTTGGAGCAGAAAACATCTTCTGATGATTTGTTGCATATCTTTTATCACTGTTTTCCTGGTTCTCAAAATTCCAGTTAGAAACATCAAGCTGTGCTCCCAGAAGTGAGGGGACACACTGTCTTCTCTATCCATTCTCAGTTTGACAAAGTAACAAACTAGACATGTTCTTCAGTTCTTTATCCTAACTACAGTGAAGTCAGTTATGATTTATCTGTAGGTGTTTCTCTCCCTTGGCAGTATAAAGGAGTCTTCCACCTGGTCTTTGCTAACATGCTTTTCATATGGCCTGTTGAAACCTGGATAATGTTTTTTTTTTTCTGGAGTGTGCTGTGCTGGTTGGAAAAGGTAGAGGTTATATGAGGTTTCCCATTTGCACTTGTAGTCGGGTCCCAGCATAGCTGGTTTGTGAGGAGAAGGGATATTAGTATTAGTATAATTAGTAGAGAATTAGTGACAGGTCTGTAAGATGGTATTTTGGTCTTGCCTGGTGGGAACTGGTTGAATTAAGGGTCCTGTTTGGCAACCCCATTATATAAGGGTCTTTGTGGAGCTTTGACCCTGGCTGAAGGCTAGACTCTCACCAAAGTCCCTCTTAGCTGGACATGAATGTCTCTCAGTGCCAGACTGGTGCCCCCAGCCTGGTCCCCACAGAGTCACCAGCCCCCCAGCAAACCTGCTCCAGCCTGGGCCTCCATCTCTCTCTGCCTCTTATCTCTCCCCACAGGCTGCAGGTGCTGCCAGGGCCTTGCTCCAATGGAGGTCACAGATTCTTCCCTATTCCTCCCCCTGCTCCATGGTGGCTCCTGCCTGGCCCAGGTGCCTCTCCATGGGCTACAAGTGGGGTCTCTTCATCCTCCATGGGCTGTGGGGGGACACCCGCTTCACCATGGTCTTCTCCACAGGCCGCAGGGAATCTTCTCTCAGCGCCTCCTCCTCCCCCTTCGCTGACCTTGGTGTCTGCAGAGTTTCTCCCATCTTCTCCCTCCCTTCTCTGGGGGCAAAATGCGGCTGTTTGGGTTTTTCTGTCTCTCCAATGTGATTCCCAGAGGCCTGTGACCGGCGCTGACTGGCCCGGCCTTGTCAGTGACAGGGTTTGGGATTGGGCCTTGGGAGCCCAGCTGGGATTTGCTGTGTTGGACCCTTTGCAAACCCACCAGTCTTCAACTTGCTCCAGGGCTAAGTATGATGAACAATTGCTCTTACATGAAGTTATTGGTAAACAAAGATGTAGTTATGAGCTCTTAGTCAAGTTCTTACTTACAGGAGTGTTGTCATAGCAAAACCTAGTAAACAATGCACTCTTGCTCCTGCTGGTATCTTCAGAGTAGCACATTACTAGGTCACTGAATTTTTTTTCCCCTCTAAAAAATAGTCTCTGAAGTGTCAAATGGGGCACAGCAGCAGCAGCCTAGTGGCCACTAGGTATTAATAGAGTGGACTGGCAAAGTGGTCTCTGGGCAGGATAATCAAATAGATCAAACAATTTTCCATGCAATAGCATTGAACCAGTTTTCATATGGCCTCTGCCTATTCTACACCCTTTGGACTTTGCTTCAAACTTAAAAAGCTGGGTTGGAGAGGGGGAAGAGGAGGAGAGAGGAAGCAGACCAGAACTCTATTCCCCTCCCTTTTCCCCAAAGTCATCTGATTTCCCGAAAATACCGAACACAGACCAGACTTGTGTGCTCACACCCACAGCATGAGCCAACGGGATTGTGCAATTTGTTCTGGAAATTCCCCTCCCTGCCCGACGGTCGAGCATCTCCCTCTAGATGGGAGGCCGTGAAGCCGCATCCCACAGGTAGAGGGTGCTGCTCTATTGCGAGTTAAGAGGTTTCTTCCCAGACCTCATCTCTGGGCACGTTTGGAGGAGGGTGTGCACGGCAACAAATAAAGAAAAAACGAAAGAGAAAGGGAGACAGAAGAAAGCAAGACACGACCTAGGGAGACGAGGTAAATATTGCAAGCATTAGACCTGAGAATGCAAAATATGCCTGAGCATTGCTGACAGCTAGAAGAGTCAGGACAAACTGCTCCACCACCTCAGGGCCTTAGCAAAATTTTTGAGGTGCTGGGAAGAATGGATTTGGCATCCCAGTGCTTTCTGTATGAATTAATTGTGCACCAGCACGGTGTTTGGAGACACTGTTGGTCATGAGAGAGTGTCAGTACAGAGCCTAGCATCCCTCTTGATACCAGGAGTTGCTGAATGCAGGAAGGAACAGAGATGTAAACTTTCTTTTGAGGCCCCACAAGCTGTGGTTTTAGGGGCTCTGACTTGCCTAGCAGACATGCAGAAGCACAAAGAAACTAATAAGCCACATTCTTTTTTTTTTGTCCCAGACCATAACTCCAAAGTCTAATACCTGAAAAGTTGCAGAAAAGAAGATCTTCATTTTCCAGATGTGGTGAGTTATCAAATCTCCAAGGGGAATTCAGGTTTATTAATTTCATAAATGAGGTGTTTTTCCTGCTGTATTATATTGATTCTCTGTCGTGATTTAACCCTGGCTGAAGGCCAGACTCTCATCAAAGTCGCTCTATCACTCTCCTCTCAGCTGGACAGGGGAGAAAAATGTATGTTGAGAGGCTTTGAGGTCAAGATAAGGACAGGGAGAGATCATTCTGCAATTAGTGTCACAGACAGAAAGGCAAGAAAACTCTAATTTATTACACTGCACTACACACACAGAGAAACCAGAGTCAGATGCTGAGAAGTACAAACAGCTCTTAAAACACCACCCCCCACCCTTCCCTTCTTTGCAGACTTTATTCATGATGTTTTTCACTAAGCATTCTGTGTGTGTGACAGAAAAAACTACTGCAATGTCATTTTCCCACCTCTTTTCACAGGTACCTTATCTTCTGTCTCCCATTCTGGGCTGATGCAGCTTCCATGTATGGTGAGATCTTGTCACCAAATTATCCTCAGGTGTATCCCAATGACGTGCAGGAATCTTGGGAAATTCAGGTCCCTTTGGGATATGGCATTCACCTTTATTTCACGTATATGGACCTTGAACCATCGCAGAACTGTGAATATGACTTTGTGAAGGTACTCTTCCCATCCTTAAGTAACAAAAGGACAAGAAGACAGGTTAGAATAGCAAAGCTGTGCACAAAGCTCAGGGCTGTAGGAAGAGGTAGGTAGATCCTTCTTGTTCTGAGCTTCAAGAAGCCCAAATGACTGAGCATATCTGAAGTAGCAGTCAACAAATTGATTTGGTTTTGCCTCATAACCACATGAGCATTGTCTGCCATCTGAGTGTCCCATCTGGGCCTCCCTCTCCATGTTTCTTATATTCATAGGAAAAGCTTTCTTAGCCATTTACTGACACTTCCCTATTGCAAGGCATATTCTTTGCCAGTGAACCATAGATAGAAAAGGACTGTTTTCTTAGGGCATTGCTTTTCTGTCCAGATATTAATCTGTGAGTGGACACAGATGATTTAATGCAATCAGAAATTCATTGGAAATAATGAAGGTTAAAATCAACCATGAGATCTGTGTATGGATGGTGGGCATTCAGGTAGAGTGCTCTGGTTCACTGCACCACAGTTATCTACAATCTATGCAACACAGATTTCTTAAGACAGAAACCCACTAGCTCTGTGCCATGTTGACTCACAAGGCACAAAAGATCAAACATTTCCACACAAACAGATACCCTGCAATAGCTGTGTGTGCAAAAGGGCAAAAAGATCAGGTGCTATACCAGGAGGAGACCTTGGAGAAGGAGCAGCGTGAGGGAGTAGGATGGATGTGCTCTGCTGGGAGCTCTAATAACATGTCCTTTTGCAACAAACCAATGAGCCTGTCAGACTGTTCTGCAGACTGCCAGTGATTATTTTTGCCATTTTGAACCATGGTGTTGATATTTTGTGATTTTTGTACAAATGGACTAGATGAAAGTTGTTAACAGAGAGCAGAGATCAGTTTCTGGATTAATTTGTATCTGAGCAATTAAGATAGGTGTTTCACAGTAGACTCAGGCATCTTACAACTCATGGCCCTGGTTGTCTAGGGGCTCCATTCAGCTGTACCTTGACTTGCTCCCTTGTCCAGCTCTGTGGATGACACAGTTCCCTCCTGATAGTTTTGTGAGATAGCTGAGCCCCAAGAGATCTACCTGAATGTTGTGGCAAATGCATGCACTTTATGAGCTTTTGGTTAGCCATTTGTAAGCTGAAGTACTCAAATGTTGTTAATTACACATTTACATTATTAATTATACCAGTAATGAGATAAAACCTCTCTGCATTCTTCTGCAGATCATGTCTGGTGGCCACGTTGAAGGTGTGCTCTGTGGGCGGAAGACACCTCGTGCCCCTGATTCCTCAATTGTAGAGGAATTTCATGTTCCTTACAACACCCTCACTATGAGCTTCCAGTCAGACTTTTCCAATGAGGAGCATTTCACTGGTTTTGCAGCCTATTATGTTGCAGTGGGTAAGGCTTCCTCTGAATCTCTGTAATGCCAAGGCTGGCGGGGAAGGAAAGGTCCTTTCCAATAAGACCAGTATAAAGCACCATTTTCATGTTATCCACCAATATTTGCTTCACTTTCTCATGTTCCTCTTGCACTTAGGGCCCTCTCCTAATCTTGGCTGATTCCTCTTTTCCTACTTGCAGATTTGGATGAATGCACAGATTTTGTGGAGGAACCTTGCAGTCATTACTGTAATAACTATATTGGAGGCTACTTCTGTACCTGTCCACCAGATTATTTCCTCTATCAGGATAACAAAACATGTGGAGGTAAGAGCTGAGTTAATTTAGGCAAAGTGAGATTTGAACATGAAATGTACATGAAAGACCTTCTCTATCACAAAAGGTATATTTTTTGGGGGGGAAAAAAGAGCACCCAGTACAAATCTGATCTGGCAATAGACCATGACTTTGGGAATTTCTATTAAAATATTCTTAACATCCTTTTTTTGTTCCAAGAGAGTTAAGAAACTACTAATTGACACTTTATAAAGACTGATGGAGACCTTTCTTAGCATATTGCTATCTGTGAATCTTTTAATCTCTGAAAAAAAAACCAAGACAGTTCAATAAAGACACAAAAATGGCCAAAGGACTGCTTGGCTTGAATAAAAATATTGCAAGGTCACAAATGGTGTGTGTTGGAGTATAATATGTAGACCTCAGCATGAGGAAAAGGGGCCTAAATCACAGGTGGAAGATAAAACTGAAGTCCATTAGAAGTTAAGTCCCTGCCTAATTGCATCAATGTTTGTGGCATGGTGACTGGAGATGGAATGGAAGAGGGAAAACTTGCCAGCTTCATAGATGAACCATCTCCTTACTGAATTCTACCCATGTTCCTTTCTTAATCCTAGTGAACTGCAGTGGAAATGTCTACACTGAGCTGTCAGGAGAGATTTCCAGCCCCAACTACCCCAACCAGTACCCAGAGAACTCACGGTGTGGGTACCAAGTGATTCTGAGGCCAGGCTACTTTGTCACATTGACCATACCCAGTGGGGATTTTGATGTGGAACCAGCTGACTCAACAGGGGCTTGCCATGACAGCCTAACAGTAGGTGTGGGGTGGTCTGGATCTCTCCTCAATTTTCTCATATTCAGAAGACCCTCTGCCTGCTTAACTTCATTTGTAGCTGTGTCACCTTTTGAAGTTCTTGGGAATCCATTTGAATGTCTATATGGAATCTATATATTGATATATCTCTGAATCCATTTGGTATTTCTCATTTCTTGTTTGTTATTTTCTTAGTTTGTCTCTGAAAAGCAGAGTTTTGGTCCCTATTGTGGCAGCAATTTCCCAGGTCCTCCTGAAATCAAAACCACAAGCAACATTGTTGACATAATCTTCCAGACAGACCATGAAGTACAGCACAAAGGCTGGAAAATACGCTACTACGGGGACCGTGAGTAAACACTTACCTGAGAAAGCATCCTCACTCACTGCTGCTGAGTGAGGGAGAGTTTGTTCCAGGTCAGATTCAGGGTACAACAGTGTGTTAGCATGTCTGCTGGTATTGAGTAAAAGGAGGATTCCTGTTTGCTAGGGAAAATAATCACTGGGGAGAAAGAAGTTGGGAGCTGGGAGGTGAAGAAATCTCGAACCAGTTAATCTTTGATTTCCACCTGTCTCTTCAAAGCTGTAACCTGTCCCCCAAGTGTCACCCCCAACTCTGTTATTGAACCAAAGAAGGACCGGTATATCTTCAGTGACACTGTGAAGGTGACCTGTGTGGAAGGTTTTGAAATTGTGGCTGTAAGTTACATAAGAAAAAGCATTACTACTCTTCATCCCTCTCTCTATCTTCCTGATACTGGTTCCCATCAGGTGTTCTGAGCACTCAAAGAACTCCAAGTTTTCACCCCAGCTGTAAAAAGTGAAAACTTCTTGCAGCTTTTTGAGGACCCTCCACTGGAGTGCCTGTGTCAGATGTATCTTGTGGCTTACATGAGTCATGTGTCCCTTTTCCCAGCAACAGGGCAGCAGCATGACTTTTCACTCCAGATGTCAGAGCAGTGGTGAATGGAGCAACTCCCATTTCAGCTGTGTTCGTAAGTGATCCAGCTCTGCATTGTGGGAAGAAGCTGGGATGGAATCTTTAGCTCTAGATCCACTATTTCTCTAAACTGGGAGAACGCTGGAGGACTGGGATGTGAGCATGCATGCAGGGACCACAGAGGCTGAGTGGTTCCCCATTACACAGAGTAATCATAGTATTGGGTGAGGATGTGCCTTTGGTTTTATTTGATTGGTTTTGTTTCTTCTCTACAGCTGTGAACTGTGGAGATCCCATTCCTGTTGACAATGCCCAAACCATGTATGTCTCTGAACTGCATGAGCCTCTGTACAAAGCTGCTTTCCAGTATCAATGTGATGCACCTTACTATACCTTAAAAAACGAAGGGGATGGTAAGCATAGCATACTTCTTTGATCACATACTACACAAGCATACTTCTTTGATCACTTCTGTGATCAAAGTCCTAAGGAATGTTACTGTCATTGTCACAAGGCTGAGGTTGTATCCCATCAGGTCAAAACTGGGGAAAAAGTTCCTACTGGTGTGGAGTTGCAGGCAGTAGTTTTTAATTACCATTGTGTTTATTACAGTGCAATAACATCTGTTCTTGGGCTGTTGACCTTAAATGCAAGTCCTCTCTCCATTTGCCTGGTGTGTGAACCATGGGGAGGGGGTGTCACATCTAGTAAACATTTTTTGTGGAGAAGTAAAAGCCTCAAGCAGTGTATTGCATGAGGCTCCTTCACATCAGGAACAGAGACATGCTGGTGGGATTGTGTACTCCAGGGCCATCTCAGGGATGTTGAGTGAGATGGGCTTCCTTTGGAAATGAGAAGGTTAATTCATCATCTTACACAGTGATGTTGCTTGTGTTGGTTTCATCTGGGTTATATCCTCATGGTGCTCCTTTCCCTGTGTCCCAAGCGATATATCACTGCTCAGCCAGCGGACGATGGGTCAACGGAGAGTTGGGAACAAAGCTACCAAAGTGCATCCCAGGTACTACCAAAAGCTCTGTGTGTGTGAACATGTCATAGGAAGGCCACTGTTTCCTTCATCTCTCTTGATAAACTGTTAAATCCAAGATCAAGTGCACTTGATCCTTTCTGTGTTGTTTAAACCATATGGGATAAGGCATTTCTGAAAGCCCCATCATGGGGCAGGTGCAGGACAACCAGGGGATCAGGCTCAGCCAGCACAGGTTCATGAAGGGCAGGTCCTGCTTCACTAACCTGGTCTCCTTCTAGGACAAGGTGACCTGTTTAGTGGATGAGGGGAAGGCTGTGGATGTTGTCTACTTGGACTTCAGCAAGGCCTTGGACACCGTCTCCCACAGCATCCTCCTGCAGAAGCTGCTGCTCATGGCTTGGACAAGTGCACCCTGTGCTGGGTTACAAACTGGCTGGATGGCAGAGCCCAGAGAGTGGTGGGAATGGAGCCAAATCCAGCTGGTGACCGGTCACCAGTGGTGTCCCCAAGGGCTCGGTGTTGGGACCAGTTCTGTTTAATATGAAGGTGAAGGGTCTGGAGAACAGGCCCTACGAGGAGGCTGAGGGAGCTGGGGAAGGGTCTGGAGAACAGGCCCTACGAGGAGGCTGAGGGAGCTGGGGGTGTTTAGTGTGGAGAAGAGGAGACTGAGGGGAGACCTTATTGCTCTCTACAACTCCCTGAAAGGAGGTTGCAGTGAGGTGGGGGTTGGTCTCTTCTCCCCAGTAACAGGTGACAGAACTCGAGGAAATGGCCTCAAGCTGCACCAGGGAAAATTTAGGTTGGATCTTAGGAAGAACTTGTGTCCTGAGAGAGTCCTCAAGCATTGGGACAGCTGCCCAGGGAGGGGGTTGAGTCCCCATCCCTGGAGGGGTTTAACAGACGGGGAGATGCGGTGCTTGAGGACATGGTCTAAGGGTAGACTTGGTGGCGGTGGGTTAATGGTTGGACTGGATGATCTTAGGGGTCATTTCCAGCCTTAACAATTCCATGATTCTGTGATTCTATGAAAGGTCAGATGAGGCAGCAGAAATAAAGTGGAAACTAAAGTGAGCAATGTAACAAGACATCTTGTGTAACAGGACCTCTTCAGATACCAGTGTGTGCTTCTACACCAGCTTCCCAAGCTTCAAGTGTGCACATTTTCTATTTGTTCAGGGCTTTAGGTCTCTATCTACTCTGCAGGTGGACACCCTCTTAAGAGCCAGCTCAGCCACTAACTTGGACTAAGTGAGTCCACAGTGCAAAAGGTAAATTGTAAGGTTTGCTCAGGGACTTTAGTACCCAAGAGGTGGTTACCAAGTATATGAAGCCAGACTCTTCTCAGTGGGATACAGCAATAAAAGAGGATGACAGGCAATGGGCACAAGTTGCAACAAAGGAAATTCTGGCTCCATTTAGGGATGAATTCTCCCCCAGAGCACTGAAGCTATTCTCCAGAGAGGCTGGCTAATTGGAGATTGGCTTGGCTAATTGGAGATGATCAGAAGTCACTTTTCAAAGCCACTGAGCAACCTGGCTCTGCAGTTAGGAGGACAAGGGGAAGGGCAGTTATGGATGAACAGACTGAACTAGAGACATCAAGAGGCCCTTTCCAGCCTAAATCTTTCTGTGATTATGTGAAATTATTTAACAGTTTCTTTTAAACTGGAAGCTACCTACTGGCTATAGTTCCTTAATCTCTGACTGCATTACTAAAGGTCCAGTGTAGGCAATAACTAAGGCAATATGGTAAGAAATCAGTTTCCTACTTGTGTTGGAATGTTCAGGCTTATTTATATCCCTAGTGTGTACCTTCAGCAAAACCTTAGAGAACATTTTACTCAAAGAGCACAGAGCATCTCTGCATCCACAAGACCCACAAATAAGATCTCCATTAACCAACTGCTTAAGATTTTCCATACTAAAAGAAAATAAAAATGATAAATCATCACCTGAACACAACCTGACACTTCCTGGAATTAGCAAAAAAAATTTTGGCCATGTTTCTAAGAGCTTAAACAAATGTTTGTTTTCAAAGACATCCCATTCACCTACAAGACATAATTAAACAAAGGAAAAAAAAAGCTAACTAGAAATCAAATAAATTGTCAGGTTTTAAATACACAACACTGTCAGGGTGAAAACTGCTCTCCAGAACAAGCATTTGTGAAAAATTTCAGCCTAAATTGAATGCTGATAGTACGTTTTACTTTAATTGCTCTGTAAAAAGATGTTTCAAACTCGATGACATAGAAAATAAACATCAGTTCCTCACAATTCAGGATGATTTAGACAGCACAAGAAAGAGGGAACTGTGGAGGTTTTAGCAGTACCAAAGAAATGCTTATTCATACAGAAAATTCTAATATCTGTCTCCTCTTCTTTTTTTTTTTTTCCCTTTTCTTTCCAGTTTGTGGGGTGCCCAGTAATCCCATCCGAGAGAAAGCGAAGATTTTTGGAGGCACCCTTGCAGAAAAGGGCAATTTCCCCTGGCAGGTGTATTTTGAGTACCCAAGAGGAGGTGGAGTGCTCATCTCTGAAAGGTGGGTGATGACTGCAGCTCACGTGCTGGAGGGATTTGACAAGCCCAGCATGTATGCTGGTATAATCAATGTTGCTAGAAGAGAATCTCGGGCATCAGAGGGCGAGCAGTTGATTGCAGAGGCTTCATTCATCCATCCTGGTTGGAAGCAGCAGCCCATAGACACTAGAACTGATTTTGATAACGATATTGCACTGCTGAAGCTGAGGGAACCTGTGAAGATGGGCCCAAACATCTCACCGCTCTGTCTTCCTCGTAAATCACCTGAGTATGAGCTGCAAGAAGGGACTCTGGGCTACATTGCTGGCTGGGGTCAGAGAGAAACTGGAAAGCTGCCTATTTACCTCTGGAAGGCCCAGATTCCTGTGGTGAACATGGATAGGTGCCGCTCTGTGAGACCAGAGGGCTCTGCTGATTCCAGTGCATACAGATTCACTGACAATATGATCTGTGCTGGTGGTGGCAAGGACAGCTGCAAGGGGGACAGTGGTGGAGCATATGCTATCCAAGACCCTCTTGATGGCAGACAGTACTATGTGGCTGGACTGATCTCCTGGGGACCAAGATGTGGTACCTTTGGGCTTTACACCAAGGTGGTGCGTTATTTGGATTGGATTACTGAGACCATGAGCAAGAATGAAGATGAGGATGAATCTTTGGAGGATTAACTTTCATCCTTTCACCAGTCCCTCTTTGTAAATGTGATAGTGGCCTATTCAGGCTGGCTGTGGTACTGCTCACTCTGTGTAAGAAGTCTACTCATTGTGTCTGTGCTGAGCAGGGAGTCGAGAACGTGGATCTTTTTCTCCCACTGGCATCAAGTCTGGGAGGGGAAATTCTCTTTCTTCCACTCATACTAACACAAGAGGGAGAAGCTATTCTCCATAAAGAGGTTCCTGTTGCTTTCTTTCATCTTTTTCCATCCCATTTCTCCCACTTGAAGACCTACCTGTGCCCCACCTGACAGGGACATTTCAATGAGGGCAAGAGAATAATTGTCAGTTCCCAGGGTCAGTTCAGAGCTTAGTTTCTGATTTGTGTATTTCCTGTATTGTTCAGAATATCTAACAGCATTAAAGGATTTCAAAATTTCCTCTTGTGCAAGCTGCTGTTGTATGTATATTGCCTTTCTTCTTTTCAGTCTAGTCTAGATGTAGTTCTCCTTGAAACTCCCTAAATCAAGAGTCTGGCCACAGTTTGACCCACTGTGCTGCCAGCTCTTGTCAAGCTGTAACTTCCCCTCACTTCAAGAAGGATGTTGAGGTGCTGGAGTGTGTCCAGAGAAGGGCAATGAGGATGGTGAAGGGTCTGGAGAACAGGCCCTCTGAGGAGGCTGAGGGAGCTGGGGAAGG
>VXBZ01007426.1:49445-60951 GCA_013399135.1 Heliornis fulica | reverse complement strand
TGATTCTATGATTCTGCTACCTCACCTCCACCTAAGAGTCTTTGTGAAGTTCTGCTGAGATGCTTGTGTCTCACTGACCAATCCTTACCAGCAATGAGGACTTCAGACTTAGGAGTCAAGCTGACCACAAGAGAATTTTTTTTAAATCCTTTCATTCACCTGACCTCAGGCCTGTATTTTTCAAACTTTATTGTGTTAGAATGCAAATCATACTTGCTTGATTTAGGCAAGGTAGTTTTCTGAGAGAAGATTACCTGACACTGTAGGGGCTGCTTCTGCTCCAGAAAGTTCTGCTAAGATGTTCAGGAGCATCTTAGCAGAACTTTCTAGAGCAGAACAAGAACAAGAGACAATAGACATAAATTTCAATAAAGAAATTTATAGTTGGGCTTTTTACCACAGTGTAGGTCAGCACTGGAACTAGTGCCAGAATAGACAGGGGAGTCTCTGTCCCTGGATATCTTTGTAACCTGTCCAGACAAGTTCCTAAAGCTCTGAAACTAATCCTACTGCCACAGTATAGTGCATTAGAGACCAGTTCCAGCCCAAGGTTTTCTGAGAGAGTCTAGGAAATGGTGAGGAGGTTGTGTGCAGTTCTTGGGAAATTTCATGTAGATTCCTGCACTTTGTTCAAGCACCTTCAATTCTGTGTAACAAGCAAAAGGTTGTGGGTTTTTTTGGTGGAACCAAGGATCTTCTACTACACTTCTGTGGAACACAGTTCCTCAGCTGTTGAAAGCTTTTTCCTGTTACATCTGTATGTTACAACTTTAATCTAATGTGATTATGTATAGTCATTCCTTCTTGTTCATCTCAGCTTTCATCTTTTGAAGTACAAAAGAGGAGTGTGTATCCTTGGCATCTAGTCTAGGCTGCAATCTTAGTTCCTCTTGTGCAAACAGGTGACTGAGAAACAACAATGATGCTGCTGTTGTAACAATATAACTTCCCAGCATGTACTAGAATTCCATACATCACACAGACCTGCCTGCTCATCTGGAGTAATCCTGAGCAAAAGCCACTGGAGATCTTGCAGGATGCTGGGGCTGGCTGTTAGGAAGCTTTTGCTTTGGTATGATGGAGACTTCCACTGGAGAAATAACACTCTGTAATTTGGGGAAAATGGATCCATTTTAACTTTTGAAAAAGTTAAAGGTCTTTTTTTTTTTTAAAAAAAAGACCTTCAGACTAAGGTAAAGTATTTCCTTAGCTCCTACACCACAAAGCCACTCAGCAGCAGTGCATGACAACTCACCAGCTCACTGAGGCAGTGTTGTGCAATTACTCACTAGTTCACTGATTAAAAACAGTCCTGGAAAAGGGCAGTAAGACAAACTTATAAAATCAATTCAGGACAGAAGAGGAGAAGAGAAACAGAAACGTGGCTGAACAATCCAGGAGTAGGAGACAGGAAAGATACTTTTTAGCTGGAAATGCTGCTCCTAGGAGGGTCTCAGATTCTTGTGGGTATTTGGGGCAAATTATGTGTCCTCCATGCCTCTGCTTGCAGATTCCTAGTGTCCTGCAAAGCAGGATATTCTTTAAGATGATTTCTCAGTAATTTTCCCCAATTTTAAGAAGGGCTGAAGAGTTGGGTAGTTTGTTGCTTTTGTCACATGTACTCACTGAACATGCCAGAAATTCCCTGTTCTTCACCTAGAACACTCCCCAGTTGCATATCCCTCATTCTACTTCCTCTCCCCTGGACCCCAGTTTAGCCATTGCTCCTGTGCAACTGGACACCTTGTTTTTCCATGCTTCTGTTGCATCTCATGCTCCTCTCTTGCCCTTACAAATGGGAAAAAACAGCAGAACTCTGACCCCTGGACAACACAACTGAACTTATATCAGATGTGCAATTTCTCAAACCACTCCCCAGGGTATAATATATAAAAAATAAATGAGAAATCATAGATCATAGAATACCCTGAGTTGGAAGGGACCCATAAGGATCATCAAGTCCAACTCCTGGCTGCACACAGGGCCAGCCAAGTCAGAGCATAGGACTGAGTGCATCATCCAGATGCTTCTTGACCTCAGTCAAGCTGGGTGCTGTGACCACTTCCCTGGGGAGTCTCTTCCAGTGCTCAACCAGCTTCATAGTAAAGAACCTCTTCCTGATATCTAACCTGAACCTCCCCTGGCTCAGCTTCATACAATTCCCTTGGGGTCTATCACTGGTCACCAAGGATAGGAGATCAGTGCTTGCCCTTTTGCTCCCCTTCATAAGGAAGCCACAGACTGTGGTGAGATGTTGCCTCAGCCTCCTCTTCTCCAAGCTGAACAAACCAAGGAATTTCAGCCTCTCCTTATAAGTCTTCCCCCCTCCAGACCCTTCACCAGCCTCATTCACCTCCTCTGGACACTCTCTAATGGTTTCATGTCCCTCTTGTACTGTGGCACCCAAAACTGCCCCAGTACTCAAGGTGAGGCCGCAGCAGCTCACTGTTCCACAGTCCAATCCCCTCCCTGGAGCAGCTGGCAGTGCTGTGCTAGATGCACCCCAGGAGAAGGTCAGCTCTCCTGGCTGCCTGGGCACACTGCTGCCTCATGTTGAACTTGCTGTCAACCAAGAGCCCTAATCCCTCTCAGCACGGCCGGCTGCCAGCGCCTGATCCCCCAGCCCAGACGAGTAGCCAGGGTTGTCCTTTCTCAGGTGCAGCATCTGGCACTTGCCCTTCTTTAACTTCATGCAGTTGCTCATTGTCCAGCTCTCTAATGTGTCCAGGTGTCTCTGGAAGGCTTCTCCAGCCTCAACAGAGCCAACAGCTCCTCCCAATGTGGTGTCATCTGCAGATTGACTTCAGACCCATTCTAGTCCCAAGTCCAGACCATCTCTGAAAATATTAAAAAGAAGAATTTCCCCAGAGCCCTGGGGAAACCCACTAGTGACTGGCCCACAGCCAGATGTAACCCCATTTACTATCACCCTCTGGGCCTGACTCTTCAACCAATTGCCCACCCAGTGCATTATGGCTTTGTCTAGTTGTACACTGGACATTTTGTCCAGCCAGGTACTTTGAGACATGGTAGCCTTACTGAAATAAAAAAAAAAAATGACATCAACTGGTCTCTGTTGGTCAACCAGCTGGGTTGAGCAACAGAGACCAGTTGATGTCATTTGTCACCACAGACCTTTCATCTTGCCATGAAAGGAAATCAGATTGTATAGACAGGACCTTCCTCTCCTGAACCCATGTTGATTGCATTGTCCAAATATCTATGAGAAGATTGGAGCTGGATCTCACAGAAATGTTTGAGAAGGCAACTATGTCCTTATCTCCAGAGTTCCTCTGTCAAGAACTGGCTTCAGGTCTCTCAGTGACTCACAGGATAAAGGGAGGCTGTTCCACCATAGCAGAACTACTCAAGAGACACATCCAGAGAATACCCACAAAACAAGAGGGGTCATCTCTGAATCAGCAGTGGTTTAGAGTTACTGTCCTGTAGTCACTGCTTTACATCATGTAGTGTTAAAAAAAAACCCCAAACCATCCTTAAATTCTGATCAGTAAAGGTTCCTGGGCTCCTCATGAGATTGGTTGCTACCTTCCCTATCTTCTGAATGTGGCATCACACAGACACCTTATTTTTGTCTCCCTTGAAGCCACCTGGAGTTTCAGAATGGTACTTTTGTAATAAGCAAGCAACTGCCACATGATTTTGCTGATCTGGAAACATTTCAGCAGTAGGCAAGGCAATTGCTGTATAAGATTTGTAAGTTGTTCTCAGTGACTGGGAATAATTAGCAGATGTTAAAAACATAATATACCTGGTTTCTCCAGCAATGACTTTAATATTCATAGAATCTCACTGATGCCAATGGGCATATGCACACTGTACTCAGCACAAAGTAGCACATCCTTCAAGAAAGCCCAACCTTCCAGAAGACAGTAGAAAAGTAGATTGCAGTAGGCTGATGATATCATCAGCATTTCAAAAAATATTTGCTGACACAAGGTTTCCTGACACTGTTAAGGCCTCACCTAGTAACAAGACTTGGAAGAACTAGAACATCCACAAAGGCATGTCAGTGGTAAAGAAGCTTTGGGAGGTTTTGATGATCAAGAGCTCATCAAACAGTAGTGCTCATGAAGATTACATGGTCTGTGTGTTTGCAAAGCCTTTGGGACATCATCAAGAGCTTTAGTTGTGATTTGTTGTGTCTGGATATTTACATGCTATCAGTGACTCTTCAGCAGTATTTAGACTCTGTCCTCCTTTACTATCCCTTTGATCCAGTCCAGATAGCTGATGATTTTGGTGTAGAAGCCATAACCCTTGCCACAGCCGATGCCCCAAGAAACAATACCAGTAGCCACCCAGCGGTCACTTTGTGTGTCTAACACCGTGAAGACGCTCCCACTATCCCCCTGGCACGTATCCTGTACGACTCTGAGGAAGCCAGCACAGAACATGTTCTTGGAGAAAACCATAGGTACACCAGCCCTCTTACTGAGCAGCCAACTCTTGCAGGTCTCATGAGCAACTGCTGGTAGGCTCACATACTTCAGCTCATTTGAGATGAAGCTTTTTTCCACACCAAAGCCACTCACGTAGCCCATGTGCCCATCCATGTAGTATGTAGTGTTGCCAGAAGCTGGCAGGCAGATGGGCAGTACTGTAGGCCCCAGGGTTACTGGATATTTCAGCTCCAGCAGGGCTATGTCCCCGTTGAAGTTGTGCTCATCTGCGGGGTTGTAATCTGGGTGGATAAAGACCCTACGGACGGGGTGGTTACCCAACTTGTGGAGTTCTTCTACGTTGGTGTGACCAAGGAAAACGTTGGCTTCCTCTGCCAGCTGCTCCAGGCTGGCATTGTGCCCTCCAGCCCCTTTGGGGAGAAGAGTGTGGGCAGCAGTCAGGATCCAGCGATCGCCCAGCAGTGCACCGCCACCTCGCCCATGGATGTGAGTAAGAGCTTGCCAAGGGAAACTGCCCGCCGCCGCTCTCCTGCCACCCAGGATCCGCTGGACCTCGGTGACAGGGTTGTCTGGCTTCCCACACACTGTGGAGAAATGCAAGGAGAAGGTAACACGAGGTGCTGCTCTGGCTTGTCTCTCTTCCCTGCGCTGTCACTGGTTGATCTCACCTTATTTTTGTCTTCCTGGAGAACTTCCTTAGAGTTCCTCAGAGATACCATGATCCTCCCTCCCCACCCTATGTGTTGTCCTCACTCTGCACTAAGCATGAATTGGTAAACACTGGAGAAAGTCAGAGTTTTTTTACTCACCTGGCAAGCAGGCAGGAATCCTTGTGTGGCCATCTTGATCCACCCAGGTGCCCTCAGAGGAGCAGGTAAATCTCTCTGTATGACAAGAGGGGAGGGGAAAAAAAAAAGCTTTAATCTAAAATCTATGCCTTTACTTCTTCATTTGGGATAAATAAGTTCAAACAGTGTTCTGTAAGCATGTAAACTGATTGAAAAAAAAGGGGAAGGGAAAAAACAAAGGGAAGGGGGAAAGGGAAGTGGGGAAGAAGAATGGGAAGGGAAAGGGAAAAAGGCAAAAGAAGGGGAAATGAAGGAGAAAGGAGAAAGGGGATGGGAGAAAATTTCAGAGTTCCTCTCTCCAAAGTGTCCCATGCTATGCTCATTCCATCATTCCATCCCATGGCACTCCACCCTTTCCAGAAAAGGCACCTGTGTCTCCATCTGGGAAAACATGTAAGACTTTGAAGCACCTCAGCTCTAGATGAGCAGTAGAGCTCAGGCACTGGCTCTGTAGAAGAAAAGCCTGAAGAGCCATCTGAATAAAGTCTTAACTTCAATCAGTTTACATGCTTACAGAACACTGTTTGAACTTATTTATCCCAAATGAAGAAGTAAAGGCATAGATTTTAGATTAAAGCTTCTGATCTAAAGGTTTTAGATTAAATTTTCTGATTAAAGTTTGCAGAGAGTAGAACAAGGTCATTTGATCCAGGAGAGAGACAAAAGATGAGTCAGTACATGCTCAGTATCAACTTCTGAGGTTGTATTGCAAATCATCTAACCTGACCTCTCCACACAAACTCCACTACCTCAAACATCTGTGCTTTTCTTAGAAAGTTTGTGCTGGTGACTAAAAATTGTATACAATTTATCTTACAGTGTAGTAAATGTTTCCAATAAAGTGTTTGCTATTCTCTCAAAATTTACTAAATCTTGATGGCTCCCCATCAGAATTTGTCTGGTGCTGCTATTGACTTGCTCATGTTTTCTGTTTTTTGGGGTTTTTTTTGGGGTTTTTTTCTGATGAGTTTGAGCTCTAAAACTTTATGAAGGAGTAAAACTCAGATGCAAGAATATAAAATTCAACATTAGTACCTGCTTTAAGAACTTCTTAGCTGCTTGCTCCTGGCTAGTGTGTCACCTCTGTCATGAATGCTGCACAACTGTCCATCCCTCCTGGCAACCATATCCAGGAACTGAGCTTCAAAAGCTTCATATTCTTGCAGAGATTAAATGTGCAGCCAAGGCAAGGAAATCATGAACTCTTTATACTACTGTTGTAACCAAAGCTCCTGTGTTATCAAATAGTGGCTCATGTACAAAAAGAGGGCACATGAATGGTTTTGAATATCTTAATTTTTCTGACCTGCTGTATAAAAATAGATTTTTCTGTCTGAAAGTTATTTAGTCCTTAGATGTCTCTGTCACTAAACAACATTCCAAAGAGGTAAACAGTGTGACAGTGGAGTGAGAGTTTATTTGCATCTGTAGCCACTTGGCTGGGTGTGGTGAGGCTTCAGAATTTTGGTGATGCCTCAAATTTCAGTCCAAGAATGAAATCCACTGAAGAAGAATAAATAATGACTAAAAGTGATAGATTAATACCTTCTGCAAAGTTAAGGGCAGCATGGAGTAGGGATGTGAATGAAGCATGGTGGGAATAGGATGAGAGAAGAAGCCTCAGAGCTGTGCTGCAGAGCCAAGAAAAGGTTTGAGAGCCTTCACAGGAGGAAAACATGAGCCCTAAACCCAGGCAGCAGATTTTTTTTTCTAAATGGAGATCCAAGAGGGCTTTTCATGCAGAGATTTCAGTGTGGGATTTAGGACTCACCACCACCTGTTCCAGTGACAATCTGGTAATATGGCTCGTTGCATCGGTACTGAATCACTGACTGGTAGTTGTCATCTGCAGGTTTGTCAACATAACTGAATGCCCCATTGGTCAGATTTGTAGGGGTGCCACAGTTCACAACTATAAAAATAAAGAAATACAAAAGAAAAGGCTTGACTTGGATTGTGACCATGATGTGAAGGACCAGTTAGTACAGCAGGCAGAGAGAGGCTGTTCTAAAATGAATCCCAGACTGGGATCTTTTGCTTCCAGAAGTTACAACATGAGAGCAAATTTTTAATGATATGTCATGAATTTTTGTGAGGAAAGAAAAACATTTAAGCTTTTGCAAGCAGAAAAATATAATGAAAGTCAACAGTGGACCTCCACAGATCCTTCCAACCAGAATATCCATGAGTTTCTGGCTACAAACTTGAGTCATGGAGGGTGAACTCCTGCTGGTTTTTTTTTTGGAGAGGGGAAAGCCACAGCAGGAGGCACAATCCCCATTCTCAGATCACTCACTTTCACAGTGGGGAATGGATTGATGCCATGTCCCATCAGCCTGGCAGACAGCTGTGAAGGACTGCAGCTTTTGATTGCCCTGCATGGGAGAGAAAAACATCTCTGTTGGTCATGTAGAGCCTTACATCCCCCTTCCCAATATTCAAATATTATTTTATGTCCCCATGTTTTCATTGCTGTACAACAGTTGCCCCTCTGCAGTTTGTTCCAGTTGCTGTGTTCTTGACCTTGGCCTGGGGTACTGCACAGTCCTGGTAGTAGGACAGCAAGATAACATCCACTTCAAGTATGATTTCATATTCTTCCAAAGAGATATTTTTATTTAGCATTGTCTCCTGGGATCTTTATATCTCATCTTCTACCAGGGCTTTGTGAAACAGTAACTGCATAAGGAAGGGAACTAGGAAAGTAGAAAACACTGGAAGAAAGCTGATAAAAGCAAAGAAAAAACTGAAATTGCAAGAGATTGCCATGAGTGACATCTCAAAAAAAGAGTTCTACTGAAAAGTAAAAGACCTACAGAAACTGAAGAGAAGCCAAAATATGACTGAAGGGAGTGGAGAAAGAATCTCACCTCTATCAGGTTATACCCAGTAAAAGTAAAAGACCTACAGAAACTGAAGAGAAGCCAAAATATGACTGAAGGGAGTGGAGAAAGAATCTCACCTCTATCAGGTTATACCCAGTCTTGCACCTGACAATGAAATAGTCCTGAAATTCATACACAGGCTGCATGTCTGCAATGATGGTAAACTGATCCAGTGGGACAGGCTGTGGGCACCTTATTTCTGTTAGAGACATGGTAAAATGGTATTAACAAATGGTGTAGTGGCCTCTAGGAGAAAAAAAAAGGAAAAAAAAGGAAAAAAAAGGAAAAAAAGTCTTACTCTGTGAGGTGTAGTGGATCTTCCATCCACGGCTGAACCCTGACTCATCAGTGAAGAAGAGTATGTCCACTTCATTGCTGTTGGTTTCAATGCTGCCAGGTGATTTCCTCCCACAAAATTGACCAATCTCTCTCCCATGGGCTTGGATCTGAGGAGGAAGACATGTATCACAGGGACAGAAGCACAGACACCTCTTTGTGGCAGTATCCCTTCTGGGAATCCAGACCAAGTTTGCCACAGTGCCTATGATGGTGAAAAGGGCTGGTTGTACAGCTCATCTTCACTGGTGTCTGCACAGACTGCTCAGAACAAAGGGCTGACCAACCCCAACCTCCACTGAGGGAGAGACAAGGGAGAAACTGGGTCCTTCAGGCTTAGGCAGGCTCCCTGTACTGATACCATATTTCTCACCCCAACAGTGGTGTCCCCACAGTTCCTCTCGAGGCCTGGCACCAGGGTTGGAAGAAGAGCTTACTAATCTTCAGTACCTTGAGCTGGTCATAAGGACAGTGGACTTGCTGGTGTTCATCAATCTCAAAGGGTTCCAAGAACTTGAGGGTGATGGACAGTCCCTTTTGCAGACGGATGCTGTAGTGACACCGAAGGTCTTCAGGATAGGGCTGGGGGTACTCAGGGCTGCTCAAGTACCCAGATGCCTCTGCAAACAACTCACTGCTGCACTCCACTGGTGTGGGGGAAGAAAACAGACATCACATCATGGAGCTGTGTCTTCTGCAACCCTGCTCCCTAAGCCACTTCTCCCACCATCCTTGGCTGAAGGGCTCCTTCTCTAGAAGCTTCTTATCCTTCAAAAATTCAATTTACCTTTGCAGGTGTGGTGGTCACTCTGAAGCTGGTAGCCAGGCCGGCAAGAACAGAAGTACCCACCCACATAGTTGTGGCAGAAGTGCTGGCACTGAGGCCTTTCATCTTTCTCAGTAGCACTCTTAGGGTCACATTCATCAAGATCTGAAGACAGAGAAGATGCAGAGACAAGGGGAAGAAAGTGTTAAATCTCTTCTGTACATTGAAAATACATAGAGATCCATATCCTTGCTTACAGCTTCCTTGATTTGCCAGGCAAAGAGGAAAATTGGTTGTAGCCACACAGGCTTTCTGTTGCATGCTGAGGGTATTGCCTACTCACCCACAGCTTGATAATAGGCTAGAAAGCCCTTGTAGGGAATCACTGTGCCATTGTCTTCATTGGAGAAGTCAGAGTGGAATGTCAGGTGCATCGTGTTCCCCTTAGACACAAACTTCTTTCTTCCTGGGTGATTGCCTATGTTTGACCCAAGCTGGCCACAGTATCTGCCCAAGCTCTTCTTGTCTGCTCTGATCTGTCAAGGTTAAGGGGAAACCAATGTAGCCCCATAAGATTCTATCTACTCTGTGCATTGCTGTCACCCAGCCATGAGTTGCCAGCATCTGCTCCACCCATTTCTATCTTTAACTCCCTTTCTTTTTGTGGAAAGCATGAGAGAAGCCCTGGTGAAAGAACAGCCATTGTGTGTGGTGGCCACTAGATTCCCAGTCACCCTGTGGCCCAGGTATCTGTGCACATACCTTAACATAGTCATAGAAGCAGGACTCTGATGGCTCCAGGTCAAAATATCTGAAGGTCAGCTTCAGCACATAGCCTTTTGGCACACGGATATCCCAGCTGCTGATGTTATTGTTGGGATATGGCTTAGGATAACCAGGGGATCTGATCTCCCCAAAAAGCTTACTTGGGACTGGACTAGAACTGATTACTCCAAAAAAGAGGAAGGCCCACAGGAGAAAAGGGACGTGCCTGTGAACATGGCAAGTAAATTGCAAAAAAAATTAGGTCATCCAAAATCAGGGAATACTTCACAAGTGACTTGTGCACTAATGGAATCCAAACACTGTAGACCTTGAGGTTGAGCTTCTGGCTTGGATCTTCACTTGGGAAGAAGGAGAGCTGAAACGAAGACACCAGCACTACCCAGGTTCAAGCAAGGCATTGTGACCAACCAAAGAGATTCACTGACCCAGGCAGCAGCCTAAAGGAACACGGGTGAACCCCCTGAGCAGTGTCTCCTTGTTCCCAGCAGTCATGGGGCTAGGACCCTTAGGCCCAGGGGAAGTTTGCTTCCCATTGCCTCTGATTATTAGTAGTTTAGGACCTCTGCCCGGCTCCTTTGATGAGGGTCTTAAGATCTCAAGCTTTGTTTGCTGAGGAATAATCCTACTAGTACCTCCCAGACACCCTTCTACCAAGTCATGCCTTGGTCCCTCTCCATAATAATAATAATAATAATAATAATAATAATAATAATAATAATAATAATAATAATAATAATAAATTTCCTTTTCATTCTGTTCCCTCTGGGGAACAGGACTATCAGTGTTCCTTCAACACAAGCTCACAAGATCTCATAAACCCCCCAGCCAGGCTGATCCTCCTGTCTCACCCCTGTGTCCTAACAGAACTCTACTGAGCTCAGCTGCTTTGCCCCATTACCCTTCCCTGAAGGTTCCAACTGTCCCCTTCCCTCCCTGCAAAGACACGCCTGGGCACCCCCTCTCCCCAGACGCCCCCACTCACATGTCCACGCGTTGCCTTGAGGCACACGCTGCCCCGGCCCTCCTGCTGCCCCGGCCGGAGCTCCGGAGCGCCCCAGCCTCAAGCCTGCGATCGGGTCAGGTGGCTGGGGAGGGAGAGGGGAGGGAAAGGCCTGTGCAGGCAGCGGCAGCCCGGCCCCTGCTGCCCTCTGCTGCCGCCCATCTGCCGGTGCCCCGGCCGCCGGGAACGGACCCTGGGGACTGGCTTTTGAGGGGCTCTGACGTCCACGATAGGCAGAGACGAGCTGTCTCTTCTGAGCGAGATGGTGGGAAAATGACTGCTGGAGCCCCTTCCCAGGGTTTGGTCTACAGTGCAGTAACCCTCAGGAGTCTGTTCCCTCTAAAGGTGGCCAAGAGGGCCAATGGCATCCTGGCTTGGATCAGGAACGGTGTGGCCAGCAGGAGCAGGGAGGGGATAATCCCCCTGTATTCTGCACTGGTGAGGCCTCACCTCGAGTACTG
>VXBZ01007426.1:0-20875 GCA_013399135.1 Heliornis fulica | reverse complement strand
GGTTAATGGTTGGACTGGATGATCTTAGGGGTCATTTCCAGCCTTAACAATTCTATGATTCCATGATTCTATGATCCCAGGGAAGAGGGAGTAGGAGGTAGAGTGTCTAGTTGCTCTGTTCAGCAGCCATGGCCAGGATTTTCACAGCAATACACAGCATAAGGGCAAGGGTCAATGGATGCAACTTGTGAAAATTGGAATTAACTAGGTATAAGGAAATATTTCTTCCCTTGGAGGGTGGCTCAGTACTGGAACAGGAGCTTAAGGAATCTGGGAAATTGCCAGCCTTGGCCATGTTCAGAATCACAGAATATGAGGACCTGGAAGAGACCTCAAAAGACCATCCAGTCCAACTCCCCTGCCTGAGCAGGATCATCTAGAGTAGATCACACAGGAACGTGTCCAGATGGGTCTGGAATGTCTCCAGAGAAGGAGGCTCCACAACCTCTCTGGGCAGCCTGTCCCAGTGATCTGTCACCCTCACAGGGAAAAAGTTCCTCCTTCTATTAAGATGGAACTTTCTATGTTCCAGTTTGGAACCATTTCCCCTCGTTCAGAAGTTACCTGATGAATGAATGCTCTGAGTAACCTAATCCCTAGCTTTAGTGTTAACCTATTATAAAAAAGCTAACCACCTCCAGAGATTCCTTCCAAGTGGAATCTTTTTTGTGATTTTACTCTAACAAAGAGAGAGAAATTATAAGGGCAACCCTGGAACACTTACATGATCCTCCAATCCTCACTTTTGTTTTTATTCTTCTTGTAGCTCCAGGTGTGGCAGCCCTGGCAATGTCTGAAAACTGGACCCAGGAGTTCTTGGCTGCAGCAGATAGTGCTGGTGATGTCTCTTCAGATTACAATGAGGCTGACTGGTCACAGGAATTCATTGCTGAAGTGACAGGTGAAAGGTCTCTTTGGGAATTACTGTTAAGTTGTTGCACATCACTACAATTTTGCATTCAATAACCCTCCACTGTACACCCTCCACTGTGAGGGTTATTGAATGTCAAGAAGCAGTAATGCTTTGGGCCTACCAGTGAATGTTCACTGTAACAGCATTAACTGGCCAAGAGAAGCTACTTTGCAATAACTTCCACAACACATTGCTACAATTCAACTAAGTTTTTATTCAGGTGTAAGGATCTTTTGGTTTTAGTGTAGGTTACTTGGAGAGCAGGACTTGGACTAGGAGAAGCAGTCTATTCAAACAGCTTTTATAAAAATAGGATTCAATTGATGTAAATTCTGGAGATAGTCTGGTACTGGTTCTTGCTTAGATACTTTTTAATTCTTTCAAGGGTAAATTTGCCTTTGGTCCAAAGGTAAACATTTGTTTAGAGTGCTTTAGCCATATTTTTTGTCAGGTTCATGGAGGTGGAGTGATGTTGCAACTTAGAAGTGTATAAAATAAATATTTCTGTCCCAAAGGCTAAGCTTTCTGTTTCAAGCAACCCAGTAATTTCTTGATAAGCCATCCTGCATTGTGGATAAAGCTGGAGCTGGAACAGGGTCCTATCACCATTCATGATCTAATGTAGAAGTTATGTGTAAGATTTAAAGAGATACTATTCTCCAAGAGCAGCCACTGTAGAGAGCCAGGTAGTTCCATTGTTTGACTTTATACTTCTGGGAATATAAACCAGCATTTGCAAAAGTATCTGAAAAATTTCTGATGAAAACATATTGCTTTGTAGGCTGTGCTTTTGTCAGAGACTGGTAATGTATTGCTAATTTTCTTGACCTACATAGTATCCCACAGAGCAGGTGAATAAGTTCCATAATTGAAGTAGAAAATCCTAAGGATATTGCCACTACAGTGGCAGCTGTATCAGCACACAGTGGACCTAAGGCTTGTTGTTTATTTTTAGATTAGAATAAATGGAGTTAGAAGAAAAAAGTGTAAACAGCCTTTCTTCAAATGGGTCTTTTCTGTGTGTTGCTAATTGTGGTGGGAAAGCAAAATTGGAAACTAGTCTGAGAAAGGCTGTCTCATACCCTCATTCTTCCTGATATCCTGTGCAGATCCCCTGTCTGTGTCTCCTGCCAAGTGGGCAGAGGAATACCTAGAGCAGTCAGAGGAGAAACTGTGGCTTGGGGAATCAGAAGACCAGTCCTCAGCAGATAAATGGTGAGTGACTTTCCAAGACCAGTGGAATGCTGATGGGCATTTGGGCAGGTGAAGTTTGAATAGATGATAGAAATCTGCTATGGGCTGAAGGGTTTTGTGTCATTTAACCTTGATTGATGGTCTCAGGCCTTTTATTTTGGAGAAAGGAAACTTTGCTTGGAAATGAAAGTTTTTGAGACCTTAGCTTTTCTGTTTTATAGTTCCAGGAAGATAGTGTGGGAGGCTACCTTAATCTCATGCTCAATGCAAAGCTTAAAGTGAATTCAGGAGCTCTGAACCAAGAAGTTTTTTCCACAACAGATACTTTTTTTTAGATTTAAGAGATCTCAAGTACTAGACTCCACTACTTGTAAACTTTTATCACTTTATTCTCCATAACAGACAAGCTGTCTCCAGCCTTTTCTCTGCATGTTTCTAGATGCAGCCTTTTGGGCTTTACTTCTATATGTTTTTGTGTGGTAGATGAAAGAATAATCTGCTATTATAAATCTTTTCTATATAGGTACCTGCAAGTTTTTAAATTAAAGCAGAACAAGGAAGCAGTTTGGGTTTCTTAAGCCTTTCTGTAAAAGGGATTTTGCTTATTTAGATTCTACTTCCTCATGGCTTTTTCTGTTCTGATACCTTTCTGCAAACATGGACATTCCTGAATTACTGCTGCTGGTGGCAAAGATGTCCTCAAGTGGGAATGTAGTTGGTAACATGTAGAACTGGTCCTATCCTGTTGTAAGCCAGGCACCAGTGTTGCATGCTCACTATGAGCCCTCAATCATCTGATGATTTTTCCTAAGAAAGTTTCTCTTCCATACCCACAATGTGCTTTCCTTGTTTCTAGACATAGCACCTTTTTGACAGCAGTGCTAAAACTTGCAATGTTTGATAGTGTGTGAGCTTGCCAAGGAATCCAAAATTCTACAGAACTCTTCTGTCACTGGAATTGTTTAATTCTGCTAATGGTTGTGTTGGTCACTTGCACAGGTAACCTAATAGCAATTTGGAATTTTTACAGATGAGTAAAGGTACAGAAACACTTGGAAAAACACTGTATTTATGAGGAGGGGCTGTATCCCTCAGTGGTGTTGTTTGGTCTGTTGTGCAGTTGCTGCTGAAAGAGTTCATGGTTGCCTGGTGTCAAACCATCTCTTACCCTTTCACTACCTCTGTGAACACAGGTATGAGGAATATCAACCTGAGGATGATCTTAAGAAAACTGTTAGTGATTTCCTTTCTGAAGTTGATGATCCAAAACTCAAAAATTCTCAGGTGAGAAACTCCCTAACAAGAACTGGTAGATATCTAGTGTGAATAAAGGATGTGAGGAATTGGGAAAGGGGGAAGACAGCAAAGAAATAGAGCCTCCTGCTGTCCTGTGTTTCTGTTTCTTCCCTGATTCCTCCAAGTTGGTGAATCATACAGTCCACTGTAGAAATCATCAATCTCTGTTGCATGACAGTGGTGAACTCTTTTTCTACATGCCTTTTTGGGGCCTTTTATGCTCTTTTGGCAGAGATAAGCCCTCTTAGTGAGGAGGGGGGGCATGGGCAGAGGGCTTGTTAGCAAAGCATCTTCCCAGCTCCACCCTTGTTTCATTTTTCTGTCACAGTTCTTAAAGTTTGTCCATGAGATCGGAGATGGGAGGGTAACGATCGAAGCTAATCAGGTGACCCACAGAGATCAAGATCAGGCAGAGCAATGGGCAGCTGAGTTTATACAGCAGCAGGTAGGAGCCCCAGCTCTCTGTGCTCTGAAGGAAAGCTCTTTGCCACAGTATGCAGTTTGGAGCAGGGGGGAGTGGCATGCAAGGGATGCTGGACTCTTAGCAGAGGCTAGCCAGAAACTGGGAAGGTGTGAGATTTCTCATCCCTGTAGTGCCTGGGAGGAAGGGGATGCCCAAACACTCTCCACTTCCCACAGGCCATCAGCTCTTTCTGATGGAGAGAGGTAATCACAGACCCCCCCTATTGTTTTGGAATGTGTCCTGAGGTTGCCAAATTATCAAAAGAAAGGTGTGTGTTTCTTTTTCCAAACTCCCAGGGGGCATCTGATGCCTGGGTGGATCAATTTGCTCTATCTGGGAACGTGTCAGCTCTTGATACGGAGTTTGAGCAGGCAAAGACAGCTGTGGAGGTAAAGCTGGCAGGGGAGGAGGGCTGGGTTACCAGTTGGGAGCCCGTGGTAGAGTTACCTCTCTTTTGCATGAGGAGGGCTGCAAGAGGGTTTGCTCTGGGGTGTCTGAAGAGCTCAGTTTGAGGTGACCCTTCAATCATTTTTATGTTAGTCAGATGTGGACTTCTGGGACAAACTCCAGGCTGAGTGGGAGGAGATGGCTAAGAGAGATGCAGAGGCTCACCCCTGGCTCTCTGATTATGAAGACCTCAGCTCCTCATCATATGACAAGGTAACAGAACAAGGTCTCCCAGACCAGGCACTGTGATGTGCTGCTTTGAGGAGACTGGCAGTGTGTCTGCCTTGCCTGTGAGCTCCACAGGTCTTGAATGCTCCAAGGATTCCTTCTCACACCAATCTTTATCCTTGTACCCTGCTCATCCCAGATCACCTAGGGGTTAAATGCTGTTTTCACTTGTGCTTGTCTGCAAGTGTTGCCTAGCTCCTGTCCAACACCAAACACCAGTTAATGCTGTTATTCTTTGCAGTGAGTGCAAGTAATGTCACCCTCTCCCCCCTAAGCTGTTAGAACCCACACCATCTGGTGTGGGTTCTAACAGCTTAGAACCCTCTGTTGCTTAGAAACAGCTTAGAACAGCTTTCTAACAGCTTTCTAACAGCTTAGAACCCTCTGTTGCTTAGAAACAGCTTAGAAACAGCTTAGAAACTCTGTTGCAACTTATTCTGGGTCAGGTTTGGGGGAAATTTTCAGCACAGCAGGCGGGAAGAAGAAAAAAACCAGCAGAGAGGCCCAGGTGCTGGCTGTCTACAGTGGAGTGTCTCTGAAGCAGCAGGACTAAACTGCTGTAAAGCATGCTTGTCTCCCTAAGCCTGCCTCCCAGCACTAGCCTCCATCTCTTCTCCCTGCTAGGGTTACCAGTTTGAGGAAGATAATCCCATGAGAGATCACCCAGATGCGTTTGAGGAGGGGCGGAAGTGCCTGGAGGAAGGTGACCTCCCCAACGCCGTCTTGCTCTTCGAGGCTGCTGTGCAACAGAAACCAGATCACATGGAGGTGAGTGAGAGGAGAGGTGACAGGCCTTGGCCAGATGTCCTGCTGCTTGGGTTCTTCCCTTGTGAGGTGTCAGGGTGTGTGGAGAAAACTCACTTCAGGAGGAGTCAAGACCAGTGCAGCGTGTATGAAAGCTTTTCTGTGGTTCTGAGACTGCAGTTGGTGTATGTGAATCCCCAGGAGGGTTGTGGGCAGGGAGGCTTATGACTAAGGTCAGTTACAAAAAGCACAAAGGCTCTGGCCCAGAGCTGTGTAAAAGCTTTGGAGTGTGTAGGGCTGCATGGAACCAAGACAAGGAGCTCTCTTAAGTTACTTCTGTGGAAGTCTTCATTGGCATTGCAAGTTTTGGGTTGCTTATGGCTGATAACTGCTCTCAAGATCTGGATTAAAGACTAATTCTGGGAGGCTCATTAGACCAGGGGCCCTGGTTAGGCCTTCCACCTAGATGCCAGGAGAAGATGTAACCCAAAAGGGTTGGGAGATGGCTTGAGTATCTTCACAGGCTTCATTTGAAGCTGTGGGCCAGAGAATGATTTTTATACTGAAGGTGAGTGACCAGCTCCTAATTCAGTGAATACTGATTTCCATAAAGCACTTCAGCTTCTGCAGGATGGATTGAGAAAGGGGATAGTATGTGTACCTCTCTTCAGAGGTAGAGGACATGGATGTCCTCAGGAGGAAGGTGAAGAATGCAAATACACCCACATTGTTTCTGGAGTGCCTGGCTCAAGGATGCCGAATTCTCAGTGTGTCTGATTCTATATGATGGGAAATACCCAACTTGTTAATCCTGAGGCTTAGATGAAAGTAGCCTCTCAGAATAGAGGTTCTTGGCTTCTGGGTGTGCATGTGTAACTCTCTAGGGCACGGGAAGTAGGTGAAAAGTAAGCAGGATTTTGAATTTAGCTTTAAAGTGATCAAAAGGTGTTGCTAATATTCCTTTGGAATTTGCACTTTCTTATCCTAGGCAGTGTGGGATGCAGGCTGAGTGTAATGGAGAAGTTGAAGCCTTAGGAGAGGAAATCTTGGACCGTTTCTGTATTGAAAAAATCCTGAGTTGTTCTGTTGTCATGCTGCATAAAGTGCAAAAGTCTTTCTTTCCTGAGAGAGTCCTCAAGCATTGGAACAGCTGCCCAGGGAGGGGGTTGAGTCCCCACCCCTGGAGGGGTTTAACAGACGGGGAGATGCGGTGCTTGAGGACATGGTCTAAGGGTAGACTTGGTGGCGGTGGGTTAATGGTTGGACTGGATGATCTTAGGGGTCATTTCCAGCCTTAACAAGTCTATGATTCTATGATACTGGATGCTGACAGCTCAGACAACTCCCTAGCCTGTTTTGAATGTGTTGTGATTATCAATATAATGAACAGGTACTTTGGTTTTAGTGCCTTAATTAAATATTCTGTGTTAGCAGGCTGGAGGTGGAAGTGCCTTTTGTGGCCTGGTGTCATGATGGTTGAAGACTCAGTAAAATAACAATGCTCTTATTCAGGTCTGATGGTCACCCCAAGATTATAATTTGCTAATGGACCACTACACAAGTATATACAGCTGTCTACTGTGGGATCTCCTTGTTATTAGCACTGCTGCTGTACCATTGTGTTCTTGGGGAAACAAGACATCTGCTTTTCCCTCCTTCCTCAGAAGTTTAACTGTAGTTACAAGTGGAGATTTTCTAACATAAAAGTATAGAACTGCCAACAGTTGCAGGTAGATATCCAGGTAGATATCCAGGTAGACATGATTTTTTCACTATTTTTGTTGTACCTGAGGACCTGTGTGGCATAAAGTCTTTGATTTTCAAGAGAAACCTATGTCTGTGGCTAGTGTGTGTGCTTGCATATATTTGGTCTCACTCTAAAGATGTGTGAGCTAATAGAGTGGATTTAATTGCTGTGTCTGGCTGATCTTTTTCTCTGCATGTGAGAAAGTCTTACCTTTGTGCATCTTACCTTCTTCAGGCCTGGCAATATCTGGGAACCACACAAGCTGAGAATGAACAGGAGCTTTTGGCAATCAGTGCCCTCAGACAGTGAGTGTTGCAGAAGAACTGAGCGTGGCTCCTTGTCTAGTGCGTAGCACCACAAGGACCACACGGTGTTCTGCCTTTGTTATGTTACCTCTTGGGCTGCTTTCAAACCATTCACTATTTTATTTCTCTTTCTTTGGCCTGCAGGTGCTTGGAACTGCAGCCTGGCAACCTCACAGCACTTATGGCCTTGGCAGTCAGCTTCACCAACGAGTCCCTGCAGAAGCAGGCGTGCGAGACCCTGCGCGAGTGGCTACGCCACAAAGCAGACTATGCCCACCTGCTGGAGAGTAAATCAGAGGACACTGGCTCAGGGACAAACCTGGGGCCTCCCAAGCATGTCCTAGGCTCACTGTTGTCCGAGTGAGTTGCTACAACCAATCCAGCCTTTCCCTGAAAACCTTTTATTTTTGGGTGGTTGGGAGCGGCCCAGGCGAGAGGAGGGGTAGCAAACTAAGGCCTCAGGACACTGTGTCCTTGTTGTGTGTTTTCCCAGCTCTCTGTTTGTGGAGGTGAAAGAGCTGTTCCTCGCAGCTGTGCGCAGCAACCCCTCAGCCGTGGACCCCGATGTCCAGTGTGGCCTGGGGGTGCTCTTCAACCTCAGCGGCGAGTACGAGAAAGCCGTGGACTGCTTCAGCGCCGCGCTCAGTGTGCGCCCCGATGTAAGGACGGGTGCTGGAGGGAGGTGCTGTGTGTGGGGGAGGAGTAAGAGTAAGAGGAGTGGGGTGGAGCTTAACAAAGATCCAGTTGTTTCTCTCTGCCCCTCCAGGACCATCTTCTGTGGAACAAGCTTGGCGCCACGTTGGCCAACGGGAACCGGAGTGAGGAAGCTGTGGCTGCGTATCGCCGGGCGCTGGAGATCCAGCCGGGCTACATCCGCTCGCGCTACAACCTGGGCATAAGCTGTGTCAACCTGGGTGCACACCGGTGAGTGCAGGGGGTGACCTGAGTGTGCATGGCTGAGGGAGAGGCTGCGGTGGGTCACTGGGGCAGTGCCACGCTATGGGCAGACCTGTCTTGATGGAGGAGAGCAGGGTGAGGGTGTGGACTCGGCCCTGAGTATGGTGTCAGACAGATGCAGTTGGGATAGAATCACAGAATCACAGAATTGTTAACGCTGGAAATGACCCCTAAGATCATCCAGTCCAACCATTAACCTACCGCCACCAAGTCTACCCTTAGACCATGTCCTCAAGCACCGCATCTCCCCGTCTGTTAAACCCCTCCAGGGATGGGGACTCAACCCCCTCCCTGGGCAGCCTGTCCCAATGCTTGAGGACTCTCTCAGGACAGAAGTTCTTCCTAAGATCCAACCTAAATTTTCCCTGGTGCAGCTTGAGGCCATTACCTCGAGTTCTGTCACCTGTTACTGGGGAGAAGAGACCAACCCCCACCTCACTGCAACCTCCTTTCAGGGAGTTGTAGAGAGCAATAAGGTCTCCCCTCAGTCTCCTCTTCTCCACACTAAACACCCCCAGCTCCCTCAGCCTCCTCGTAGGGCCTGTTCTCCAGACCCTTCCCCAGCTCCCTCAGCCTCCTCGTAGGGCCTGTTCTCCAGACCCTTCCCCAGCTCCCTCAGCCTCCTCGTAGGGCCTGTTCTCCAGACCCTTCACCATCCTCGTTGCCCTACTCTGGACACGCTCCAGCACCTCAACGTCCTTCTTGAAGTGAGGGGCCCAAAACTAGACCCAGTACTCGAGGTGAGGCCTCACCAGTGCAGAATACAGGGGGATTATCACCTCCCTGCTCCTGCTGGCCACACCGTTCCTGATCCAAGCCAGGATGCCATTGGCCCTCTTGGCCACCTGGGCACACTGCTGGTGTGCCCAGGTGGCCAAGAGGGGAGAGAGGGATCTCTGGGTTTAGGGGCAGGAAACTGTTTTGGAGGGAAGTACTTGAGAAGGAAGTGGGAATGGGATCATGAGATGTACAGTCTTCTCTAGTAAGCATGTGTATGTTCTCCTGTTGACAGTGAGGCTGTGGAGCACTTCTTAGAGGCTTTGCACATGCAGCAGAAGAGCAGAGGCCCCCGGGGACAACAAGGTGCTATGTCTGACAACATCTGGAGCACTCTCCGAATGGCCCTTTCCATGCTGGGCCAGAGTGACCTGTATGGGGCAGCTGATGCCCGGGATCTTCTCACACTGCTTCGGGCGTTTGGCCTCCAGCAGTGACTCTGGGATGGGCTTCCCTGTGAGTGTAGGGTTGGCCCAGCCCAGCAGTTACCTTCCTTAGAGAAAAACTGTTCCCCAGGTTCACACCTACCTTTGCTCTGGTAGGGCAAATCCTTGGAGGCTGTTTTCAAGGATTTCACACAGAAGAGTGCGACTTGTACCTGTCTCTTGTGACCTGGGCATCTCTGAGTGGTTCACCTCCATGACTGGCTGACACTTTGCTGGTAGGCAGATGGTCCAAGTGGGGAAGACAGCAACATCTAACCCTCTTGCCACACTGCACTGGTGGCAGAGCCCACCTTGGCCATGAGACCTTGCAGTAGTCATTCAGCAGAGACTACCTGTGCTAGGGGCATCAGGAGTGCAGGTTGCTTTGGTGGTGTGGGATTGCCATTTGGGGAAAGGGTGACAAATTCTGGGTTATCAGCATGCTTCCCCCCCCAGGTGTGTGCTGGCATGGGTGTATGTGGGCTCCTGGAGAAAACTTGGGGCAGCAGCCCCCTTTTCTGGGTGTTGTTAACTTTGTGGTACAACCAGATGCCAGTTTCTCAGTATCTCCTCGTTACCCTTTGGAGAGAAGGTGTTGTACTGGTAGGGGTACAGGCTCCTGGCCTGTCAGGGTAGGAGGAGATCACAGAGTGCAGACTTAAGGGAAATGTGATAGGATTAAGTGTCTAAAATGCAACCTCCCCTCCCAGAATGACGGTGGGGAAAAGGGTCAAGTCTTAATTTTCACTTAATCAACTGTCACTGTCTTCTATGCAGAAGTCCCTCATCTTGTCTGTAACTGAATCTTGTTAATTATAAATATCTGTATATGATTCTATTAGAGAAAATGTTTTTTAATTGTAAAGTATTTTGTATAATAAAGGGGGAGAATTAAAATTGCCAAAGTGACATCTTTCTCTGTTCCTCTGTTGGAGCTGTGTGCAGTGGGTTTACCTCTAGGGGTATAAGCCCACTGATTTTTCAGAAGATCAGAGTCTGTGTCTAACCTCTGTCTCCCCTCTTGACCCAGGTTTTATTTTATTTATGGCTCCTATGCAAATGAAGCAGAAGGACCTCATTTTGCTGTAGCCTCTGGCTTCAGTTCTGTGAGCTAGCAGACCTCCTGTGTGCCAAAAGCACTCTTTTCCCTGCTGGGGTTTAGTGAAATAACTTTTTGGTTGCTTTGGTTGGGTTGTTTTTCTCCTGCCATCTGCAGGGAGGGCAAATGTTACTTTGTCACCTCCTGGAGGAACCTGACTGCTGCAGTGGTTGAGCTGGGGCTTGAGCAAGGAGTGCTGATCCTTCCTTTGCCACCAGGCACCTGTTTCTTCAAACCTTTACCTCAGGCTTGTTTTCCTGTCCCTGCTGTAAACAAACAGGGACACAAAGTGTGTGCAGGGAACAGTCCTTGCTGTGTTTTCTGCATTCGTCCTGTGTCTCCCATCCTGCACTGTGGCACTGCTGTAATGCATACACAACACCCTGTGCTTGTGGGAGGGGAATGCTGCTGCTTACAGATGGTGCTCCTGGCTGGAAATTTGCCTTTTGGTTTTTACTAATCTGTCAGATTCCTCTCTGCTCACCTTCAATCATCTTAAAGCATTTACTCTTTGCTCTGGCCAGATCCTCACAGAGCCACTAGTCCCCTCCCAGGGCTGAGGGAAGAGTGAGCTGCCTCTGTCCAGACCATGGCTGAGCTTGTCCTGTCAACTGTCTTTGGAAATGGGAGTGTTGGAGCAGGGATCTGCTGCTGGCTGATCACATCTGCATTCCAGGTCACACCCTTGGCCTGCAGTCCTGTCCCAGGTCACCCCCAAAGCAGACCTGGACTGGGGCTCTGAGTGTTGTGAGCCCAGTTTGCATTTTTAGCTGTGTGCCAGGCCCTGTTGCACCGTGGGGGCAGGTAGTGGTTACAGAGAACATTCCAGAGCCACAAGAAGGTAAGGCAGGGAGTGGTGCTTAGGGGTCCCTAATCCCTCCTGCTCTACTCCTAACAGGCCCAGCTTGAAGCTGGGACTGTAGATCATATCATCAGGTAGCCCAGGGCCTTATAAGTGATCATGTTCTGCACTTCCCCCAGTGTACAGCTCAGTGGCAGTGCCTGGTGCTAATAAAAACATTCAGGGCATCCCAGCAGGCCCTGTGCTCTTCTCCAAACCCTTGGGCATCACAGGACACAAACTAGATCTTTCCTAGGCCACTAGGTCCATAGGCAAAAGGGGTGGAGGACATATTCTCCCACCCATGCTTCTTGCTATGTTTCTGCTTTTATTTCTTCCCTCAGTGCTTTATTTCCATCTGAAGGTCCTCAGGAAGCCTCAGAACCTTTTCTGTCTTAGCATTAACCTGAGTCAACACCCACCCAGGAGGTAGAAGCAAGACTGGTACTTTGAGATTCTTCCACTTCTAGCTCCAGTGCTCCTTGTCACCTTCCCTACTTGGTGAGAAGGTGAATGTGCTGCTGGTGTATGCTGCAGTTTCCTCCTCTGAAGCTGCCAAGCTCCTCCAGGATTCTGAGTTTTCTTGAGTTGTACCCTCTGCTGTGTTGTTTTGGGCCCTACATGTCTTTGCCTGTGTATGCTAAAGCTTTTCCACTTGGAAGAGGCTCAGACCAGTCTTTCCCTGGGTGAATGCTCAAAGTGTGGTGACCTGAAGCAGATGTTCATGGAAAGAAAGAAAGTGTGTGGTGGGTACTCCCCTATTCTCTAGGAATCTTCTGCTCAAAGATCACCTGATGCATAATTTGAGTCAGTTTGTTCATTTAATAGACTCTGGCAAATTTTTTCTCTGCCTGTGTCTGGTTGATTTTGAAGCCAGGTGGTGCTTTTGGTCTCCACAATGTCTTGTGAATGCAAGTAAACATTGTATTCAGAGTTTTGGGGTTTTTTTTGTTGTGTTTCAAGCTTGCTACCTCTCCCTTTGTGGTAACTTATTTCTGGTACTGTAAGACAGAAAATAAATGGTCTTGTGGTCAACCTCCACTGCTCTCATGAATCTCTCTCACTCCCTTTAGCATGTCTGGTCCCAGTGTGATGGTTCTCCCCAGGGGGAGCCCTCTCCCTACCTCTGTCCTCTGCTTCTCTATCCTCCACTTTTCCTGCAGTGCCATGATTCCTCCATGCCCTGGTCTGCTTGGGCTCCTGCCTGCAAACACCTGAGTCAGTCCCTGATGCTCAGAAATCTTTCAGCATTCAGGTTTGCTTCTGAGGAAGGACTGGAGGCCTTGCAGAAGCTCTCCCACCTGCAGCAGCAGAGGCAGGGCACTGTCAGAGCAGATCCTGTCACCTTCTCTGGGTGGTAGCCCCTTGTTCACGTGTTTCCCCGCTCCCACAAAAGGTAAGAAGAAAAACCTTTCATCAGTCACCATGCTTAAGCTCAGCAAAGCATTTTCTGGTATTCCCTGATGCTTTTGGATGCAGTTTTTGGAAGCATTTCTCCACTGGTGCACAAGTAATACCTCGTGTTGGGTTGAGGCAGGTCCATGTCCTGCTCTGGTAACTGAGGGTTTGGCAGAAACATGACCAAGAGGGTGGTGGATGTGTTCCTGGAGTGTGTCACTCATGAGCTGGAGGAAGGGGAGACTTTGGGAAGGGAAGAATAGTTAAAAAAGCTCTTCCCTTGCCTTGATGACTTCTCTCTCTTGTCAGGTGGGGTTTATAAGGCTTTGGTCAGTCTGTGTTTGCTGTGCCTCTCTTTCTGGATCATTTGTGGAGCTCATTCCCAGTGCTGGACACACAGCACTCACCCAAAAGGAATAATCTTGGGTTGCAAGAGACCTTTAAGATCATTGAGTCAAACCACAGCCTAACCCTGCCTGGTCCACCTCTAGGGCATGTCCTTCAGCACATCATCTACTCACCTTTTAAACTCCTCCAGGGACAGTGACTCCAAGACTGCCCTGGGCAACCCATTCCAGTGCTGAACAACTCTTTAAGTAAAGACATTTTTCCTGATGTCCAACCTAAATCTGCCCTGGTGCAGTCTGGAACTGTTTCCTCTTGTCCTATCACTTACCTGAGAGAAGAGACCAACCCCCACCTCTCTACACCCTCCTTGCAGGTAGTTGTAGAGAGCAGTAAGGTCTCCCCTCAGCCTTCTTTTTCTCAAGACTAAAAGGCCCAACTCCCTCAGCTGCTCCTGGTAGGATCTGTGCTCCAGATCCAACACCACCTTTGTTGTCCTCCTCTGGACATGCTCCAGTGTCTCAACACCCTTCTTGTAGTGAGGGACCCAAACCTGCCCCCAGCACTTGAGGTGTGGCCTCACCAGAGCTGAGGACAATGGGACAATCCCTTCCCTGCTCCTGCTGTCACACTGTTCCTGAGACAGGCCAGGATGCCANCAGCAGATTGTCATTCCCACACACTGTGGTGTCTGCAAACTAACTGAGGGTGCACTTGATCCCCTCAGTCATGAAATATCTGGATCATCATTTAGTCAGTGATGTTCATTCCCTTTTACTGAGTCCTGGCAGCTGGGGAACACAACAAACAGTGGCCAACATGGAAGAGAAACAAAGGGGACTTTGTGTCCCCCAGACTTGCTAGATGCAAAAGGAGACAACTTTGGTTTTCACTGTTGCCTGTCTCACCCTGTCATGCACTTGGGCCACGCTCAGATCTGTTCTCTGTGTTGCCTTCATGGATCCTATGTTTGTCTGAAAGGCCTTCCTGCCTCTGTAGGCCCTGAGGAAGGTGGAAATTTGTGTCAAAATTGTGGAAATTTGTGTCAAAATTGTGGAAATTTGTGTCAAATTGTTTTGGGTCTTTTTTTTTTTCTCCCAGAAACACAAATAATGTTGTGAGTCAAATGTATTAGCAAGCTGAGAGGAATGAATGTTCTCAGCTTGGAGCATTCTAGGCTGGTTTAGTCCATCTTCTAACCACTCCTACCTTTGTTGAACACTTTCTTCCTTCTTTTCTTGTTTGTATTGTCATCTACTTGGTTCAGGAATGGAATGAGACCTTTCCAGCCACACCAAACTATACTGTGAGCTCCCCACAACACCCACAACCGTGCTACAAAGGGGAGATGTGGCAGCAAAGGTGATTTTCTACTCAGCTGCTACTCCAGGCTCTGCTCTCAGCCTCTGCAGAGAACGAGCTGTGTGGAAAAAACCCAAAGGGTTTTGTGCTGAGATCTGGGATCTGCTGCACTGGGGGCTCCAACACCAGTTAAGGAGATGCAGTGGGAGGGTTTGGCTGGAGCTAGTTTATGGGCTGCCTGTTTTGGTTGGAGTGAACTCTCCCAAGCTCTCCACCTTCTCAAGGAGCATCAGAGCAGGGGTCCCTGAAGTGTCCTGCAGCGAGGCAAGTTGTACAGTGACCTTTGGACAAAGCTTTGCTGGTCAGATGTGGGTCTTTGAGGTCATCATGTTTAATGATAGCCTGGAGCAGACAATACATGTGTCTGTTGTGTAGCTCTGAGCACAGCTACGTGGTTTCATTCCCAGGAATCCCAGTGTAGGAAAAACCAGCTTGTAGCCTGTGCCTCCTGGCTTCATCTAAGAGGGTTGCACACAGTTCCTGGTCAGCCTGAAGATATCCAAGATGTACTTGAGATCTACCACTGTCTAGCTGGTGGGTAGTTGATGTGCTTGCTCCAGTGGCCACAGGTGACTTCCTTGCTGAGTCCTTGTTGTGAGCTTTCTCATGTCTGGTGACAAGAGAGCACTTTCTCCTGAGGGCTCTTTGGTACCCAGAGAAGTTTCTAGCCTTGGGGAGAATTCACAATGCACCTGGGCAAGGTGCTGAGCAGCCTTATGGAGGTTTAGATTTAGTCCAGCCATGAGGAGGGGATGTCAGAGACCTCCAGAGGTCCCTTTCAACCCAAGCTTTTTTGTAAGTTGTGCATTTGGTTCCACTGGCACTGCTGCTTTTTATTATTTTTTTTTTTCCTCAGAGTTTTCCTCATTTATCAGATTGTTGCTTGATTTTAAAATTAGGAAATGGCCAGGGCAAAAGAACCCTTGAAAGTCAGTCAGTTCTTTTTATTGCTGGATCACAGGATCTAGTCTGCTCTTGAACTAATGAAGATCCAGTTGTTTTCCTCCACTGTGGTACAGCTTCCCAGCATGCTAACCAGTTCACTTGTCTGCAAATGTATTACAGAGTAAGCCTGCCATATGAAAATAAGCAAAAATACTGCCACTTCAGCTCTGCCAGAGCCTCCTCACCTTAATTCACCAGCTCTGCATCCCTCAAACAGCTGCTCAAATGACAATTTAGGTGAGAGAAAGAATTTAAACCAAAGCTACTTAAATGCCACCTCTGTCACTTGGTTATTTCACAGAGAAACCCTTGGAAAACTAATGTGTAATAGATCTACTTTATTTCACAGAGAAACCCTTGGAAAACTAATGTGTAATAAATCTACTTTCTAAGTGTGTAAACTGAAGGAAGTACAAAAGCTCTGTGGTGTGTGCATTACAAAACACTTCAGTGTGTTTTATTGGTGTCATTCACCCGGCTTTTTGGATAATAAAGACAAACAAGGATCAAATGTTCTGTAGTCTTATCGTGGTGCTTGCACTTCAATGGATTTTCAACCCAGAGCACCGAAGATGACTGTTTGTAGGAAGAACAAAAGCAAAAATGTAGTTAATTATTGTTGATCACTGAAGGTGTTTTTGCAAGACTACTGTGCAAGCTACAAATACAGGCGGGTGAGCTGCCTCTGGCAGACGGCGGGCGCCGGACTGGAGGAAGTGCTGCCAGCTCCCCCCCATCTCAGACTCCAGCATCGAGGTGAGATGAACACTTCTTAGATGAAAAGCTCTCAGTGGATTCTTGGGTAGCTACTGGGAAATGAAGTTGAGGAGGGAAAAAGGTTGAAATGTTGGGATAAGAGCCCTGACACGTCTGTGAGCGTCTGTGTTTGCAGAAATGTGTCTGTCTTTCAGGGAATGAAAGGAGTGGGATGGACTTAATTTGTGAAGGGAGAAGGTGGAGAGGGTCACCCCTGTAGGATTCCAAGGGGTGAAAGTGAGAATGTTTTACAAATCAATCTTGGGTGTAGGATCTTTATGTCAGCAAAGTTAACTCGATTGATAATGTTATTACTACTGCTACAATTACTATTCTACTATACTACTGCTATAATTACTATTCTACTATACTACTGCTACAATTACTATTAACTTATCATGTGTGCACTTGTATAAAGGTCATTATACAAGTGCATACATGATAAGTTGATGTTCAGATAGCCACAGCCTCCATAAATTCGATTATCACTGAAAAAAAAAAATGCTCAAATCACATAATGAGGCTTTTTTGTTTATCTTTCAAGTGAGTTTTTTTTTTAAAGTGATGATTTTATTGCCCAAGTCTTGCAGCTTTAGTCTGATTTTCTTACTTGGCAGATAAGATCTCCTACCCCTTTCCAGAATCAACTGGAATATCTGTTTCTTTCCCTTGGATGTATTTGCCCTGAAATGCAAACTTTGCTTTGATGAATGGAATGTGATTTAGAAAGGTAGCTAGAATCTTAAGTGGCATCTTGTTTCTTTTTCCTGCAGCTGTTAAGTATAAATACAGTGATTCTTTATCTGATTCTAGATGATTTAGTGTGGAATTAAACACAAAAATTTGCCACAAAAAGAAATTTACATCCCAAAGTGGAGTCTGACGCCAAGAGCTGATGCTTTGCACTTGATGCCTTTCAGCTTACATAATAAACAAGAATCTCTTTTTTTTTTTTCAATGGAATTTCATATAAAAAGATTAATAAGGTATTTCAGTGAGTCTAAAAGTTATGTTCTGGTCTTAACAGAATTTTTCCAGTTTACAAAATGTGCTTTCATTTAGAAATTAATTGAATGTCTCACCACTTCCTTACTTGTAATATAATTTGACCATGAAATCTAGTCCAAACAGTAAATACCAATTTCTAAAATAATTGTATCAATTATCAATGGAAATATTCATCACCAGTTACATAATTTATTTTATTATTATATAGGCTATACCAATAATATCTTAGACTAAATGAGCAGACTAATATCTGCTAATTAAACTAATGTCCTGCCTTCATTCTTTTCCAGCTGCTGCAGTATTTATTCTCTGCTAAAAATGTTTTACTTGTCCTTTTTATAACATTCTCTCCAGCATTTTGTCTGGTGTGAAAAGGCTTCTTACAAGTGTTGATTCTTTTCTGTTCCTGCAGGCTGTCATCCAGCTCCTACAACCAGAAATCCAAACTCCAGAAGTCCTACTGGGATGGGAAAAATCATCATCTACGAGCATGCCAACTTCCAGGGTTACTCCAAAGAATTCACCTGTGACATCGCCAATCTCAAAGATGTAGATTGGAATGATTGTGTCTCTTCAGTGAAAGTAATTGGCCACCCCTGGGTGGCTTATGAGCATGTTAATTATACAGGCAGGTTGCTGGTGTTTGAGGAGGGAGAACACAGCTTTGTTGGTCAGGAGATGAATGATAAGATCAGTTCCCTGCAGGCCATCACTGAAAACCTCCACAGTCCCCAGATCACTCTCTATGAGCATGCCCAATATCAAGGGAAGACAAGGGTGATAAGAGAAGCAACCAACCTGGGTAGGGGACACGACAATGACATAATATCCTCTCACAAAGTCCAGAGAGGTGCCTGGCTCTTGTGTGAGCACAGTGATGGAAGTGGGTTTCGTTACATTGCACGAGAAAACGAACATCTTCCCAATTACAATGCGATCAGTTTCAATGACAAGCTCTCATTCCTGCGCCCTCTTCTCCCTGGCTGCAGCTGTGGCTGTTAGACTGTAACTCTTGAGGCAAGATGCAGTCCCAGCAAAACATTTAAAACCCAGATTTCTGCCTATGCTTGTATTGCTCCCCCCCCACCCCCTGCCCTCGGTGTCACAGGGATGCTGACTGGAAGAGCTGTCTTTTGTGCTGTGCCACAGAGCTGTTCTCCAATCCCATAATCCACATGAATGCAAGAACTGTTTTACTGGTCCAAATGAGACTCCAAGATGTGCTGTGTGTAACCTGCTGCACCTGCAGTTGGTATTCTGGTGCCCTGTACTATGTGGTGTAAAAGCATTGTGTGATGCTTCTGTTGCTAGATGAAGAAACAAAATTAGTATATAATGAGCTTAACTTTGTTTTCCAATACTCTTGCTTTACCATGGGCTCTGCCATGTTTTTTATGCCATTTTGTGGTGTTGTTGCCATTAAAGAAGCTATTGAAAGTAACAGTGGGTCTATTTCATGTGTTGGTTTTGGTTTACTATTAATAAATACAGCCTTCTCATGAGGAGATGTCTGTATTCAGAGAATAGCTCATGCAGGAGCTTATGAATTTTTTTTTTGCATGGATCTTTCCTGAAAGGTTTTATGTCCTTTGGTTCTCACATGTCAGTAACTTTGGGTTCAGGCTTGGCTCAAGCAGGTTGGGTGAGTGTGCTAAGTGCTGCTGTGATCCTGGCTGAACTGTCCCATGGAGCCTTTACTGCTTAGAGCAAGATTTCTTGTACCTTGCACTGGTCATACTTATTGATACTGTCTTCTACTGCCCTCAGTCATGTCAGCAAATGAAGTTTTGGTAAATTTTGACTGGTCAATTACAATAGGAAAACCTGTCTCTCTTTTTAAACCCTTTTTATCTGGATGAGAGGTGAGGTATCCTTTTTGAAAGCACAGTGTTTCAAGAGGAATAGGAAAATCCTTTCTGAAGTTACCTTCACTGTAATTTTATGTTGTTACAATCTTATGGTGTCACAAGCCAGACTGAAATGCCAGATGAGGTAACTCAGGGTCCTCCAAGGCCACTGCTAGGAGCATGTAACGAATCCAAGAAATCCCTTCTTGTCCATTACTGGTTCCACAGGACACAAACTGGGTCTTTCACAGGGCAAAGAGGCAAGTGGAGGATGAAGCTGCAAGAAGCTGCAAGCAGCAGCAAGCTACAGAGCAGCTGCTGAAGCACCTGGAGCTCAGTGTTTTGCAAACCCCAGAGCATCCTGGAGAACAACCTGGAGTTCAGTGTTCCTGTAGGACTGTGAGACATTAAAATCTGTGTGACAGTCGACTCCAAGACAACAGCATTCAGAATATGAACCATGCAAGGGCTCTTGCAGGTGTGGGATTGGTGGTTATGTCAGGAACTGTTTTCCTCTTTACAAGTGTGTAGCTGTGTACTACATGGAGAGCACAGAACTGCAGTTTGCCATTGTCACTGTCTGATAGCAGCTCCCATCTCCAAGCTGCAGTATGACAGCTGTCACACAGCTCTGCCTTGCTGTATTTAACTAGCTTTGTGCTGAGCTCCTGTTTACCATGATGTCCTTGTCTTTAGAGTTAAAAATGAAGTGTGGAACGTGTTGGGCTCTGTTCCCATTTCCACACAAACACTCTATTTTCTGCTGATGTGATGATTTCTCCTTCCTCTGCTGGGCTCTTGGGGGTAGATGCTTTGGCTCTGTGTGTCTTGGGATACTTCTTACTACTCTGCAGCCAATTGCAGGATTCTTTTCTCTATTCACCAAAGATATTCTTCTTTGGGGTTTAAAAATTCAAAGAATTTAGAGCAGACTCTCTAGGCCTTAACTTATAAACGCTGAGTGCTCTCCAGATAAAGCCAGCTCTGTCCAGAGAAAGGAGGTGGAATATCAGGAAGGGGAAAAGCAAACACTGGTTTCTTCTAATGTATGGAATGTATGTTTTATGTAGCAATGGTATCAGCAGGTATGTGGTATGCATTGTTCTCAGCCTTCTCAATAGGGTAACTTGGACAGAGCAGTCTGTGAGAGGAACAACCCTACTAACACTGAAGAAGGATGGGTAGGAGGTGCTCTAGGTGCTGGAGCAGAGATTCCCCTGCAGCCCATGGTAACTATGGTGACACTGGTGGTCCCCTGCAGCCCATGGAGATCCCTAGTGGAGCACATATTCACCTGCAGCCCTTGAAGGACCCCACACTGGAGCAGGTGGAGACACCTCATGGGAAACACACCCTGGAACAAGCTCCTGGCAGGACCTGCAGCGGATGGAGGGAGGAGCCCACACCAGAGCAGGTTTGCTGTGGGGACTTGTGACCGTGTGGGGAAACATAATGGTCCCTCTCCTGTGGGGCCCTGTGATAGAGCAGGGAAAGTGTGAGAGTCCTCCCACCTAGGGAGTGATAGAGCAGCTTTGGTGGGTGCCTGGCCTCCACCCAGGGTTAAACCACAAAATTATCTTCCCTAGGAAATACACTTCATGATATTTTCTCTGTGAAAACAAACCCCACATTTCTCAAAGAAAGAAGGTATTATCTTATTTTATGGCTTATGTAACCAAAACTTTATTTACAGCCAGGATGTCTCTGAGTCAGGTAATTGTTTCTGCATTTTTCCTCTGATTCTCTTTAGCAAATAAAACATGAAATTACCTCCCAAA
>VXBZ01007425.1:250473-480904 GCA_013399135.1 Heliornis fulica | reverse complement strand
ATAGTTATATAATAAAAATAGCAACAAAACAAATAAGGACAGGATTTGGGAGAGGAGATAAAACCATCCATGGAATGTGCAGACTATAAAGAACACTGACAGTTATGCTTGCCCTAAAAGCAGAAAAACAAACAGGATGCAGCTGCCTATACACAAGCTTCCCTCACTCCTAGGAGTTCTTGAAGCTTCACTCTTGCCAACAGGTAAAGACTCCCTAAAGTATGTCTGGTCAAGCATGGTCAGAAAGGATTGACCAAAATTATTCTTCCTGTAGTTAGTACTCCTGTGACTTCTAATGCATTTCAAAGGTTCCCTCACCTTCATAATAGTTATCTAAGTGAGTAAGAGAGCTCATTCTGCAACTGGTTACATGCTAGAACTGGATGTCAGTGCTGCCGATGTAATTTTGAAAATGTTTGCATGCTAAGAAATTGCATGGGAAGATGACAACTGAAAGGTGATATTAAATAATATGTTTATTTCCATTAATCTTACCAAACAACATTCAGAACAAAGAATGCCTGGCAAAGAATGCCTGACAAAGAATGAGTGACAGATGATTTGCGGGAGATGGAACTATACAATTCGACAACTGATGTGTAACAGCTTTGGACTACTCATTGTAGAAAGTGCAGTCTATTCTATTAAATACTTTCAACTAGAATACCCAAAATCAAGGTTTTATTCTGAGCTTAAATGTTCTGATTTCAGTGGAAAGAAAAAATTTTAATGTTGCATTCACTTGGCTTTCAAAATCTGATCCATACTGTGCTCTGTGCATGCTGACATGAGTAGTGGGGTAATCAATTCCATTTAGCATAGTGAATGGATAAAAGTAATTCCATTACTTATTAATATTGAAAAAGAGGTGGGATGAAATTTTCCTTACAAAGGCCTTTTAGCAAGGCCTACTTTTATTAGTAGTTAATAAACTATATGGTACCATTAAGATTTGCTCTTTGAGATACTAAACCAAACTCCTCTCTGGTAATATGTGAATGTGACCATTAACAATAATCACGTTATTTCAAGTTTACAATGGAATAACTGAACTAAATTAGATATTGGAAACTAATGGGGGGAAATGAGAGATGCACTCAATCATGGTACAGATTAATTTCTTACTGATTTTTTGTTTACTTAATAATAGCATTTGTATAGTCACTCCACTATTCTGTACTTTCCACAAGCATTGATCCCAAAAACCTCTCTCATACCGCTTTATATGGCTTCTGAGAAATTAACATGTCTATGAATAATACAGCACATGTTTTAAGCATGTCCTAGTTACCACACTGTGTGGTAAAGAGGAAACTAGAGGTTAGACGTGCAGTCACGCAGCCTTACAAAAAAAGACAGCTATCAAGTGTGTCTTCTTTCAGGTAATAGCCACAGTCAGAACAGGTGTTGTTACACCTTTTTGTGATAGATGGCATACCACCCAAGTTTGTCATATTATTGAGTGTCACTGATTAAATAAAAAAAAAAGTAATTGCTGTTGGAGACAGACATTGGGTTGCCTGGCCTGTGTGCAATGTGCTATTACGTTTTACACGAGACAGGTGAGACCACTCCTCCAATGCTGCTTTCACCCCCAAAGCTAATAAAGTTATAAATACTGGGAAGATAGTACTGGACTGTTTATCTCTTGTATCTTTTCGCACATCCTTAAAACCTCAGCATAATCTTTGACCTTTTTCACATTCCTGAAAGTCCAGCACACGCCAATTCCTGATTTTTCCAAAGGAATAAATATTTGCCTTTTTGTATCTTCCAGGCTTACATGATGCAATTGAAAACCGCTAGAAGGAATAAATGGATATTTTAGGGGGAAAAAAGAAGAAAAAAAACCAACTTTTTGAAAGACATTATATTTTTGGACTAGAAAACAGTATAGAAATGTACTTATTATTTCATATTGAAGTTGAGTTGATTTTGTTTCTAAAAATTTTTGTCTCTAAAAACTTACCTGTATATCTCTACATTCTCTCTAGCCAGAAAACTTTAGTATGTGTTATACCAGGGCTTTGTGATATGACTTTTTCCATTGAGACAGTGAATTTTACTGACCTACTCATCTTTTTTAAATGCTTAAGCAACAACTTTTACTTTCTTTTTAATAAGGCACCATAAACTTGCATACCACAAAATTGATGGCATTTCATTTCATGTTTAAAAACATCTCACGTTATGTTTTAAAAGAAACCATTTTATTTTGAAACACACCAGTCAAAACCAGAGAAACAGTATGTAGGTGCATCCTTTGATTGAGAAAAAAAATAGCATTTTTTCCTCAAAAATTGAAAGCAGTATATTCAGAATCTTTCTTTTGCTCTTGAATAGAATTGATAACTCATTCATTGTAATCTTCCTGTACTGAATAAACATTATATATCAGAATTCTGCCTAAAGCAACTATGATTTGTTCTCTTTGCCTATTAAATTATATGAATTATTAACCTATTATGCTACTGTTGTACTAAAAATCTAGTAACTTAGTAACAAAACAAAACAAAAAAATCCTCATAACAAGCTATTACCCATAAACGTAAAGCTGAATCTATGGTATGATCCAAACCTAAACTGTTTTTTCCATTTTTATATTAGGCTAGAATCATACCCTTTTTCTAAACTTCATAAATATATCACTGCAGAAGAGGCCCAAGATATTCCTTACATTTTTTTACCATAGAAGCCTCAAATTAGTTTAAGGTTTTAAATGAATCTATTGAATTTCATTCACTATACAAGCTCTTTGGATAGAAAAGAAATTTCACCAGAAACAGGACTGAGGGAATGGATTGAATGAGGTCCAGCTTCTGTAAAATCATACTTATAGCTTCAGGTTTCAAGTTCAGGTTTAAGTGAGAGATACGATAATCATCATTCTGGTTTGTGTAGAGTATGACTCCAAACAGCAGACATTGCAAATAACACACTGATTTCATGAGATTAGTCTACCTATCATCTTAAAATGCACCCCAACTACAGGGCTTTTAAACATGCACTCTCCTCCTTAAAAGTTACTATTTAAATGTGATTTCTCAATGTAGAGAAATGTAATGCGGCCTGAAGCAAATAATCAAATATGTTTTCAACCCAAGGTGAACAAAACTCAGATATAAGCTAGAGACAGAAGTATCAGCACCTACAGCTGCATGCACCAGTAAGATACCTCATGGCCTCAGCTCTTCACCAAAGAAAGAAAAGTGAAAAAGATCCTCTTTCTTTATTTTGTTTTACTTGTAGAGCTTTGAAATATGAAAAATAAAAAAGAAAAAAAAAGCTTAAATCTTCCTCTGAGTAAATTCACCCAAGAATTCAGATGCAGCCAATGGAAGCTTACTGAGATAATTTAGAGTACTGAACTTAATTCAAGTTTATGTGTTTTCCTTTTTACAGATAAACTTTATTAAGAATTACTATTAAAGTTCCTTTCTTGTTTTATTTTTGGTCTCATTTACCTACAAGCCCTGCTCCTTCCTCTCTTAGCTTCATATTTCAAGGAAAACATCTGTTCCTGTCTCAGTTCTCTTCTTTGGAGAGTTTGTCACTACCATCAAAAGCTCAGGCCTTAAGTATTAATGACACTTGAATAAAAAAAAAAAACAAACCAAAAACCAAACAATCATGCACACCACAACAAAAAAAAAAACCATATGTTGTGTAATCATGGATGCTTCACAAAGAAATTCTATAATTGTGACTATATGGTAAATTATGTGATAGCATCATTTTTTCATTTTTTATCTCTTGGTTGATCTTTGAAAATCTTGGCAGCTACTTCATTGAGAATTCCTCTCACTATACAATTTTACTACAGAGAGTCACATTGAAGTGAAAGATACATGCACCACTGAGTTTAATATAACTTTTTTATAATAAGAATAATATGTGGTTATAGCATATTACAGTGAACTACATTGTAAGGCAGGAAAACAGTCTTAAATATATGTTTATGCAGTGAAAAGGCTGACATTCAAAGACCAAAGGCCTATAGGCTATACTTCTCAAAATATAACCCTGTAACAATTCATTAAATTTTGGAAAACAGATTAATTTCCTCACTCTTTCTTAACCCTGGAACTTTTTAATTAAATATAGGCTCTTCCTCACAGCTCTCAGGAAGGCCCTACTCCAGGTTTGACAACCCAAAGGCAAGGTGGATTCCCCCATTTACAGGGAGCACTGCAAAAGAGAAACCAAGCTCCGCCTGCCTAGATGTCATCTCAGCCACAGAGTTGCAGGTTCATTATATTTTAAAAACAATTGAAGAGAAGATACGTTTTTCTAGCTAAAATTCCGGATCATGTTTTACAAATAAGTGACAAGACAATGTCCAGAACTTTTATTCATAGGTAAAATATCATTCTTTACTAAAGAAGAGTATCAAGGGAAAGCCTGAGCTAAATTATTCCCCACACAACCCCCTTAGGTACATGTTGATGTGCAACATTTCAGACAGCAAAATACAGAAATTTCTCTAAGAAAAAAGCCTAAAAAAACCCAACACTGTATGTATGATGTGTTTATGAATATGTCTATTACTTGGACCTTGCTGCATTTTCTCAGATAACTAATTACCACTGAAGTACCTCCCAGGGAGTTTAGGTGGCTGTTGTAAATTAAAGTGTAAGGCCTTATTATATTAATTGAAGCATGGAAAGAAAAAAAGAAAAAAAAAAGTTGTTCATGTTGAAAGAAACTACATGGCTCTGGAAATTAATTTATTATCATTTTCTTAACTGTTTACTTCTCTACTCATTTTTTTTTGTTCTTTCCCCCTTCTACAACATTTAAGTTCTTCACTAAGAGGGTGGTGGATCACTGGCACAGGTTACCCAAAGAGGTGCTGGGGGCCCCATCCCTGGACACATTCAAGGTCAGGCTTGAGCTGACTCTGAGCAACCTGATCAAGTTAAAATTGTCCCTGCTTACTGCAGGGGGGTTGGACTAGACAACCTTTAAAGGTCCCATCCAACCCAACATAGTCTATGATTGTTCTCCATTCTGATGTCTACCGAACACGTGGAGATAAATACTTTTAAAGCTTAAAAAATGTTAAATGTTTCAGTTGGCATACATATATAACTCATGAGTACACATTCCTATTTTCCAAAGAGTTAAGCAATCAGAAGCTTCCAGATGCCCAGAGCTTCCAAAGAAACTCTTTGACAGTAAACCCCTCCCAGCCTGGTCACATAAAATGATCTTGGATAAACAGTCTGGTACTTTGGAGACTCCCAAGAAAAACATTTTTTTTTGCTTAAAATTAATGTCTTGAGAACAATCAGAAATAAAATCTCAGGCTTTCAGAATTACAAACTTCTGGTAGACTGAAATCTAATAAAAGAAGCTTTCTTTCAAAGTTAATAAGATTCCCTCAGAAATTTAATATTAATTTCATAGCACTCATCCCAGGATTACTGGGTGATTTAGCTTCTTCATTACTATTTCTTCACATTTTGAATTATCTATGAATACTTGCTAGGCACCAGCATTTCAAGAATTTCCCATTTATCAGCCTTGGTTTGTTGCTGAAACACTGTTTGTGAACAGGGTGGGAGGTGAGGAACAACACCTACACTGGATATAGCTGCATTTGGTGCTAATTCTCTAGACTGCTGTAAAAGTCTATCTAAACAAACTAAGTCTCTCTATCAGAAACAGAATTTTGAAAATTCTACTTTGGACAAAAAAAAAAAAAGTCTGTTAAATGTTTTATAAACTGCATGAACACACTACTTTTACAACAACCAATGTGATTCAGCATCATTTTCTCAGATCAATAAATAGCACATTTTGGCAGTGAAATGTGAAACACTGAGCCAGAAGGCTCTCTCCATAACTAGCAATACAGAATGCATCTGAGTAACTTCCCAGGTTTTAAAATCCTTCAAAAGTTTTATATTCAGAAGTGAATTTTTATCCTGTGAACATGTCCACTTTAAAAAAAAAAAAAAATTCAAATTAGCTCTGCTTGTATAATCACACAATCAATTCTCCTGGAAAAGAAGCTCATAAGGTGTGTTAGGGTTTATTACAAGCATAAATCTCCCACATTCAGACATTTTAAAATCCACATAATGATATGAAGTCAATGAAAGACACAGGTCCTCAAAAGCTCTTGTTGTGGGCAAATTAAAGCCTGGGAATCCAGTCCTCAAGACCAAAAGTCACATAGATTTTTTAAAAGGTGGGTCTTCATTTAGTCATTGCTTTGAATGATTTTAGTTCTTACTCCCATTAATTATCTAATTTTCTCTAAAGACAGTCGCAATGCTTCTCACAAGCAGACAGGTAGAGATCACTATCAATATATTATCTGCATTCATCATCAGAACTCTTATAAAACAATAGTGTCTCTCAAGAAAGATACCTGGTGGATTTTTTTTCAGGCATGGAGAGTGGAAAATTGTCTGGATTTTATCTGATTTAAATTCCATTTAAACATTTTAAATATTATTAAGGTCCAGCTTGCCTTTTGTAGTATGCTTGTTGTTCATCAGAGAATAGAATTACGAAGATGATGTCAGGCTATAGACACTTCAGCTCACATTAGGACTGCTTGGCATGTATTCTGTATTTGATGACACAAGGAAACAAATCAGTTGCTGTATAGCCAGTTTATCCTATTTTCATAGGACACTGCTTCTTGATGCTTTCAATAACATAACTCATCATTGTTACATTTTGGTTTAGTGCATAGGCTTAGATCTCTCTGTACATCTGGCAAGAATGCCCACAGAAAATAAGCAATTACTTTAGCAGCTTCTGTATTGAGAAAAATTAACTGGATTGCCATTAGCAAATCTATAATCTTTCATTCTGGAATAACTGAACACCTTCAAGGAGAGAATCAACACTGAGAATATACATTTAAATAACTTCATACTTATATAATTATCTGCACCACAAAGCTATAAGTGTATATTGAATTTTAGGTACTGTAAGGATGAAACTGCAACAAAACAAACCCCAAACACACCTACCACACACACTCCCTCTACTAGCTTTAAGGGATTTCCATTTAAAGATATCCAAGAGACAGCAAGAGGTCTTAGTCCTGAAAACGCAGAATAAAATTTTATGTTCATCTATTAATTAGTAGAAGGTTAGTGTAGGACTTTTAAGAAAACCACATTAATAAGATGACTAGAGGGGAAGTCATTTAGCTGTAGGTTGCAACGGTGATGAATAGAGGTTGCCATGAATTTGAAAATATAATCTGAAAATACAATGCTGTATCAAGGGTCAATGCGAGCTTTGATCATTTAGTAAAAGGCTAATTATATTTACATCATAAACCACTAGAGCTATCCAGCAATCAAAAACAATATGCAGAAGTGAATGAACAAACTGATTGATCAGTTCTCAATTCTACAGAGATAGTTGATTTAGAAAGCTATCATCACAAAACGTGACTGAAGGAAAAGTTTCAGAACCTCTCGCCTTCTCGCTGCATCTAGAGTTTTTAAAGTGTTCCCACAGTCAAATCAAAGGTACAACTAGAAGTTGCCAGATAGTCTACTGAAGACAAGGAAAACCAACTTGCCATTGCTACCAAACTTGCTACCACACTATTATCAACTGGGTGACTTGCTGACATTTACTCTATAAGCCACACTTCAATGAGCTGCAGGGAAGAGGCAGACAAACATCTCTTTGCTAGGTACTAGATGACTCTTTCCAGCAATTGGAAGTTTGCACAGTTTATGCATTTAAACAGACATTCTGAAAATTTTCCAGTTACAGATCTCAGAACTATTTTTTTTTTAGATATTTATTATGTTGCAATAATTGTGTGTAAATGCTGAAGTTGCATTTTTTGAGAGGCACAATACAATTTTGGGGGAGGAGATGAGATAATGACAAACCTGATAGTGAGCTTTGAAAGAAAAAAAAAAAACAAACAAAAGAAAGGAGGCAAAAGATAATCCCCAAACCACACAGCCATCATCATGCTGCATAGTAAGTATTTCCTAAAAGACCCAAACCCACACAAGTAACATCATAATTCTTTGCCCCACACAGGAAATGGATCATATAGTTACCCCTATATGGTGTAAGGGTTTCATATATGCTGACAACTGCACTATCAGAGACAGTCTATTAGAAACACAAGACTCTATTGTACCCCTTCAAACAGGGAAAAGTTTGAGAAGACACATAAAGCTGTCAAGAAAAGCAATCCTGTAATCCCCCTTCATATAGAACAGAAGAGAATTTCCAACATTCTTTTTAAATTTTAAAATTATCCAAAATTAGAGTACCTGATCTTTAAGCCCTAAGACCTCAGTTGAAATTTCATCTTTGTGAAGATTAACCAAAAATCACCAAATGCACTTCTTCTCTCACAACTATCACATACATGCACACAAATATATATGGCTTAGCGTCAAAGACAACTTTCCCCCCCCTTCAGCTATGCAACCTGTGTTTGTGATAACAGCACTTACACAGGTAACACGCTGATTTACTGGTGGGCCCATAGTTGGATGATTAAGACATCAAAAGCATTAACAGTTGCTGCCAAGAAATGTTAGTGATAGCGTCATATTTTGTATGACTCGGGCCTGTTTAGTGTCTCAGCCCTAAACAACAAAAATAATAAACATCTTCATAAAGCTGTCCCAAATATAAGAGTACATTCAGATAATACCAAAAAACATAGTGCTTGCACTTAGTGCCACACTACTTTCAATCATCTTTGCTGTTTATTTAATCATTAATAAATGAGAGCAAATGCTTAAGTAATGATTAGTATTGAGGAGTCATCAAAACCAGCTGCCACAGAACTGAGATATTCAAAGTGAGTAGTCGCTATCTCATGCAATTTGACGCCGGCCAACAAAAAATTGCTTCTTAAATATGTAAATTAGAAAGTCACAATAAAACAAACACTGAAACCTAAAATAGGTTTTCCAGTCCTTTTCTAAAAGTTATTTTAAATACAGTATATTCTGGTCAATTGAAGCCCACAACAGACGTTTACAGAACCCAGTTGCAAATATAGTGAAATAAAATATAAGGGGATACAATTTTTTAATTTAGAAAGGAATACCCCCCCCAAATCATTATTTCCCAAATGCTTTTCTTGTTACTTAATACATCATTTAAATAAGCTCATGTTTCTTTATAATGAGCACGTAATAAGGACTAGAGATATATGTTCAGCTATATTGGGCAACCCTAGCCTTATTTTCAAGATTGAAGTATAAAATCTGAAGTAAAACTGGGTATAGCCAACATGCTCAACTCCCTGAAATGGAAATCAAAGAATACAGCAATTTTGAATACTAAACTACTTTTAAGTGAGTTATAGCTCCTTTTAGTAGAAACTATCACAGGTATTAGCAACTGTTGTGAACTGGCACACAGAACACATCATCCAGTTGTAAACATTACTGGAAAATATCTTCAGAGGCAAATAAAGCTCTATATCTATATAACAATGTTTTATAAAACCTTTTTATTCATTCAGTCAATGATTGATCTGTTGCTTTTTTCAATAAGAACAAAAATATTTAATGATATTGACTACCACTGTTCTATGCCATGTTAATAAAACAAATCACTAGAGTGATATTTCACTAAACAGCATGCTATACCTCCTATATATTTACCATGAAATAACCACCTAGTAATGGTGATACGCTTGCTCAGCAGCATCAGCTGTATGTGACTCCAGGTAATTCAACCTCGATATGTTCTTAGGAACCAGCAAAATCAAATATTGTTCAAACTTAAAGCAGTATATGACACTGAAAACCCACTTTTAAAAACAGTGTTTACAGAAAAAGGTTTATCAAAAAGGTTTGTAAAACCTTTTTTGTGTACCTGCTCTAGGAGATAAGACTATATAGATATATGCCCAAGTAAAAACGCCTGAGTTTTGGTGCTATTTGGGAAATGTACAAGACTGCTAACAGTAACTGTAGAGTAAATTACAAAAACAGAAAACAAAGTACACAGAAAAGACCCAACAATATTTAGTTTCAAGAGATAAACTTGAGAGACCAATCACAAATAAATCAGATTCCTTCCAAGTACTAAGAAAGCTATTAGAAAAAAATGAAAAACACAACAAAAAACCCAAGACCCCACGACCAAAACCCACACTTTCAAGAATCCAAGGCTGACCATACTAAGAAATAAAGGATCATTCCCTCTCATACATGCATTCTGCAGTTCAGAGGAACAGTAATTAAAGTTAATGTTTAAAGCCATTAGATCATTTTCAGTAACAGAAGTGGCAGGGGTCCATCTGTTTTCTTAGGAATAAGTTTAAAGGTAGTTATATAAAAAGCTTTGGATGATTTATAAGTGAACACCTAAGAGTCCAGTTCAGCCAACAGCAAATGTGGGCCAATAAAAAAAACAAATCAGACTGTCAGTGTCATTGAATAAGAGTAAAAAATTATATCTTGCCTTGTAAGATCTAAGCAACAATAAAGTTTTACATTTTCTTCACTAGCCTTGGGTATTTTGTTTCAGTTGTGTGATCACTTCTGTCAATCCCAGACAAAGTATTAATTCCTGCAGATATATCTAATTTAAGATAGCTCACATTTTAAGAATTTTATGACTGCAAGAGGAATGGCAAAATAAGATCTGGTTCCTTTAAAATGCATTTTATGCCGAGCTTAATCTTCCTGCACTGTCTTTTTCTTTTCCAATTTAATTTCAACATTGAGACATACAATGATTCAGTAACAAACATGACTGGTTGCCTTTATGATATTATATGAATTGTCATAAAGAATGCTTTCTAGTTGAATTAACGTGACAGGTATGTAACGTATTCTGTAAAAATAAAGTCACAATATGCCATAATATTTCACAATGCTCTAAAACTGACAAGCAGTACTCTAATTACTGCTTACAGTGAAATCCTAAACACCATTTTCATATATTTACTTTGCTAAGCAATCTATTATTTCAGTGCATCCTATGCTGAAAATGCGATTGCAGTTAGAAAGCAAAAATGTGATTGATTTATTTATCTTTCATACTTATCAGAAAGATGTCAAAAGCTAACATGATAAATTAAACAGCTGGCAACTCCTGGAAAACTTCAAATGTGTAAACAGTAGGAAGGGTACAGAGAAATATTTTTGTTTATGTTTGAATTTTATTCTTACTGGCTAAAATATTTATCTGCGCCACTTCTTCAATTTCTTGAACATAGTTACTCTGCTTCTTATGCAAATCAAGTCCCAATGCACTGTAAAGTGACAGGGAGTCCTCTGTAGAAAGCACTTTTTGAGGCCCAAGCACCTTGTTAAGTACTCTAAAGACTTGTTGTCATGAGAAGGAGAGTCCCCTCTTCAAGAAGATCTAAGTGATGTAGCTGTCAAAATACTGCTGGTATCCTAAGTGCGTTCATAGGAACAAGACAACAGAAGTATTCTTCAGAAAATGCCAATTTATGAAAAATTTGGACAGTTAGCCTTCTTTAATAGAAGAAACTTATGTGATAAAAATAAATGTGACATTTCTGATAAAAGCCAGACAATAAGAAGGACTGTAAAACAACCTCCAGTCCCACAGTTCAGTGGGGGTTTGGGCTGCGTGTGTGTGGGAAGAGGGGCTAAGAAGTGAAACAGAGATGCTAACTTCTGAGATTTTGCTAAATTCCTTGAGAAATGAAAACCAGTAGTACCTTTTTTCAAGGCCTGCCTACCCCACTCCCACAGACCCTTATTAGTGTACTTCCAGGGACCCTGACCCACAGCAGGCACATCCATCACCACATCAGTCATCTTCTGTCTTCCAGGAATAGAGCGCAGCACTCTGCTCTTGCCCCTGCTAGTTAACCATGGGCTGCCATGTGCTTTTAAGCTAAACTAGAATACACAGGTAGCAATACTAACCTATATTCAGCATGTGATTTACATTTTAAAATGTTGTGTTTAAATAGTTTAAATAATAATAATGAAATTTAAATAATATGAATAAACATATCTGCTTGTTCTGCTCTATCTCTTGAATGGCTACTGTAGACCATATTAGTCATATATATTATAAACATCTTGCTCTTTATTTGTCATCTAACATTTTGTCAGTCATTTTATCCATCTTCCTTTATTGCCTTTTTCATCAGTCATTCTTTCAGGTTTTTCACAGCTTTGCTATAGACTACAATTCTGATTAAACACTGTGCCATAAATTAAAATTCAAGTTCTCTACACAAACACAAAACATAGTATCACCTAAAAATTAAGAAAAGGAAAAGATAAATCACACCATAGTGATGCAAAATACTATACAATTTTTCAGTGATGTTCTAGGATCATAAATTTATGAATAAGCAGCTATTTTCAGTAGCTACATAGCATGTTTCTTATCCCATAAACAAAATGAAGTACATGTACAATTAGTACATTTTCTCCTCTTTAAGATCACAGGCTTCTCTGTTTTCATAAAAAGTCACTATTCCAACAGCAAGCTGTTCACAGCACAGACTATCACCTAGTGTGCATACAGTTAAGCCTCTAGGCATATCTGTGAAATGTCTCTCAAATAATCAGTTTATAAGAGTTTTAAGTTTTTTGGTGAAATTCATAAATCAGCAGAGATCAAAACAATGTAGAGCGCTAGTATTGTCAAAACCTTACACTTCTGAAATAGAAACTGTAAGGGGGGGTAGGAAAAAGAAAAGTAAAAAAAAACAGATGAGCCATTTTCTTAAATGCAAATATCACCTTCATTAAAAAAAAACCAAACTACAAAATTACTTAGCAAATCTTTACCCTAAAAAACCTTAGCAACCTTTACCCTAAAACATAGGGAAAACCCTTATAAAGGAAAGGTTTCCTTTATAAAACTTTACAGTTCAGTGTTAAACATTTACTGTATCATTTACACCTTTCTATTAAAAAAGAATAGTTACTGGTGAAGTTGGTAATAATGTTAGCAGTTCAAATGACAGAACTGACTTCATTTTTTTGTTTAATTAAAGCAGTTACTTTTAGTACCCTCAAGAGCAGACACCAAACTCTCAAATGTTTTATTCTATGAGGCAAATAATAGCTAAATAAGCCTAACCACAGATTTAATTAAGATGGTGAAGTGGCTCCAAAGGAAGCCCTGTGGTCTACTGTGACATACCACAGCCCAAGAAAATCCACTTGAGAGTTTAAGCCAGTGCAAATTAACCATCTAAAAAGTTAACCTAGGAATAACTTTATGAAATACATAGCTAACAGCTAAAGAATGCTGCTATTTAAAACAAAAAAAAATCAAGTGAATATGAGTATGTTTAATTGCTGTGCAAAAAAATCCAATAAATCCAGCTGTAATTTTATGTTTACTCTCCCAAGAAAGATGTTACAGAATCTTATGAAAATGGTTATTTTCTCCCACACTGGGGAAAAAAAAGAAACCGTTTTGCTTGTCCAGTGCTTTTTTGTTTGTTTGTTTGTTTGTTTTGGTTGGGGTTTTTTTATGTTTGTTTGTTTGGTTTGGTTTTGGTTGGGGTTTTTTATGTTTGTTTGTTTGTTTGTTTGGGGTTTTTTGGTTTGTTTCTTTTTCTCATCTCCTCCTTCTCCTTTTATTTCCCCTTTTTAAACAGGGAGAAATCAAATTTAACTGGACATTTTAATGAATATAGACTCACAGGACTTTTCTTGAACACTAGCCATTCACTTGCTACTTAAAAGCCTCATCATTCATTCAGTCTGATTCTACCCAAAACCCAATATTAGAAGTTAATATTATCTTTGCAGTGTATCCCCATGGTTGGAGCTCCAGTACCTCACTATGACTTCCCATGTATCTTTACGTGTTATTCCCAGTGTACAATATAGCATCTCCTCTCTAACTCCCTCTACACCAACTATAATTCTCAATACATAGCAGCTACAATAGTTTTCTAATAATGGAAAACTGCTTTCAACTTAAAGTTATTTTTCCTTTACATGCTTTGGAACAGTTTTTTTTACTTACATGAAGCATCTCATCATTGGGATGGGTGGGCATCTCTGCACTTGTACTTTTCAGTACTTAGTAGAATTCTTTCTTAGCCTTTTACCTTCCTGTCCTAAGCATAGAAAGCACACATGCAAGCACCAAGCCTGGCAGCTACTGGCAGCTCTTGGAAGCAAGCACACCAAAATTCAGGCTGGAAATAAAAACCAGGGCATGACAACAAATGTTAGGATACCTGTGATTCCATTCACAGGGAGCACAAGGATTTATTGTATACCTGTGTACTTCAACACTTTTTTTATGAAGTGAGCAACATAAAATTTTATGTTAAAAAATAAATCCAGTAAAAGAATCAGATTTGTGATGCACAGGAAGGGGATTTTACTGACTACTCCCACACTTGCAGAGATAGACACCAAGCACTCAGTTTGAAGAAAAAAACATTTTACACAAGAAATACCTGCGAGGTCCTTTACAAGGTAGTTGCCCATGTTCTGTGGTTTTCTGACATATAACTAAATAATTACATCTTATCAGTATTATTTTAACAAACTATGCTATTGTTATTTTCTACAATATTTTCCTTAAATCTCTATTGCATTTTATGCATGCATGTGAAAACAAATAATGCTCCTACAAAATTTTTTTCTGAGATCTGTGCCCACTAAAGCATTAGTTCTGGCACTGTTATACTGAAAGTATGAACCTGTTTCTTTGGAACACCATTTCTAACCACACCATACACCACCAAAGCTCGGTAGATCACAGACAGAAGCGTAAAAGATGTTTCAATAAAAGGAAACGCTAGGTGATAAGCAAAGCTTCTAAAGGTACATCAGTCAGAAAAGCAAGACTAGTGAAAACGTGGAACCTCTCCAGAATGATACCAGAGATCCAGGTACCTGGGGTGTGGAGAAGGCTGAGATATTTAAATTGTTTTACCTCGGTCGTCACTGGCAAGTGTTCTACCCAGACTGTCGAAGTCACAGAATTCAAAGGCAGGGACTGAGAAAATTAAGAACTTCCCCCTGTAGGAGAGCAGGTTCAAGAACATCTAAAGAAACTGAAGGTTCACAAGTCCATAGGACCCGGTGAGATGCACCTGTGGGTCCTGGAGAAACTAGTGGATGAAGTTGCTAAGTCACTATCCATTATCTTTAAGAAGTCATGTCAGCCAAGTGAAGTTTCCACAGGCTGGAAAAGAGGAAGCACAACCCACAGTTTATAAAAGAGAACAAAGGGAAGACCCATGGAACTACAGGCTGGTCAGTCTCGCTGCTGTGCACAGCCAGATCATGGAAGAGATCCCAGCAAGATAGGTGACAGCCAACAAGATATAAGCAGGAGTTAAAGATTCAGAGAAATCTGATTTCCGACTACATATGGTGCAGAAAATTAAACTACAGCTTGCCAGTTTGAGAACTAATGAACGTGTTTACTGCAAAAGGCATTCCCTCTTTAGAGTCTTAGCAATAGCACATAATCACCTAAAAATACCACTCCATACAAAGAACTTCAGAGAAATGTAACACTCTGGTGGCCAGAACCAGGACACACCAGGAAAAAGAGAATGCATGGAAGGTCTGAATCAATGTCCTCTTACAAGCAGGTCCTCATCTTTCTGTAATTTGTTATAAGTATAATTAGTAGCTGGGGTTGTACTGAATTTATCACTTGCTCCCAGGACTGTATAATCATGCTCTCCTGTTTTTAAAGCCCACCTTATAAACTTTGCAAGAAATAATGCATTTTGCATGTTTATATTGCATTAATGACATTAACAACTATGATGAAGACACACAGTATTGTGTCTCTGTTCATCACAAACCATACCATCATGTCATGTTCATTATATGCATGGAAAAGCATAACTATGAGAATCAAAGTTTAGAGCCTAAAATTCCCATTTCTCTCCGCCAAACAAACTAATATTTATTTGCTGATAATGATATTTAAAAATAAGGGAAAAAGAACATTTGATAAGTCAATCACCAGCATCTGAGGAATGAAAGACAAAATGTAAGTAGATGACATAAAATAATTCAGCTAATTCAACTGAGCACAAAATAGATATTGAAGTGCCAAGACACATGAGTGGGACTAAGAAAAAATAAATCACTAAATGAAGTAAAAGTTAGTTTTCCTATCTCTACTTGGTTCTGTATCAAGCCCAGCTAGTGACACATTTACTTAAAAATTAGACTACTTTGTTAATAATGCACACAGAGTAAACTCTGTAGTTCTTGTCTGATGCACACACTGATGCCTAGACATTCTGTCTTGTTTTGAACACCCAGTCAATTCACTCCTGGATGTAGTCCTACTCCTATCAGGAGTAGGGAGCCAAGCAGGACAAGGGAAGTGATTGTGCCCCCGTACTCAACAGTGGTGAGGCTGCACCTCGAGTGCTGTGCTCAGTTTTGATTCCCTCACTACAAGAACCTGCTCACTGAGGTGTGAGCAGGTCCAGAAAAGGGAAACAAAGCTGGGGAATGGTTTGGAGCACTATTCTTATGAGAAGCAGCTGCAGGAACTGGAGTTGTTTAGCCTGGAGAACAGAAGGCTGAAGGGAGAGCTTATTGCTCTTTATCTGAAAGGAGGCTGTAGTGAGGTGGGGGTTCTCACAAGTAGTTACTCTTCTCCCAGGTAACTAGCAAGAGGATGAGAAGAAATAGTCTCAAATTACATGAGAAGAGGTTTAAATGGGATATTATGAAAAATTTCTTCACTGAAAGAGTGGTCAGGTATTGGAACAGGCATGTTCCACCTTGCATCTTGAGATGCAAAGGAAGACTTCAAATAGTGTAAATATATCTATTAAACATGAGCAAAGCTAGAAAGACTCTAGAAGGTGAGAGAAGGTGATGCTTCAGTAATATCAGATAAATGAAAAAAAGCGTTTCCTACTTATTGCTGTCATAATTTATAGCAATTCTACATGTGAAATTAACTTCATAAATCGTTTTTAATCTTTTATTTTTTTTTTCTTTTCAAATTAAGAGGCTTTGTAAAAATAAAAAAATCTATGCTGTCAAGTTTGGTATACTTATGACATCGATTACCACATACAGACACATAAACAACAAACTGATTCTGGTTTTTTTTGTGCAAATACCATCCATGTAAGACTCATTGCTATTATTGCCTGCTTATTCTCTGTGGCTGTTGGACAACTGATGCAATAGAATGTGAATGGCAGAACCAGCAGCTGTGATTCTACACCTACTGCAAGAAAAAAAAAGTAATCACTAGATGTGTTCTTATTGTTACAAGTTCTTAAAGATCACAGGACATGCATTTCTTTGAATTACTCAGGTGAGAGCCAGGGCTCTCTGCAAGCTCGAAGTAGCTCTTAACAACAACTTGTAAGAATTAGGGAGTTGTCAAAAAATATCTTTAGAGGTTTAATGATTATTTCCCTTTAGTAAGTCACTCCAAATTAGAATCTAATGCTTGCTTTCTTTGATGGTTGTTAGTTATCTGCAGGTGAAGGAATACAAACCACAGAAGAAATCTTTATCATTAATTTTTAATTTGTTTTGAAACATTTTCCAAATATCTTCATAGGATGCATAATTATTTTTAGAGACTGCACAGCATCTGTTAGCATCATGGTGATGGAACAGTTATTCTAAATGCTAAATCCTAAAAGTTAACCTGTGTATGTAGAATTTTTTTCAGTACAGAAGCAACAAAGGTGGTTTTGAAGTTCACCAGCCTTCTGGCCCTTCAGGAATAGTATAAGAAACAGCTTATTTCAAAAAGTAGTTAAAGATTTAGTCTTTTACTTGTAAGCCATACACTACCACCCTCCTTTGTTCTTAAAACAAAAAATTACTACTTTGTCAGAATCTAAATTAGAGACCAATATCTAAACATGAGTACACTATCTTTATGACTATGATTCCCATATACATTAAATACTTAGAATTGTTATTTTGAAGAATTACTACTTTTCAATTAACCCTTTGTGAATAACTGCCTCCATTAGGATCACAGATTTCCTCCAGGAGGACCTGATGCCCACTGTAATCACAAAATTTCTCAGGAATATAAAGCTGGCAACATCACTTTTTACAGGACACTAGAAGGGTTTCTGTTCTACATATCTATCATCCCTTCCATACCAAAACCTGAAAGGATCAGACTTGCCTCTAGTTTCTGTCTGGTTGAATTAAGGAGGGTCTGGGAGGAGATTCTGCTCTACAGGTCTGTGTACCTGGAAAAAAGTAAAGTGTCTACACATCTTGGATCACCAGTGTGACAGCATGTGGGTAAGTAAATACACCTTAGTGATATCTGGTAATACAACTGATTTCCTAACGAATCAAGCACCTGTGATACTGCTTAAACAGTAACACACCACAGTTTACCATGCTTTCAGTTGGGTATTTTTTTAAGTAATTTCCTAGAACCCCAAGTAAATGTATAACAAAATGGTTTTGAGAACTGTACAATGACTTTCATATTGGGAGGATCCTGTCTTTCTGCTTCTTACATGTGTTAAGATTATTTTCATAAATTGTGTTGTCAAAGAATACTGGTCACGACAGATTGGAGAATACTCTATTTCCAGAAAGCACTCTGCAAAGTACGTAAGGATACAAGCTCTTGGTTTCCCTGGTTACCCTCAATTTTACATGCCACTGAATTAAGAACAAAAAAGTACTGATTTTTAGTCAGAATCCTTATCATTTCCATCTAGAAAGAGACAGTGTCAACCTCTACATTTTTAAGGCTCACTAAAACAAACAAAGAAGAAATTGATTGTCAATAAGATACATAGGAACAGAAATAAGAAAAAAGAATCAGAATATGGAAAACTCTGGAGTTGATCTTAGGATCACATACCCAAGGTAGGAATTCAAATATGAACATGGCATTAGCATACTTGATGATCCGAACTCCTGTGTGCTTTAGAGACAAAATCCCCTTAACATTACAAATTTCCTTCCAGAGCTGGCTAATATCCCTACACAACCACAGTTCAATATGCAGAACTATTTATGAAGCATGTACTTTCACATATGGACAAAACCTTACTATTTTTGGAGTGTGAGCTCGGGTACAGCTTTATATGCAAGAACTAATACATATATAAAGGTATACTCTGATTTTTCCATACACAACATCAAGTTTTTGCCTACTATTTACAATGAATACCACCTCCTTCTGTTCTACAGATGTAACAAGAACTGTTTACAATACAATCTACTGTAGCCAGGAAAACCAGTATACCATAGCTATTAACTGCAACTAGTTAAAAGTCTTCTCTGAAAGTTAAGCCTTGACACCAGTACTTATTTTATCATCAACAATAAGTGACATGACACTAATTCAAACAGGAACTATTCACCATTCTTTCATTTTTTGCAACTTTCACTGTTGCAATTTCATCAGCCCTTACCTGGGAAACACTTCATGTCTTTCACTTCATCTCAACCACGTGGCTTCACATCACTATGCCACAGTGCTGTTTAACAGTTCAGATGGTATTAAGAATACAGAAGCTTTACAGCAGTTTGAGATACAAAGAACACAGCTATCAGAAGGGATGATGGGTTGAAAGGCTGAAAACAGGGCAAAAGACAACTCAACATGAGAAATAGGAGGAGGAAGGGTAAAAAAATGGCAGCACTTGAGAAAAAAAAAAGTGAGGCAAAGTATTTTAGAAAATTTATATTCTAGGTAGTTTAAAATATCTATGGGTGAGAACATAAATTATCTCTCTACTGAAGTCTAGAGAACATAGTAGTGATTTTTTGCTACTGCAAATTTTAGCTTTCACATAAAAATTCTTAGTGTACTCTTGACTTTCAAAAAAAATTGTTCTTCCCTTGCACTCTTAAATAGTTAAGCATAACTTCATTTTATTATAAATAAAACTAGGTTCCCCTCCCCATCCCCACCCCCTTTCCTACTAGTACTACATCTAAAACTCAAAAAACCCTACAGAAATGGAAGGGGGAAAAATATCACTGCAATGGTGTTATTTTCAAATAGACTGCAAAAGAATTTCAATGATGTTGACTCAAGTGGCTGACAGTAAGTGAAAAACCTCCACAGAGGGAACTCAACCTGGAATCATGCTCTCCACTTCTGAGATAGCTACAAACAAAAATAACTGCAGATCTCAAGTCTAGGAAGTTAATACCAATGATGATGCAAAAATGTGCTATTACAAACTATTAAGTACAAAAGTGGGAAAGGACAGAGAGGGGAACCCAATCCAATGCTTTAAAAACCTTTTATTATCAAAAGAATCTGGCCTTTAAACATGCAGAGCCTGCCTGATCCTTTTCATTTATACTTATGTTCCCTTTACAAAAGGTTTTGTCACATTAATGAACTGTATTGTTCTGACACTATCATAGAATGGGAACACAGAAATACTTCAATTAGTTAAATAATTGAACTTCTGCAGAAGTCAATATATGATCTATAAATTTAATAACTGGCTGGATAAGATTTAATGAATGCCATTGGATATAATGCTTCCAATGGGTTATGAGGAAGGATGAGTGGGTTTAGTTTAGCTTTGAACCAAAACATTTCAAGTTTACACCTTCTGTCTGCCTGATGCAGAGCTAGTCCTCAACTCATGTTTCCAGTCTTGGGCAAGTGTATCAGGCTGTATCATATTCTGGCATCCGTTGATCTCTTTCACTCTGGCAAATCCACTGTGAATAAAACTGATTGAATGAAAATAAAGTCTAAGAACAATTCAAATAATTCTATGCATGGAAGCATGTGAAAAACTTGCTTTTATTGTCCCCCTGGAGGAATACCTCAAAACAGAATATGTATTTCCAGCATCTAAGGAACAAGGTTATTCAATAAACTTTACCAGGCTGCAACAATCATCTTTTCATGATGAGCCATTCTGGTGAGGGTGCAAAGCATTTCAGGCCAACAGAAATGACCTTTTCCCAGTGGACCGGGCACACAGTCCAATCTTAGGGTTTGATTTGCAAATAATTCTGAACAACTTACTTTGTGTCTCCCCTAGAAACAGTAGGATGGTTTGTCAAAACATCCCCGTTTTTATATTGTAAAACAAGAGTTCAACCTTCTTCTCTCCCCTCTTCCCTTCTCCATTAGCCCACTTTCAGTTTTGTGTTACAAGCTCTACAAAACACTGGAATTACTTGACTGTTGACGAATTTTCTTAAGAAACTCACCATTTCAGTACATAAACAGATTCTCTTTTAGAGACAGTAAACTAGTATCATCAGAGGTACCCTGCAGTCAGCAATGACCATACCATTATGGGCATGATCAGCTGATTCATTTCTCCAAATCCAAACTCTCCAACCCTGAAGCTCCTTCATATTTGGAATGCTCTGCTCTTACAGATGTAATTCAGTCACAGTGGCACAGTTCATTAGTTAAAATAAAAGGGTGGTGAAAAGACCAATCAGGTCTCTGAGGTTTGTTATACAGTAAATTCACAACTGGTGTGAGATCCTAAGTAGACCACACCCTGCAAGTCTACACACCAGGTTAATATACCACTAGAATTATGGCATAATCATTGAAATGTTCATGATTACACTGTCAAACAAGTGTACCAGTAGTTACTGAGCAAAATAAAGTGTTATTCATGGTCCAGTTTGAAAGATGATGAATCTTTCTTCCAAGGTTCGTGTCTTCTTACCTTTTGCATTCCTGTTTTTCAAATTCAAGTCACCTAACCACAATAAAATATTGAGAATATACTATACGTATAAGTTATCTTGCATTTGCTATGGAGAAACATTAAATACCCAAACAGTTACTACAGGTGAGCAGACAGACAGTTATTCATTTTCTAATGGCAACTTGCTCATAAAACTAAGCCTTATAAAGGACTTACATAATTTAATCTATTTAAACCTGTGCTTTGAGATGCATTTGATATTTTTTCAAGATCATCTGGTTTATCATCAGGCTATTTTATTAACCCTAGACTGTTCCTATCTCCTTTTAATCTCACATCCACACGTATTAATCAGTCACTGCTCTTTAATGAACACAGCTTTTAGAGCTGTCCCGGTATTTGACTACAACCACTGGATTTACTTTTATCTTCCCCCTGCCCCCCACAAAGAAGCTCAAGTCCTACTATGATTTCTTTATTATCACCAATGTGCTCTCTTTCTCAATGCCAATTAGTTCAGATGGTCACAGGCTATTGAACTGATGCAGAGAACTATAACTCATGGCACTTCTGAGTAGTATTATCCAGGAACATAACAACTGGAAAATAAATTATAAATATTGCAGGTTAACTATAGGACAAATTTATTACACATGGATAACAAAAATTTACCAGACCCTTGCCACAACTATCTCAAAACTAAGATGTTAAAAGTACAGTCTGAACATTTAAATAAAAAAGACTTTAAGCATTATAGCATTAAGTTGTAAATTCATATACTGAAATGCCATTGAAAGCCTCAGAACATGATTATCAGGACTACAGCAAATATTCTTTGAAGTTGGTCCTTTATTTACAGTCAGGAATTGTAAATTAAAGTCTTCATCAAATAGATCTATGTCTAAAATCCTTGATATTAAATTTTTCTCAAGAGGAATTCTTTACAAGCCACAACACTGCTACCAAAAACTTGCTCTAAAGAACCAGAAGTACAACGACTTTGTGGGAGAAAGGACAGCTTAAGACTGTATCAAATTGTTTACTGTGCCAATTTAAAATATTTGAGTAATAAAACAATAAAGCTGCATGAAAAAAAAAAAAGGATATTATTTCCAGCTCTGAAAGGCACAATAATCAACAGCCTACTCAACCTATTATGTTTTTCTTTCTAATTGCAAAGCATATCTGATACAGGAGAAGCATCTGGATTTTTACAGGTGATAAAGTAAGAATGTATATGAGTTTTGCCTGGAGATGAGAAAAGTGAAGTTTTGGAATATTTAAGGAGAGAGCAACATCTCAGAAAGAGACATTCTCCTTATGTGCAAAATTCTTAGGGAGTATCTTTGAAAAATATGACAGATCAAGGTACATAATGTTAACAACAAAATTTTGTGACTCTGCTAATTAGCGACGCTACTACTGCATTTGTAGCAGCGGTCTCCCACTGATCGGAACTGCTGAATAAAATGCTATTTCAGACTAGTTTTACTCAACAAGCAGCCCCTCAATTTTCAGAAAATTTTGAATGAATATAAAACATTTTCAGAATTGTGATTATCTAAACTTTATTAGCAAATAGCACTCTTTCATGTCAATTATTTAGAAGTATGTGACATTACTGAACACTAAACTTGTACAACACTTGAACTTAAAATTGACACACAGTGTTTATGTATGTAATAATTATTTAACAAATAATTTGTAACAAAGTAACTAGTTAGCTTTTTACCATGGTTTCCTCCCAGCCAACAGCTGAACAACACCCATGTGCTCCCTCTAAACTGGGGAGGTGGAGGGCTGGAGAGGAGAAGGGACAGAAAAGAAAACCAACAAAGATAGACAAACCTCACTGGTTGGGATAAGGATAGTTTACTGGGACAGCAGAGAGAGAGATAACAATAAGACTTTATAGCAAAATGTACGAAACTGGTGATACAGGATTCAACTTCCCACCAAACTGCCCTACTCAGGCTGTACAGCTGAGCACTGTCCTGGAACTAGACTGTACGTAAAACCCATTGTCCTGAAGCCATGTCCTCCTCCCCTGACCTGTCACTCTTTAGACTGAGCATGACATAACTGGCATGGAATACTCTCTAGCCAGTTTGGGCCACCTGCCCTGGCTCTGCCCACTCCCATCTTCCTGGGTGCTTCCCCACTAACCCCCACACCCCCGCTATCTCATTAGCAGGGCAATATGAACAGCAAAGCATCAAGCACTGCTTGGCAACAACTGAAAACATCAGGGTGCTATCAGCACTGCTCTCATCCTAACTCCCAAACACAGCATTCCACAGGCTGCTGGAAAGAAAACTAACTCTACCCTATCCAAACTCAGGACACATGCTTATTTCATATTTTAGTTATGTGCTTAAATGATAATTTAATTATGAAACTTTCCTCAGAAGTCTAATATAATAACAGAAACATGGTAACATACCTACTGGGTCTTCTAATTTTAATTAATTACATGGCAAGTAGATTTATCTTTATATACTCTACATCAAAAGATGCAATTTCCACTAACTATCAAATGGGGTTTCTTTATAACTATTTTTAATTAAGTGTATTTAGTAACAGTAGAACTAAGTGCTTGCAGATTTTTTAGTGTATTACTTTTGTTTCTGACTTTCTCATCCAACTTTTACACAGTGAAGGGAATGTGATTAATACTATAAAAATACTCAAAATATTTAACTTCCTTATTAAAAAAAAATAGTGATGCTTAAGCATATTCTTCAGAAAACCCATTATCCATGAGAACCTCTGACGAGATCTTTCGCTGTCCCACCCTCTTTTAGCAATGCCCTTTACCTGTGCCCCATGCACCTATCTGCCTTCAATTGCAGCTCACTTCATGGGGAAGACAAACAGGCAACAGCTCAGCTCACTTCCAGCTGTTACCAAACTGGGGACAAACACCAATGCTCCACAGATTTTCACACTTCTCTGCAACCTAAAGGTTCAGAACTCTACTTAAGGCTTTACTTAGTAAGACTGAACTGTCTGATCTTATCCCAGAACTTTGGAATCTGTAAGTCTTGACACATATTTATAGTTGCTACATCTAAGCATATCTATGTACCTTCCCTAGTATTTATACAGGGCGGATCTTTCACTTCATGTCCTCACAGGATAATCAGTAACCATACATACAGATTGAAAAAAATTGAAATTTTGTCACCTTTCATATGTTATAAAATAAATTCTGTAATGTCTTCCATGTTTTTGGTTTTTTTTTTTAATTTCATTAAAGTTTTAAGAATCAAGTAATCACATGTCCATGTCGTTCTGGTATTAATGATTCCCGCTGGATCTTGCATGTCTTACCTGCAGGCCCTAGCAAGTGCCTTTCACTGATCAGAAAGGAAGACTGATGAAACAAAATACATTTATGTCAACATCACTTCTACATGTTCCCTTGGCCAATTAGTTCCCTTGTAAATTCATTGAGAGTTTTGCCATCACACTAAAAAAAAAATTGGATGATCAGCAAGGCAAAAGAAAAACACAGAAATTTTCAGTCAGGTAAAACAAGTATTTTAAAACCTACAACATTAACTTATGTACGTTACCACCTGCAACCAGAAGCAAGTATGCTTGCTTATCAGGAAGACTGTCTCCAAAACTAATGTACACCTTTAAGAAATAAATAATTTGGGAATTAAAAACCCCAAACCAAACCAACCTTTATGAATTGAACATTCTTTTTCTCTCTTTTTACTCTATCAGAGAAAGTCACTATTTGCTCTAACAATAGAGCACTGAGTACATGCTAGCAGTATTACAATTCAATTGCATGGAGAAAGAAGAATTAAAATGCATAATTCTGTTCAGAGTGATAGTATGTTTCATAATTAGCATAATCTGTATGTTATTGCAATTAACAGCAGTTTCACCATTGCACTTTATACAAAGGATTATTTGAGCATCTCTCTATCCAGCTGGAAAAAAAAAAAAAGAGGACTTCCCTCAAACACAAAGTCTAGATTTAAAGGAATGAGCTTCCAGCAACTTAAATCCTGAATTGAACGGGATTACAGAAGTCAGAGACCTTTTAGACCTTCAAGGGCAAGTACAGAGTAAAAGAAGCATCAATTTAAACTGACACTACCTTTTAAGTAGGCCAAAAAGGTATGAGCTCTCTCTACAGTTCAAAGTCAGACCTAGACCCACTGGTCTCTAAACATATACCCTTTTTGATTTCCTGCTGCTGGTTCATAGATTTTACCTTATTAGGAATTTCAGCAGACGACAGCAATCCAATATGTTAGTAGTAAGATTTTAGGGTTTTCCCTATTAGACTATATGCAAGGACAAGGAATGTTAGTATGCTTCTGACTTAGAGTGTAATTTCTTTCTTTGTTTTTTTTTTCCTTCTTCTTCCTGTTTTGAAACAGAGGCTGTGTATGAAAATCTTAGCCAAGAAATCTGAAGAAAAGAGTGCTTCCTAGCAACAAAAATTTACAGGCTTCCTTAGGCCTCAGCTATAAGTTAAGGCCTTCTCCCCGCTGTTCATAAATGTTGCCACATAACTTAGTGTAGAAAGACCTTTATATGGAGTTGAGGTTTTATGGAAATTCTCACAGACCAAAAAATTCTCCAGATCTAGCATGATCATAAATGCAGATAATGGTGGGGTTTTTTTCCATAACAGTTACCTGCAACTGCACTATCACCGAATTCCGAAACCAGCTATTTCAGTGGTAGGCTTTCCCAGAGGTATAATTTCTCAAAGGTTAACATGCAATTAAAGTAGAAAATTTATTATACTGGATCGAATTTTTAAAAAGCAAACACACAATCTGTGTTTGAATTACTTTGGAAAAGATATTTCTATTATATCTCCAGTAAAGTATGTTCAATAAATCACAGCATTTGTAATTAGTTATTTCAATGAAGCATGCTCAGCATATCAAATATTCATGAAGTGATGATAAAAGGCAGAAATCTATGAAATATAAGAGATAACTGAGTTCCTATGTGATTAATCCATCATTTTAGCAACAGCAGCATTCTACATAGTCTGTTCAACTTGTAAGTAATGTGTATGTTTTAACAGACACAGATCCCAATTTAACAAGCTGGACACCCATTCAATGGATTGAGTTTTATTGTTTATTGAAGATACAAGATACTTAGATGTGCTTTCACTAACAGATGTTTATCTGTGCTTTGTAAGACTGTTTCTCTTCCGACCATTTAAAATATCAACCATTTTTAAAATCTATTTCTGTGAAGTAGCATGCAGCTGGTGATTTGGGACACACACACAGTGTTTTTTTCTAAATAACCTCTATTTCTGCTCAACAAAATTTGCACATTAAAAAAGGAGGTATATATCACAAAGCCAGTTAAAATATATTTGGATATCACTAATGGTATGATCTGAAGGGTCACTACAATCAGATCAAGAAGTGCCTTAAATCCTTCTGCCTCTAGAATATCTCTCAACAATCCACAAAATAAGCAAGACAAGCCAGTGATATTATTTTAATGTAAAACTGAATTAAAATTATAGAAGCTTCAATAATATCTAAAATCATTACTTTAAAATTGCCATTTTCATCCTCATTTTGTCATCAGCTAAATGCAGAACAAAAGGAATCGATGCTCAAATTAACACCACGCACTCTATCTTGACCTCCCTATATTTGCTAAGTCAACCTATAGCTATAGTGTTTAAAGCGAACAGGTGAAAGAAAGAATCATAAGAGAATAAAACCATGGACAGATCTATAGCTTTCTGGGCATCTCTCTCAGCCAGCTACTATAGAAGTTACAAACAGAAGCATCTTCCTGACTCTCAGTTTTGGATTTCATTCTCCAGAAAGGCTTTCCAAGACTTTATGAACTCAAAGTTATGTTTTCTGGTATTGTAAGAGTCTAGTTTTAAGTGATGATTTTTGCACTGTTTTCTTTGGAAGGCTATTCCATAATCCAAAAATAGACTAGGAGAAATGAGCAGTTAATAAATAGCACTTAGAGAGCTTTTTATATGCTAAGGAGCACTACAAATATGATGTAATGTTGAACTTCATGTCAGCTGTGGACATATTTAAAATAAAGACATTGTCTCATATGCCCTTATCTCACCTATTCAATGAAATATTAAAAATATCTTTGGCATCAGATACTCTCATTGTTGTGATCCAGGTAAAAATTACCTCTAGCTTCATCACAGACACTGACATAAGATGACTACCAAAATGAATGAGTAGATCTATTCATTCAGACCAAAGTAAGATAAAATAAATTGATCATTTTAACATCAAGCTTGAGAACAGCAGAAATTTCACTCAAATACCACCAAGATGAAGACAATAGACAACACTCAGGTGTATCCAGAAAATACCTTTTAAAAGCCCAATGGAAGGTTTCTTTATTTTACTCTCTCCCCTGACAGACTCTTCAGATAAAGAAGTATCTCTCTTCTTTATCATTTTTTATTTTTTTTTGTAAGATTCATGTACTCTGATCTTAATCTTTTATTTAATTGTATACTTTTTCAATACCAGTAAGACAAAAAGAACTTCAGCATTTCACAATGACAGTTAACACTCAGACACAGAGTATCTACCTACTTCCATTGCTGTTCTAACTTTGTACTAACAGTGAAATTTATTATCATGTTACTATATTACTACATACACTATTTACCATATTATCATTATCATAATTTTACTGCAACTGGAATTTTTCAGACGTATGTTAATTTGTTGGTGTTGAATAATCTGAAAATTTTTACAAGATGAGTTTCCAACAATATAAACAAAACAATTTTGCATGTGCAAATTACTCATCATCACAAGTGAGTTGCTTCATTTAAGTGTGAACACAGATTCTCTGGAAACATTTGTCTGGTCTCTTAGCTTAAAATCAACCCAGCCAAATGTCATTTTCCTGGAGAAAACTGTTGCAGTATTTTACGGGTACAATTTCACAAAGATTTTCTGGGACATATTTGAGGGAATTCCCATTAAAAAACCTTATGAAGCTAGTACTTGCCACTAAGAAATACTAGCATTACTGTATTTTTGCAGTTGGCTACCTCTTCAACAGAATAATGAACACTTATTTTTAAAAGTGGAGTGATACCTCTGGTCTAAAGGGGGTCTTTCCAATTTTTTTCCACGTGCTTCCCAATCATCAGATAGATTAGTTAAAATATGGAAGACCAAGGCTGCTAGTTCAGCCCTATGTAACAATTCTACTCCACATGTATTTACTTTGATGAACAATCCAAATAACCAAAGCATATGGTTTTAAGCACCAAGTAAGGGAGAAAATAAGACAATGCACAATCTGCCAGTTTATGAGGAATCAGTTTGAATTTCTGGACAGAAAACATTTTAAGAGGCAAAAGATTATTTTTTTTTCATAATTAAAGGCTAGGGTCAATTTTCTATTAGAGATAGTATTCTTTATCTTACACATGAAAAAAGTACAACTACAAGGTGAATAATGTTCCTTGCCCATTCTGATACAGTAATTTATTTTATGTAGTGTTTCAGCATTAATAGTAATAGAATCAATGCCTTAGAATATAAACCTGCTTCCTAAATATTTTTATTTGTACTTCTTTGATTCTATACCTAACATTTGCATGATTACAAATGAAATCAGAAATTAATCCCTAAGCATCCACCAAACAGAAAAATGACATGCAAATGACAGATGAACATTACACTCAGTGAATATTCAGTTACAGTGGGGTACTCCGACACCTGGGGTGTATTTGAATTGCTGAAAAAGCTGAGATTCATTTCAAAAGTCAGACATGCTATCATAGTGTGGGAGGAGCATTTTCCCTTTCCACAATCATTTTTTATTAACTGCTCAGATTGTGTTTACAATTAATATCTGTGTGAATTCTTCCAGCTTTCTAATTCATACAACAGAACAGTCTAGTGATGACTGCAAAAGTACACAGGTATAGATTACCCTTCTCAAATAATGCTTCATTGTTTTACTATGCTAATACTATTCCTATCCTTATAAACTCTTTCATATCCTACAATTCTAAATTTCCACAGTTCCCTCCTGATAAGGGCATTTTTCCCCACCTGCTACTAGCATTTCCCAGTGTATGTCTGGGTGCCTCGCATCCTTTTACCTTTCTCAGGTCAAAAAAGTGGTTGGATGACCTCCCAAGAGATACTTCACTGGTCTATCAGCCTAAGTATGTACTCTGTACAATACAGTCTTTGTATTTCACAGCTTTTACTACACATTCACATTATCAGATTTCCCAGGGTTTTTTTAAATAGAATTTTTGCCTAAACATTTCACTCACAATAGTCCCCAAATCATCTCAGTACTTGAAGAAAACCTGAGCTGTCTCTTTCCTGTATCAAGAGTATGTAGCTCTCCTAATTATCTTCTACACTACATCATTCTTCTTCACTGTTGCTTGAAACCCTCTGAACAGAAAATCAGTTCTTTAGTTTCGCCTTAGTATCTTCAATTTCTGAAACTGTCATTGGTAGTTAGTGTCAACATAAATAATGTACTTCAGTGTTTGAGAGCATGTCTTTTTAACAGCTGGCAGTATCCCAGTGTTACCATTTACTGTAGGTCACAGAGCTTTCCTCATTTAGAGTCTTGCTGTTTGCCTTTCCCTGCCCAGTCTTATGACAATATTGCTTGACAACATGATAAACAGTATGCTACTTCATATGGATGTATAAAGCCAATTGCTGTCAATGGAGACTAAGTTGGTCTTTATTATATGTAGCATAACTGACTGTTCCTCATCACAAGCAGAAGCATTCACCTGGCTCGGTAAAAGCAGTATTTTTAATGCCATATAGTTTCTTTTAGTGCACAGTGATGCTTTTCAACAGTAAACAAGACATCTTCCTTTTGCACTGTTTCTGGGAAAATTGATTGTTTTGCCCTATGTAAAACCACACATTGAGAGGTGCAGTATCTAAATACATTTTAATGACTCTACCTTTTGCCTGTTCACCTGGTAAATATTCCCAAATAATTTCTCTCTGAAGAAACGGGCCTCCTAACATACTTTTCAATACACTATTAATTTTGTTAAGTTTTCCAGGTCTGAATCAGTACCCAGTTTTGAAGCACTTAAAACTTTTATGCATTGTAAAAATAAGTATTTGGTCCCTGTTGTGTTTTACTTACAGATCCATTAGGGAAAACGCCATAACAAAGCCACTGTCAGAGCAGCTGCTATTTTTAAAATTTTTTTTAATACTAAGCACTTTATTTGTTCAAGCCTCTTAAACCAAGTTTCCTGCTGTCATCAAATTAATCTTGTTGGTCATTTTCTTTAGTTGTTACGTATAGAATCATAGAATGATTAGGGCTAGAAGCGACTCCCAGAGGTCATCCAGTCCAACCTCCCTGCAAGAAGCAGGGACACACATGATGTGTAAAAAAAAGAATTTAACTCCAAACCCATCACACAAACATCAAAAGTTTGAAATGCAGATGGTTGCCTAAAGAATTAATGTGAAATGAATTTAAGATTATTTTTTATTTCAAATATGATACAATTAGAGAAGAGAGTATTGTATGATCTGCTTTTAGGTTTAACTTCTTTAGTAAACACTTAAAAAGGACCTACTTCTAGTAAGAAAATATTACTGTTTCAAATATCCTATTCCTTAAACATTATTCAAAAGTCTTTATAGACATATTACTGAATATGTAAATACAAACACCTTGATGTTAATGTTAGCAGCCATATTCTGATTATCAATATTGATAGGTCATTGGACAAGAAAAAAATATAATTCAGACTTTAAGCAGACCGTTTCCTTCCAGTAACTGGCCTTTCTGGTTGAAATCCTTGATCATACTCCTTAAGCAATACCAAATTTGTCTATCAGTTAAATATGATGTACAGTTCATGTAAAGCTGCTCCTGAAGTGAGGCCTGGCCTTGTACACCTCTAGGAAAAATTGTGTTTTTTTGTTTGAAGTTTCCCAAAAAAAACAGATCTTTGCCTTTGAAATGCAACTATCAGACAATGACTTTGCTGGCAGAAAGGTAGGGGTGCAGTAGGGAAGAAGCATCAGCTTGTGCTATGTTTTACATAATAAAATTGCAAAATACAAACCTGATGTGCATAATAGATTATGTTACATATATCAAATTACACATGCACAGGTAAATTTTTAAAAAGGGTGACCTCTACAATTTCTTATGCATTCTAGAGCAGTGTTAAAAATACATTTAACATTTGAAATTCAGATGGTTACAGTTTTAAAGTTGCTGACTCATATCTGAAAATGTAATAGCAAGTAGGATCTTAACTTGATGCATGATTTACAGAACCTTTATAGTTTCTATAAATTATTAAATTAACTCTATGCTACTTAGATGCACTTACACAGAATTTCTCATAGATTTTAGCAATTAATATTACTTGTGCTTAGCCTTTTTTTTTTTTTTGTAATTCAACCATCTTGTTTCATCAAAATACTGCTATTAATCTTAAAATACTTGGCAGGGGTGGGGTGGTGGTGGGAAGACGAGGGCAAAATAATGAGTGTATCATTGTGTTTTGCAGGTAGAGGAACTGTAATCCAGGATTCAGACTAATGAGGATCAACTGCCTCTAATACAAGGCCAAATTCTGCAAAGCACACCTGTATCAGCTGGTTCAGCTTCAAAGGAAAATATATCTGCTGAACTGACGTGAAGCAAGCATATAAGCTAAAGATTTGAAAGATTTTTTAATAACTAGAAATAACAAAAATTTTTGAGTTGTTAGTAGTTTATAACTCAAGAGAAAACCACAGATATGATCTTTAAGATCAAGCCCAATCATTGCCTAACCCTGCCTAGTTCACCTCTAGATCATGTCCTCAAACAGGACATCTACATGCCCTCTAAATACCTTCAGGGAATGTGACTCCACCACTTCACTGAGCAGCCTGCTCCAACCTTTAACAGCCCTTTCAGTAAAGAAATTCTTCCTGATGTCTAACCTAAATCTCCCCTGGTGCAGTTTGTAACCATTTCCTCTTGTCCTATTACTTGTTACCTGAGAGAGGAGACCAATTCCCACCTCTCTACATCCTCCTCACAGTTAGTTGTACAGAGCAAGAAGGTCTTCCCTCAGAGTTTTTCTCAAGACTAAATAGCCACAGCTCTCTCAGCTGTTCCTCACAGGACTTGTGCTCCAGACTCTTCACCAGCTTTGTCGCCCTTCTCAGGACATGCTCCAGCATCACAACGTCCTTCCTGTAGTGATGGGCCCAAAAGGGCACACAGTATTCAGACCTGTGAGGTGCAGCCTCACCAGAGCTGAGTACAATGGCACAATCACTTCCCTACTCCTGCTGGTCACACTATTCCTGATACAGGCCAGGATGCCATTGGCTTTCTCGGCCACCTGGGCACACTGCCCACTCAGGTTCAGCTGGCTGTCAGCACCTCCAGGTCCTTTTCCTCCAGGCAGCTCTCCAGCCACTCTCCCTCAAGCCTGTAGCGCTGCCTGAAGGTTCATTGGAGTAAGGGGACTTTGATTTGTGCATTAAATTACCAGCTGAGAAAAACTCTTTATACATCTTACCCTCATTAACAATACAGCAGCAATTTACCAGCAGTCCACTAAAACTAAAGCATTGTCACCTAAGGAAATCAGTACCACTTTAGGAGGTAAAATAAAAAAAAAAAAAGGACTTGTGGGATGGGTTTTATGGTTGGTTTTTTTGTTTGTTTGGTTGTTTGTTTTGGTTTTTTTTAGGTGCAGGGATGTGTGCTGTTTGTTGATTTTTTTTCTAAAGTAGGTTCAGTAATCTATAGGGCAGCATGCAAAATTCTATCCTAAACCCAAAAGATGCAAAGAGGAAGAGTGTGAATGTAGACAACATAGCTTGTCCACAAGCTATGATGTTGTACAGTCCAAAAATCTGAGATTTGCAAAGAGTTCCTGTGTACATGGCATTTTATACCTCTAGAACTGTAGATGCAAAAAAGTGAAAAACATCTGAATTTTATTTCTTCTGCAAGGAAATTATGCATTCCTGTCCCACTTACGTCACAAGGGCCTTTGACAGCAATTTAACACCCTGTTAATTTTGAATTTGCCTGCTGAGTACTTCTCCATTTACCTTAGTCTGACTTCAGGGAAAGATTTCTTCACAACACCCGATTCTACTCACATGAAAATGCACCATTTCACAAGGACTCCAAAGACATTTATGGTCCAGTACACTTCCACAAAGTAGTCACAGGGTAACATTAATGCTGTCTGAGACTTTGTAAAGGTCTTCTTGCTTCAGGAAAAAAACTCAAGCACATGTAAATGTAAAGAGGAACACACCAGTCTTGACATTCTTCCAGAAAAGCTATTAGTTGTATTTCTGATCTCCTTCATCTTTTCTATGAAACCACACAAATATATTTTTTCTATTGTATTTTATCATCACAATATAAATCAAACTATGGAAAACTGTGAGCATGCATTATCTATACTCCACATGAGTCTTCAATTTCCATGGAATCTTCAAACCATCTTTTGTTCTTTATACTCAAGATATTTTTAAGTTTCCATTGTGATTCCTAACACCATATCTCTGAGCATTCTCCCAACAGGTATAACATGGTCTGTAACCTTCACACAGTTTTCCAAACCTGATGACCTCTTCTTTGTTTTTTATTTCATCTGATTCTTTATTGTGACACAGCTCCTATTGACCCTCAGCCTCACAGGATAGGTGGTGGGGCTCAGTCACAATCAGCACTCCTTGTTCATCCAATGAAGCTAGATGGCACTATTCAGTGGTAGGCATCTCTCAAACAATGGGCAAACTAACACATTTCATATGACTGCTATTAGTACCTTTCTTTGTTACATGATTTCCAAATATTTTTTTTTCCTAGTGACTCAGAAACAAATTAAAATCACAAAGTGCTTGAACAAAGGCTGTATTTTGGCAACATCTGGGTCCTGGTGGATGACAGATTGGCCATGAGCCAGCAGTGTGCCCTGGTGGCCAAGAAGGCCAATGGGATCCTGGGGTGCATTAAGGGAAGCGTATCCAGCAGGTTGAAGGAGGTGATCCTCCCCCTCTACTCTGCCCTGGTCAGGCCTCACCTGGAGTCCTGTGTCCAGTTCTGGGCTCCCTGGTACAAACCAGACAGGGATCTCCTGGAGAGAGTCCAGTGGAGGCCACAAAGATGATGAAGGCCTGGAGTATCTCCCCTATGAGGAAAGTCTGAGTGAGCTGGGGCTGTTCAGTCTGGAGAAGAGAAGACTGAGATGGGATCTCAGCAATGTTTATCAATAAATATTTGAAGTGCGGGAGACAAATGGAACTGGCCAACCTCTTCTCAGTGGCCTGTGGGGACAGGACAAGGGGCAATGGACACAAGTCAGACCACAGGAAGTTCAGCACTATCAAGCTAAAGAACTTCTTTATTATGAGGGTGATGGAGCACTGGAACAGGCTGCCCAGGGGGGTTGTGGAGTCTCCTTCTCTGGAGACATTCAAGACCTGTCTGGATGCTGACCTGTGCGACCTGCTCTAGAGAACCTGCTCTGGCAGGGACTTGGACTCGATGATCTCTCAAGGTCTCTTCCAACTCTTACAATTCTGTGATTCTGTAGTAACCTGTAACCCACACCCAAAAGCTGAATGCCTACCAGCAAAACCTCTCACTTGTTCCAACAAACTGTTTGCAAGCTAAAATTCAAACTCCCTCCAACCTACCAAATTTGGTTCTGAGAAGCAGCCATTTGCCACCTGTATACATTGGACACCCTAAGTAGATGTGACGTCTGCCTGCATTTAGTCAACCTCTTGGATGCAGGACTAGTGTTATCTAAACAAATATAGGTACACTCCATATTTCATTAATAGGTATGATCATTTGCACAGTATCTTCCCGTGAAGAATTTTCACAACCATGTAACTGAGTATAATAAGATTTGATCATGCACTGTAGTCACATACTGCAACATTAATATCAGCAGCATTCCTATACATACAGAGGTAACGTTGGGGAATGAGCAGAAGCACCTGTAGCTATCATCTGTTTATTCTTTTCTGCACTCCACATAATAGCTTTCTATAGTTTCTCTGTCCCTGACTGGAGGACAGAAGGTTTTTCTCTGACAGCTAAAATGGGGCCAGAAGCATTAGTTGCTCTTGATTTGCAGTTATTTTGCAGCAAAGCATAAATGCATTGCAAAACTTCACTTCTATTCCCCTAGTCCCTGGTACTTGGGCTTTGTGAGATGTTTCTTATACTGAAAAGATGGACAAAGTACACCCTCTCATACTTCTGCCTGCTGATTTATGTTAGCATTTGCTATTTATAAAACTGATTTTAGTTCTATAAATATTTCTAAGATTTTATCCAAAATAGGTACCCTGAAACAAAAATATAATGAAGGCAAACAACCAAGGAAAGGATAATTGGATTTTTCTCAGGCTATGCTAATCTGTAGACTATAAATGCTGTCTGGTTACACTTGAATACTGTTAATTTGCATGTAGCTGGGAGCACTGGCATGAACCGCTAACATATTAGATCACGACACCTGACACTAAATGGTCTTTCAGACATCTAGCATTTCATACTGGAATTTGTGGATGTAGTATAGACACGTGAAACTACAGTTTCTACAGTGATAAATGAGAGGAGATTATAGAAAAATAAAGTGTGCAAGTAATTGATCAAATATTTCTAGTAAGCAGAAGCTAACTACAAGCTATATATGCAATAGCTGTTTATGTCTTGCGTGGTGAAAACAATCATTCAGACATTGGTATTCAGACAGTAAAGTGCTTGTCAAGATCAAAATGCTAATCATGGCTTGCTGAGAAATTCAGTTGTTCCCAGCTGTAGTGAAAACAACATGCTGCAGCTGTAGCACATTATCACTATCTAGTCTTAACTGAAGTAGGATTCCTATGTCAGTGTTCCAGTGAATGGTCACTGAGTTCTGGAAAATTTAGAGAGCATGGAACTACAATGCTTGTACTGAAGAGTTAAAAAAAACAATTAATTTAAAAATGAAATTAATATCAGAAGGTTCTTAAGTCCTAAATTCCACTGTTAACTTTTCAATCAGCAAAACAAAATGCATTCTGAGGTGGTTCCAGTAATTCCTTTCTTTGAAGAAAGGATTTGCTCATTGAATCCAGAGTAAGTCATGAGTGTTATTCCATTATATTAGCACACTGTATTACATCATACACATAAATCCTCACATCTCTTTTTCCTAATAATGCTATTTCTGATTAAAAAAAAAAAAATTGCTGAGTATGTTTTTCAAAATACCTAAGCAAGATAAAGAGCAAAGTTTAAGGATTAAATAAATAAGGGATATGATGAAAGGACAAGCCTGGACACAAACACTGTTTCAGATTTTGCCTGTAATCAGATTTATGTACAAGGATCCTTGCATCAGCCCCACTGGTTTCAATAGAGTTTCACACTAGCACTAGAATCTATTCACAGGAACTTGATATCAGAATTACACACTAGATCATCAGTGCATGCTGTTATGTACACCATCTGAGCTACCATATACACTGCAGCTAGAACGAGAGTTCTGTATATTATCCTAATCATACTGCATCATTCTATCCTAATCCTTGGCAAAACATCAGCATCTAACTGCATGCTATAAAAACATAATAGAGCTATTGTAATTTTAGAAAGTGCCTTTATTAGACATCACTTTGCATTGCACAATAAAATATTTAAGTAAATATTCAATCTCACAGTAAAGATAACTAGACCTACCAAAGATATTACTTCCACCATCCTTTCCTTCTCACTGCTGGCAGTGAGAATTGTGGGAGTTATATATGCTAACCACAGGGAAGAGCCTACCCCTGTTTGGAAGCACATCATATACACAATATCCCCAAAACACATGATCCTGCATTGATAACCAGTATTAAAAAATAAAACAAAAAATAATATAGAAAGATTTCTCACGGTCTATGCTATGTCTCACTCTGTCTCAGGCTGTAATGCTTAGTTTGGTCCTAGATTCTCAGGCACACAAAATGTTGTATTCACTCTGGACAGTCTTGATCTTCATGTCTAATCCTCTTAATCTTCTAGTATTTTGATCTACTTTCATCATCCTATGTTATCCTATTCTTTTGTAATACATCTGATGCCAAGACTGTGTCCATCAAACTACAATCCCCTAGTCTGATGACTTATCTCACTGAGTTTTCTATGAGCCTTAAGTGAAACAGCAATAACACTGGATATGCTATTGTTGTGGTTCAGCCCCAGCTGGCATTGAAGCACCATGCAGCCGCTCACTCAATGCCCCCCACAGTGGAATGAGAGAATCAGAAGAGTGAAAGTAAGAAAACTGATGGGTTGAGATACAGGCAGTTTAATAGGTAAAGCAGAAGCCGTGTGTGCAAGGAAAGAAAGACAAGGAATTAAGTCACTATTTCCCATTGAAAGGCCATTTCCAGCAAAGCAGGGCTCCATCATGCATAGCAGTTACTTGGGAAGACAAATGCAATTACTCCAAATGCCACCACCCTTCCTCTTCCTCAAGTGCCTTATAAGCTCAGCAGACATTGTATAGTATTGAATAGCCCTTTGGTCAGTTTGAACCAGCTATCCTGGCTGTGCCTCCTCCCAATTTCTTGTGCACCCCAGCCATCCTACTGGCCTGGTAGTACAAGAAGTGGAAATGGCCTTGACTATGTGCAAGTACTGCTCAGCAACAACAAAACACACCTCTTTACACACACACACATATAAATATTTCTATATTATCAATACTGTTTCCAACAGTAATCCAAAACACAGCCCCAAAGTAGCTACTGTGAATAACATTAACTGTATCACTTTAAAAGAGTTAGTTGCTGGAACCACAACAGCTGTTAGTGTTTCCAACTTTCCATAGTCTGTAATCCTTTATATTTGAGGAGCTTTTCATGTTGCTATATGGCAGTTATGACAATAACTGAATACACAGAAGACAGTCTACTGATAGCTACAGGGGAAACCAAAACCTGAAAATACAAGTATTTCTACTCCTCCAATATTAAAATACCAGTGACAAAAGAATAACTTAGACACAAGACATGAGTCCAAAGCTCAATTTCGAGCTCTACAGATCACCTCAACAACTTTTCAAAATTTCTAACTTCTGTTTCTTAAGTAGGCTTTAAGACAAATACCCAAACAAGTTTCTCCTTTCATCAAGTGAAAAATTTAAGTAAAAATATAAATATAAATAATAATGTTATCCATATGAAATTCTGTAAGTTCTGTAAGAACTTACAATATTAAGCACTCAAAAATAAAATTTATTTTTCTTATTAAAAACAGAACTTGCCAAACCTTCAGTTTGAGGCTATACTTCTTTTTGTTCTTTTACCTGCTACCTCTCCCTTTTTGAATGTTAAAAAGAATAGAAAACTATGGGACTGAGAAGTGGCAGCCTGGAGGTTCAGGTTGTTTATATTTATTTGATATGACCCTTGAGGTACAGATATAAATGAAACCTATACTCCTATACATCAAGGCCTCGAGAATTCAACTGTGTATCTTGAGTAGAACCTAATATACAAGTTCCAGTGAAATCAGTTGAGTAGCAGCATTCAGAGGTTCTCCTCTCTCCCCAATTAAGTTAACATTTTTTAGGCTGTGTTCCACCAAAATATTTAATAACTTCACACTTGCAATGAAATTTACAGGAAACCTGAATATGAAAGCCTTTAAAGATAAAGTTCTTGATTAAAAGTTGAATTTAATTTTGTTATGAATTCTATAAATTTATCTGCATAAAGTTATTTTTAATGCCAAGTATTCAACCACTTTTTTTTTTAATGTGGACTTTCAAAACTTTTATTGCAGAGGAAAATATTATTTTTGCACATATCACTAGAAATTTCATTAAAACAATTCACTATATGAATTTAGCAATGCACACTTGTTTAATGCTTTGTATTTACCCCAATGGGTTTTACTGACCCTCCAATTTCTTGAGTGTTATATATCTCAAATGAATCCTGTAATGAAGCAAGTCATAAGGTCCCTAGGAAAGTCCAAATATTAGCTATTACACCCGCAAAATACATGTCTAGTGCAGATGATTGAAATCAAGATCATTCTAATGCAACTTCTGAGGAGAATATCAAGTACATTTTCAAAATCTGTGTTATATTTTCTTGGGCATTCCACGTAAAATTCAAAGACTAAAACCAATGTGTTATTCTGGCAGCAAGTAATTTTTTTGAATAATCATATCCTGAGCACCTTTCTGAAATGCCTGAAGAGTAATAAGTTACAACAGAATTGCTCTGTGTCGACTACTACAAAATTTATAACTCAATCTGTGAAGGTGAAATCACTTGCTTTACAACTCCTGTATACACAGACACCAATCCTTTTTTTTTCCCCTTTAACTTTTATATAGCAAAGTCATCTCATAGTTTTAGAGCAGTGAAATATCTATGACAAAGCAAACAAAACGTGTTTGTTAGCATCACATAACTAAATTTGAATACAACTCTTGACACTGCATACTGTTTCAGACTGTGCATGCCACAAGTTAAACTAACTTCTGGCAAAGTCTGACTGTGGTACTGCAGGTTGCCCAAATACCACTGCAAAGCAGTAAGACAAAATTTGTCTATAGTCTTGATCCCTCCTGATTGTGAAATAAGCAATACTATCCACTGACTTGAGAACATCAGAGCCATAGGCTTGATAAAAACATCAATGTCTGCCCTCTGTCCTGTAAAGCAATTAAGATGTATGACACTGAATCTACTTCTAAGGAATAGTACATGATTTGCAACTATCATCTTGAAATTATAGACAAGATCTTACCTGAACCTTAAACACATGTGCCTAGGACAATCAGACAGCACTCAGGAGGAGAAATAAAACCCTCAGATGGCTGATAGAAATGTTTCTTTCTCTCTCTCAAAGAATTTGCTGGTGAAACAGCAGTAAAAAGTATTTATGGCTTTGTAACTACTTCATTTTTTTTTTATAAGTATCCTTGATGTACAATTGACTCACATAACGCAAATTGTCTTCCAAAACACCACAAGGTGACAGGACCGTTATGCACAGCTGCATTAGGATCAGCAGAGAGGGGGGAATTATAAGCAATTCTATCTTTTGCAGAAGAAGAAAGTTGTGATCACAACTACTTGAATTAAACCCCAGATTCTGAAAGTTTTAAGCCTATACAAAGTATCTTTAAGTGTATGTTAAAAAAAAAGAAAGTGTTAAGGCTATCATCAGCCAGTGACCCTAAAAGACTGAAATACATCTACTGAAGGGTAGACATTCTCCCCATACACTTACCACTTCACAAATATGCCTTTACAGCTCACTCACAGAAAATCACTTCCAGAAAGTTGTAGCTATACAAAAACAAGGCAACAGTAGCAATTTTCAGAATTCAGGAATTTGCAACTTAAACAGACTCGTAACAATGGCAAACACTATTTGCCTTTGTTGCAGGGTTAGAAATGCAAGGAAAATTAAACACCCTTCTGCAAATAAAATATAAAGTGGCACCAGATAAGTGAAATACTGGTTTCTATCATTCAGATGTTCATATCAAGATATGTTGAAACTGTAGAGGTTGAAAAAAAAAAAAAAGCATTCAGTTTCCAACAAAATAAACAGTTAAGTATTCAAATACTTGCTAAAACAGTGCTAACTTTGCCAAAAAAGTCAAAGGAAAACTCACTAAGATCTTTTATAAGAATATAATTTTTTCATTCACAAGTAGCTTTATAACCATAAAAAAGCACCCAAAACCAGGCCAATAATATTTAGTATATAAAAAAAAAAAGTAAAGAAACTGTTTAAGCACTAATAAGAACTATGAATAAATTACTATATTGAAAGATACAACCCAAGTCTACAGTTCAGAATGTCACATTCAGTTCTTCTGGCATGGCACAAGCTTTCCCTGCAGTTGAATGTACTTGTTAATGATGCCCTGAATCTTTTTTTAAACTTGTAAAATACACTGTTCTGCAGCACATCACAGAATCATGTATCTTGCACTCACCATTAAGTCCTTTTTATCCAAAACTATCATATGCCTCTCAGATTTAGACACAATCTAATTACAAGTACATTCATGAGCTTGTTAGATGCCTCACACTATGAAATCTCATCTATATTTGCAGTTCCTCAACTTCTTAAAAAAAAAAACAAAAAACAAGAGTGACTCTGCAAGCAGCTGACCAAAATTGGGTGACTGCATGCAAGCTATTAACAGTGTAATCTTCTGGTTCTTCATTAGACAGCTGACATCTTTTTTTTACCATGAGGCAGTAGGAAAGTTACAAAACCAAAACAAAATCCCAAAGTAGATAAAGATCATTGTAACAAAGCATGTTCCAATTAGATGTCCAACAAAGCTACCCTAGGAATGAAAACAAATCAGCTTGAGGTGCTAGTTTTCTTTTGTCTACTAAGCCTCCACAAGTTTAATGTAACATCAGTAAAAATAAAACCAAAACAACCAAAACACAACCACAAACCAAACTTAATGTCCAAAATATTCACAGGGAATAAAGGAAAATGAGTTCCTAATGCAGTACAAGGATTATATTAGCAATGAAATACAGGTACATATTACAGTTCAACATTTACACTTTTACAAGCACATATATTTAGAGAAAAGAGAAACAGGGATACTGGATTAAATTCAACAAAATTTTCCAACATGACCCTTCTCCGGTTTGAATACTACAGGAATTAACTTATCTATGATATATTTTATAAACATCATACTTTAAACCAGCAAATTATTTATATGATACATTGCTTGATACACAGACATTCCCATGAATAAAAGCAAATAATAAAAATGTAGTATTTTGCACACTGTGCCTCAGTTCTCTAGGTCTACATTTTCTTTTTCCATTACTATCACTTTCTCAGATTGTTGTCATGTGACATGTGGAAAAAAAAGTATTTTTAATATATGTTTATATATATGCATGCCACACATATACATATATCGGTGCATGCATATACACAAATGTGGAAAAATATATTTCCTTTTAGCTTTACAAAATGAATAGTTTTTATTTTTTCCAACTGGCACTGAACAGGGAAGCATAGAAAAAAATAACCACTGGCATAAGATCGAGTAGATCTATGCCAAACATGGGTTTGAACAGGATGAACTCCATGTGCTTCTCACCTTATGACAATATTTGTACATAATTTTTTCATAAGCCTTATTTTTTGCCCTTGCCATTTCATGTAAAATTCACATTTGTTCATGTGTTTCAACAGAACACTGTAATAAAGAGAGCGTTTGAAAAAATTCTGAGTAGGATTATTACGCTGCATTGATACTTGTTCATCTTAGACTGTGCCAATGTTATGGAACGCTGAATATATTTACTGTGACAAGTGATCTAGTCACAAAGCTAAATCTCTAGGGAATGACAATTTTGCCCATCTGTCCAGGACTGGAAACTAGATTGTATGCTTATGCCACTACATTTTATTTCCCATGTGTTAGTGTGAGCGTGCTAAAGCTGAATCTCTATCACATGCCACAGAGAAAAAAAACCCAAAAACACACAACAGACACACACCCCCAAACTAAACCTGCATAATGTTTGGAGAATGTTAAAGTTACAAATAAGGAAAACGTGCAATATAGCTGCAATCCTGACACACAATGCTTGTTGTAATTTATTGCCAAAATTGTTCAGCATACTGTAAATGAAAAGACTTAAGAAAGACACTGAATAACAAATTTCAATATAAGTGAAATTTTTTTACTGTTCTGAAAAAAATACCCCAAAATAATTAGCTTTTTAATTGCAATTAGTATTTACAAATTTGTAACATATTCAAGTGGGAACTCAGCTCAACCGAAGTTGGAAAGAGTTCTGTTTATGATTATTCTGCTTATTGCCAGCTAGAACTTTTGATATAACCATATCTTCCACCCACCACCTCCACTCCCCATTTAACCAATAAGCATCTAAGAAGTAAATAATTTAAATTTTTACTTTAACTGATACAGTTTATGTTTCTTCCCCTAGCTGCATTTGGAAAGCATCAGGAAGGCAAAACTGCGCTCTCACAACCTGTCTGAGCCTCAGTTCCAAACAAATGGTTAAATTGTATGAGATATTGTGAGCTAGGTTAAAATTGACAGGATAATTTGCATAGCACATGAGAATATTCTAGTGAAGAAATAAAAAAAAAACCCCATGATTCACTGCTAGCACAGTAACTGTTCTATGCTTTGTGCTTCACACATGCAACATTAGAATCACACACACGTTAATATTCAAACAACAGGTCTTAAAATATCTGAGGCCTTACACACCCTGCAGTGTTTGAGGCCTCACTAGGGAGGTATACCCCTGGTATCAAGGTTATGAACATACTGGTAATAGAACAAAACAGGATTATCTTGCTCATTCTCTTTCCATCAGACAAATACACACACAGGCATATATGTAATCCTTGCAAAATAATGTAGCTCCTATATCAGCTAATTTAACTTACCCTAAATCTCAAACATTACCTTGTAGCAAGGAAACACATAGACTTTTCTGACATGTTGTGTTCATCTTGACATTCCTAAACCAAATTTTCATTTTCCTAAACTAGAAGAAAAACATTACCCCAAATACAGGTCCATTAGTATTTTACTGTAAATATAAATACTGAATCCTCTAACAGTCAAAAAGTACCACAAGTAATTCGATTTTGAAGAAGGTCTAATATGTAGGAGCATTTCACCTGTAGTAGCAGTAATATTGATCTCACACCATTAAGGTTTGCAGCATTTTTAAAACCCATTACCTTCCTGCATATTAGCTCTCACTAGCAGAAAGGACATCACTTTTGCTGTTAAGTTCTGGCAGACATCAACACAAAAAGGTAATTCTACCTGCTAGAGTGTCTGCCTGACTGCTTGATAATGTCAATCAATAAGCAAAGTCACATTCTCACAGTTATCATAAAACAAGATGTCTGTTACAAACTCAAATAGAAAAGTTAAATTTCTCTATTCAAAATATTAATGAGCCTTAAGATACTTACTCAAATGTTTACTAACATATACTTCACAAATGTCACTATAAGCACTAATCCACTACTTTTTACCGTTTATAAATTAACAGTGGCTGGATAACACCAGAATGGATTTACAACATTGACAGCCAGTGTGTACAGCAGGTCATCACAGACACTACTGAATCATAGAAGAAAGACCTGTCAAGTTTCAGATAAAGCTGGCACTTCATGATGATAAATTATTTACTAAGTGCTCTTGTTGAACCATTAGGGAAATCCTTTCGACTTTCTTCATCACCCATACAACTCAAGAGAACACTATATGCTTATTTTAAAACATATAGGAAAAGAAAGCAGATTTTCAGAACAAACAAACAATAATGAAAATAATATTAGGATAACATCTAGGGAAAATCATGTGTTGCAAATCTGAAAATGTTGGGATTTTCATCAGCAATAGCAATATCAAAACTGTTCAGAATAATGTATCTTATGAAAGGTTATGATTAGGTTAGTGATGGTAGTGGATGGTTAGAAAGAATTGAGAATTCACACGTTTTTTAAAAAAAAAAATAATAAAGCAGCCTGCACCTCTGGTATCGATATTTTCCCTCTAAATTCTTAGAGTTTCCAAGGAATGCCAGAAGAAAAGTAGTTCTACTTTAGTTTCCAGATCAAATTAGACTACGGTTAGTCTGGAATAGTCAGCACTGCTTTTTATTCTGTAGAACTTCGTGCCCTTCCTACCCATTCCTCATGAACAGTTTTATTCTACTCTGCCAACTTGCTAATGAGGACTGAGCTGTGCATGCAGTTACCCAACGATTTCAAAACCATCAAGAAATTCAGCTCTGCTTTCAGTTTGTCCAGGTCTACAGTTGAAGACCAAACAATACAGCTATGAAAACAACATGATTCTAGGGTAATAAAACATCTCCAGCAGTAACTGTGGTCCCCAGAGGATTTTGGACATGCTCAGTTCAAGCCCCTTATCAAAGGTTGGTATTAACAATAGAAATATTTCAGTAAAAAGTTATGTATATTTTGTTGAAATACAGAAGATAATTTTGAAAGTGACTTAGTAATTTGTTATTCTTAAAAGGCAAAAAACAATTTTCCCTTGTTATAGTAAACTAACATGTCAACATCACAGCAGTAAGCTTCAAAGCTACTCTGGGATAGGAGGTACTCTATCCTACTAACATCTGAAATATCTTGAAAGCAGAGTGTATATAGCATGAAGTATACATTAGTGCATTAATACTATACAACCCCACTACTTTGTTTCCATATACTAATAAAATTGTTAATAATAGGGTGCTGAGAAATCAGTAATTTTAAATTTAAAAAGAAAAAATCCACAGTCTTTCACAATAATTCTAATTTAAAAATAGATCAGTGATTCTCTTTGTACACATTCTGTGTATAAATTTCTAGGAACTCTATTCTTAAATGAGACCTAGCAAGCATACAATTTCACCTACTCATTTCACAAGTGAAAAAATCCTATAAAACCCCCAAAAATAGAAAAAAAAAAAACAAAAAAAACAAACAAGCCAACCAAAACCAAAAACCCAACTCAACACACAACTTTTTCATCCATTAACTTCATAAGAAAAAGTGTAACTGTTATTTCTGGTGTCTTAAGACTCTAAAGAGACTAATCCTCAGAGAAAAAGTAAATTAGAGGAGCTCAGGCCTTACAGAGAACATGATCCAAAGTATTCTAACTGGTGATGAATGTTTCTGCAGGCTTCAATGACTTTTCCATCATGTCAGCCCATAATTAGTATCACCTTCTATGAAAAAGACTTAGGTTGCTAGACATGCTTAAGTATAAAAATCAAAGCTTAGTTGCACCGAAGGGATTACTTGCTTGCACTCCTTCAGAGGTCAAAGATATTTTCAGCTTTAACAACAAGGTACTCCGATTATCTAGTTCATTAAATGCATAGGGGATTTTATTTTATTTTGTTTAATAATTAACATACCTGAAGTTTGATATGATTTCTAGCATCTAATTTACAAGGTAAGATGTTTGTGTTTTGAATTTCTGAACTGCTTCTGTGTGAGAGGTAGACTTTGATAAGCTTTTAATTAAACTGATAATATCACTTTAAAAGCTAGAACACCTATAGTGTAAAGGACACAAGTAATAACAGATTTTATAAGGCTTAGCAGCTTTATAAAGCTTGCTTGCTTTGTGGAAGAAACTGATTTTGTGAAAACGTGTATTTGCCAACTGATTGCTTCTGAAGAACATTTAAAGAAGGTTAGACACCTCTGGCTTTAAAAAAGTATTGTGTATTACCATTCCAACAATACAGTTTTGTTCTGTGTTTCAAAATGGGAGGGCAGTAAACCTCTCTTACTGAATTAAATAGCTCTGCATTTCAGGCTCTCTGCTCCTCTCAAAGTAAGCATTGCCTGTTTGTTAAATTCTATGTTGTAAAATCACATTTCTACTTAAATATTTTGTATTTGCAGTTTAACTACTACAATTATTTAGAAAACATTGTAACATCCTAAGAGATGGTCACCGTTTAAACAGGGTGGTTCCAATCTGCTTTACAAACACTGAAATTAGGCAGTACATCATCTATGGAATGTTTCAAGTGCAACTAACGAAGGAAACCACCAACAAATTTTCAAAGACACAGGGTTCCTGTAACTGGCAATAAAGTATCTCCAACAGAAACTGAGCATTTGGAGCTTTTGAACACCTCTGGTAAAATGACCCAGCAGCTACAGCTGTTAAAGGCTGCAAGACTCTGCCAAGGCTACCTACAATTTACTGAACTGAACTGTAGAACCGTTTGCTATATGGGAATGGATATCAACCTAAATTAGTGAAAACCCCAGAATAAAGTCTTCAGCTGCTACACTAACAATTTTTGAGAGTTCCATCTAATTGTCTTCACTGAAGAGAATTTAGAAATCCTCAGCTGGCATAGAAAAGCAGATCCATCAAAAGACACATTGCTGAACGTTTTACCCAATGTTTCCACCTCTTTACCTGAATGACAGAAAAGCTTATCTGACTTTTATCAGATATGCTTGAAGTTAGTTACAAATGAGTAGATGTTTCCAAAGCCAAACATCAAACAGCAGTAGCAGGGAACACAGGATTTGAGTCAAAGTCACGCTGTTTGAATTGGAGGCAGATACCTGTTCAACAATCGAGTCTCAAAATCTGCATGGTCTAGCACAGAAAGTCCTCGGACATCAGCAGGATTCTACATAGACACAAAGTGCAAAATTTTTAAGTGAGCCACGGATTAATCCTGCTATTCTGACCTTGCTTGTATGAAATATTCAAGGAAGTTTCCTCAATGTTCCCTTAAACTACAATTTTAACACTTGCCAGGCACGAGTTCGACCTCACAATACTGTATGTTCAACACAATGAGAATCTGACACACAGAACAGCAAGAACATACTGTTTGTTATGTATCTAGAAAGGAAACCACTACTGTTTAATTTTCCCTTAGATTCTTATTTTTATGGCAGATTTTCACTCCCTTTGCTTTTCAGAGGAAGTATCCTATAAGAAACAACCGAATGCTTGATTTTATAAGTATTTTTAAGTCCTGTCATTGCCACAGACGCACTAAATTAAGAAACAAACTTATTACTATAAATTTGAAAGATACTTCACCAAGTGACTGTATTTTAAAAATAAAATGTAATCTTCTAACAGTATAAAGGTATTCATTCTGACCTCAAACAAGAAATGTGGTCTGATACCTTACCAGTAAAAAGAACCCCACAAGACAAACATTAAACAAGTTTACAAAAGCCGATTCAATGCATGTTATTTTAGTTTCATTTAAGCTATTTTTCCTCTAGGGAATTTGTATATCATGGCTATTAACTGGAAGAGTCTGAAAAACATCCCTGCACACATTTTCTTGCTCCACAACAAAACAAAAATTAAATCTTTTTTATTTCTTCTGATGAAACAAAAGTAGCCCCTAAAAACTCTGGAGTCGAGTCTTTTGCTCTTATACTTAGCTTTGATACCTACTATTTCTATTTCAGACTGTGAGAAGGGTTTATGTGCTTTAAAACTCATCTAGCTTTTGCAAATCTAACACCTGGTCCAGTAAAAATTATTACAGGCCTTAGACTCCTCTACTTCCTTAGACAAACAGCAAAGTTCCATCCTACACAAGCATTCAAAACTTACTTTAAAATGTTAATTCTCTGAAATAATCACTCATCAGATCACTGTCAGCAAGTGGAAGGCTAACTATTTTGTACTTTCATCTTGTACAGAAAAAGGGAATTTTTCTCACTAATACTGTGGAAATTTGTAATAATTTGGCTTCATTTCTGCCACTCCCAAGTGAAATACTTATATGAAATAAGATAACTGAGGTGCACACGTCACATGGTCTTTCCAAGGCCACAGCAGAGAATTAATAGTTTTCTGTGTATTTTATCAATTATTTTTTTAAAAGTGTTTTGTATCCCTCAACTCTATTGAAAGTGGTTCATACTGTAATCACCAGCTCTATTCTCATCTCAGACCAGCTCTAACATCTAATATTGGGAACTGCTAAACACTGAAGTTATTTATCTCTGCATTTGATGTTATTCAGTTTTTCAAATCTGATAGTAAGTTATAATAAAATTCCCACCCATCCTATTAATATATATGCATATTTATAATATACATTCTTCTTTAAAAACCATAACACAAATAAGATGCCTGCCTTATTTGTCATATCTAGCATCTGTTCTATGGATGTAAAATGGAATACTTTGCTTCATCTTTACTTCTAAAAAAGCATATTCAGAAAGAGGCAACCTTCAGCATCTATTTCAATAAAGAAAAGTTGCATAGCTCCAAACCTTTGTCCTCGGGTTCTGACTAATCAGACACTGTTGTAATTTATATGTTCTCTCACAGAGTACTAAACTATCTGCACAGAAATGTCCCTGAATGGAATATATTTGGCTAGCACTTTATAATATTCTGATCATGAGAATATATTAAACAAAGGTTTCTCAAACTGCTCACCCTTGGAGTTCCCTATTCAATTAGATTTTTTTTTTCATATATGACCATTTCATATGAATACTAAGCAACCAAGGCTCAAATTTTGAGATGAACTCATCACCATTACTGTTTTTAGGCTACTGAAACACGGCAAAAGCTAGTGACAAGCCTAAAACAGTGACTCAGCTAGTGACAAGCCTAAAACAGAACTCTAGAACTTCTCAAAGTTTGGCAAGTCTTATTCTGGTCTTGTCGTTTCAATAAAACAAAGATCTATGATAAGAAAATCAGAGAGTCTATAGAAAGCAACTCCCCCAAAAAACATAGGAAACCAAACATACCTTGAAAGACTGGCATGGCAATTTAGCTGTTGGACTCCCATTAACTACCAACTACGGGTGGAAACGTACAGAAAAATTCTGCATGCTGCTTTCAAAATGTAAGAGTAGGTGTACCCATATATACAACAGAGTTGAAAATGTTTTAGATGTCAACATTTCCCCCACTACCAGTGGTTTGTTTTTTCTTTTTTTATTTTGTAAAAATGTTCAAGAAGCCTAAAAAAATATGCTAGGAAACAATTGAATGGACACTGAAAAAATGCAACAAATATATTCAGAACTGAATCTATTTCTGTGCTACATATAATAAATACTGTGGAAGCTTTAAACTGTTGTTTCATTTAACTTATTGCTTTCAGTATCAGGCCTGATCCAAATCACTGAGGATGACTGAGAGGAGATTCTTAAAGGCCTGTTGTTCTGAGACTCAAACTCTCCCAGCACTGGATATGTTGATTGTTCAGACAGACTATTGTAACATCAGTTTCTTTGTGTAAGTTTTGAAAACATAAAAAAGGCAAGTTGTCCCACTGCATTGTCTCAGTGTACTACAGTGCAACATAGTACACAAGGATATGACAACCCTCATAATTAAACCTTTTAAAATAAAAATTGTACCGTATATGCAAGTTAATTATTAACATAACATTATCAAACTACCTTTATTTCCTACTATCAGCTATTCAATTTCTATCTTATATTCTCCCAAGACCTTGCTATAGCTAAAGTTGTTTAATATACTGTTTTCAAAACCTTTTTTTCTAGTGCTTGCTTAAAAATTCCCATGAAGGTAGATCGAGGCAATCCACAAAGCAAGATAGTAAATGTTTTTTTTTATTTTTTAAATCTTAGATAGCATTGACAATCAATATTTTGTGCTTCAGGATAAAGACAGTTGCCTTAGTAACAGGAAGAACAAGAAACTATCCAAATATGTTTTAATGAACTATTATAAAAAAAAGTTTATTTAACCTTTAATTATGGTACTACAGAATGTAAAACTACTATATGCACAAGCTGAATGGTTATGCTTATGGCAGAAAGAATCTTTCCTAGATAAAAATTCCTGAACTATGAACCCTAAGCTTAAGCTAAGTTTCCTGAAACTTTCTGATAGTCCTACTGAAAAGTTTCTCTTATTTACAAGCGTGGATCTTAATACACCAAGAATTTAGATTTAGATTTATGTCCTCATTTGTAACCTCAACTATAAGTCTTAATTTAAGAATCCTATTGCCAACATTTTATCCATATTTTACAAAGGTGTCCAAACTTGATATACATTTACATGATATTTGCATGATATCACTTTAAATACTGCAATGTGTCCCACAAAAATTGTCATAGTAACATGAAATTTATCCAGAAACATATCAATATCACAGAAGTACTCATAAAATAGACTACATTACAACATTTTAACTATGGTAAAGGTAACAGTTTTCCATGGCTTCCTACATCACTTAAATCTTCTATGGTATTAATGTTAATAAAACTATGAACATACCATTTTATAAAACTAAGTAGATTTTTGTTAATTTTCAATTTCAGAAGGTTTCATTTTTCCTATCAATGGAGACAAGGACATAGCATGTTTAGAAATGCCTAAGGACAAATCATTAACTGTTTGACACTACACAAGAAACTTGGCTGCTGCATTTTACCTCTACATGAAAATATCTCGATATGTAAATCATGGAGCGATTAAGCAAAAGGTTTAGAACTGTGATTCTTTCATTAAACAGACAAAACCATTAGGACAAACTACTAAGCTATAAAAAAAAAAAAAACCACAAAAAAAAACCAAAACACAAACATAAAAACTCCCCATCTAACGAAAGAAGCATGGACTGCACAAAAGGTTCCACCACACAACCATTACAAAACTCTCCTTCCTTTCCTTCCAAAGTAACATAATAAAATATGTAAAACCAAGTATGGTTTTCTTCAACACTTTACATTAGGTAGAGCTAGAAAGAACCATGACTTGGTTAGAAGGACACATGTAGAGCATTGGATAATTAAGCAGAAAACATTTCAAATACATAAAAAAGTGATATTTTTGCACTGCTGAGCACAATTCAGTCATCTGCTCACTTGCACCCTGAAAGGGGAAAAATGAGAAGGATGGGAAAAAAAAGGAAATACAAAGGCAAAACTCATGGGTTGGGATAAGGATAACTTACTGGGACAGCAAAGGAGGGAGAAATAACTATAGCAGAGCCTTATAGCAAGATAAAAAACTGGTGATACATGATTCAGTTTCTCACCAAACGGCACAACTCAGACCACATAGGTCAGAGCTGTCCCAAAGCCAGACCATCCCCAAACCATGCACACCTCTCCCACCAGCTTCCCTTTTTGATGAGTAGGCACCGAGGGTAAATAACATCATTAGTATGGAATGCCCAGGGCAGGGTTTTGTATTGGCTCTAGGTGTGGTTTGTTGTTTGGATTTATTTCTGTAGAAACCAGAGAACTCCTAAGGATCCCAACATCCCTTCCTTACATTCTTTTCTGCATAAAGCCCTTTCTCAAGTCACTCATTTCCGACAACACCTGATTATCGATAATCTATACTTGCCAAAAAGGTAGCAAGAATAGTGTAATAGGTACAACATTTTTTGGTAGGCCATTTATTTCCCTATCAGCACTTATTTTCAATACACAATACAATATAGAGTAAAAGCCAATATTTTTTTCCAGACTATATATTAATAACTTTACTAGAGTAAAAGCAGTCTTAACTAAGCAGCAGCATTATTAGTGTATGACATTTCAACCTGTTTAATTTTTTTTTAATCAGTCTGATGACAGTGCATTCTTATTGTTCAGTAAATTACCTGAATAATTTATTTACAGGCAACAAAATATTGTGTCTGCCTGTCCCCTTAAGAGCTGCTTGTAAGGCTGTAAGGCTTTATGCATCTTTCAGTATAAAAAAATATGTAACTACTTAAGAGTGAAAAAATCATATATTTTAGGGGAAGATATTTGAGCTTAGTCTCATACAAAAAGAAGGCTTAAAAACCCCTCTAAACCTTTCTTCCAATAACTTCTTAATCTACAGGCCAATTTATTTTTTTTTAGATAACAGTCTTAAATAAATGACAGTCATTTAAGTTTCACAAAAAATACTATAGGATGGCAGATTATTAAAACTCTTTGTAAGGGACAAGGGGATACAATAAAAATCTACCAAAGAGCCTGAAAGAAGTTGCTGTACAAGGGTGCTTGTAGTTAAGTATCTGGCAATTTTTCAAGACAAACTCTTACAATTCTTATAGTGTTACTTTTGCAAGATTATTTGGAAGTATTCTCACCTTCATTACAAGAATGTAGTGGTGAGTATATTAAAAGAGACAGACAGACATGTTTTGATATGTAGGTTGACTTAGGGTTGTAAAAGTATAAACTTACTGTTAAGTAGAGCCTGGAAAAAGGACTGATGTTTATGCTGGTAATAACTCCAGGAATACATTTTTGAGGCTTAGGATTTAGATTTCCATAAAATTATCTTTTTATTCTCCTCTGGGAAATTAATATGATTTTATGTTTTAGAATCTTAAGTAACAATCAGCTAATGCAAACACTTTAAGTTGGATGAACTATCACAGAAGCTCTAGAGCCTACCTAACCTGTTACATCTTCACTGTCATCCTTGGAGAGACACTAAGCAGACACGAATTTGTACCACAGGGGCTGTGTCTACCCATACTACCTTACCTCTGTTCATCTGCTCAGCGTGCTGAAATGAGATGTGGCAATAAAACTGCCCAGTGACCATGATTAACACTTATTTATTGACAACGTCATTTTGAAAACATAAACTTTACATAGATGGTAGATACCCAGTGCATCAATCAATTCTCGTGTATCAGACCTGAAGGATAGCTCTACTTGAAAAATTCCTACTTTCCACCCTGCCCACTACCACCCGCCCCCCGCAGAAAAGAGAGAAGTAGGTGAAAAGAAACCCCAAACCATAAAGTGAAACAGAGTTGTTTAATTTCAATCCCCCAAAAAGTCCAGCGATTCCTTCGCAGAAATATCTCTAATTGTTGTACTGAAATTTAATCATCTGTAAGACCAGACTTGTCAGAAATCTATTGAACAAAGTTGAAAGTAAGAACCTGCCTCCATAATCCAAGCTGTATTAGGTCTGCGCTGAGTCCCAAAGGGGATAATTAGGTTTGCAAGTCTAATCATCTACTGTAATAGAACAGCCTTTGTTCTCACCAAGCAGGCCTTGTTTCTGTTCCACCATCTGAGAAATGGGAATATCTCATGTCAATAATCAATTGACCTAAAGAAAATATTTTGCACTTCAAGAACTTCAGAGGTTTTGAAAACAAAGATTTCTCTCTTCCTCTCCCTGCACCAAATGCAGATATTTGTGAAGAACATTTAAGACCGACTTTTTGAATTCTAATGATTCATATGCATCACACAACCAATTACAGACATAAAGTATAGATCACACAGACTCTCCTTATTTAATACGTAAGCAGAATTTAATATGGCTAGATTTGCTGCAAAATTTAATTTAAATTGTGTGCAAATTCTAGTCTACAGTTCTCAGTTGTCAAAAATTGAACAAGTGTATAAATGTTTAGGCTACCACCCTTGATACCTCACAGTAACCACTTTTAGTTGGAATGCCAGTAAAAACCAGGAAAACATTTCTATTAAATGCAAGATTTCTCTTGGTGCAGACTACCAAGCTTTTGCAGCAGAACATCTGCTGGAAAAGACATTATACTTTGCCTGATGAAAATTATTTGCTAAACAAATTATCTGTACATAAGCATTAAGTGCAGCATGTCCCATGCAACATGTGCACCACAGACCTCACAAATTCAGAACACATGGAATTCTTATGCTCAGTCTAAAGAGATGAACTGGATTTCTAAATGTCTGTTAGTTTAGCTGGAAATACTACTCACTATACAAATACCTGAAAACTTTAGACACTCCCAACAGGGAAGGAAAAGATCAGCTGCTTGTAGAAATGTCCCCATCACTCACAGAATTGATTGGGACAAGAAATTTTAAAATACCCCATTGTGTTGGCTTTTTTTAAAACTAAGTTATTCACATCTTAACAGCCATTGTATTTGTTTTTAAAATTAAGGAACAGTTAAGAAGAATGTTTGTAATGAATCATACCACCCCCAAAACAGGGGAACCCATACATAATGTGTAGAAGAGGCATTGACCTGAAGTTTTGGGTGATTTTTTTTCCTTCTGAATTCTTGATGGTACTTTTTCTCCCAACAAATCAGTTTCAATACAGCTGCTATTCATGAATGGCACACCTTAGATACCACACTACCAAGAGCAACAAGTAGGTAATTTCAGCCAGCTCAGGTTTCACATGATGAAAGAAACTTCTTTAAATGGTATTGTGGTTACAGATACTATTATAGAAAAGCCCTATTTTAATTTTAAGAAACCAGAGAATCAGTAATTTTTAATTTATAGAACAATAAAAGTCACCTTCTCTAACAACAACAAAAGACATCATTGAGACAGTTCTGCTTCTATGTTTGAAGTCTCTGCATTCTAGACCTTTTTTCCTTAGAAACATAATCTCTAACCAACTCATTTTCTGGCAAGAAGAGGTGTAAATCACAAAAGAGAAATCCAAATCTTAATCTAAAATCATCAGTATAGCAAGATCAATTTGGAAAGAAAATTCTAGGTCTGATCTTGAAATCTGCATAATTCAGCCATCTGGCCCCGCTGCTATTTTTAATTAGATGACCTTACTCAGTTTGTGTAGAATTTTTAATTTTCTTACATGTATTTTCTGAATTAGTTATTACAATAAATGGAAGATATTTTCATTGAGTTTGTAGTTAAACCAAAACACACATTTTAGTGCCCATCACTAATGATATTAGAAGCCGTTACCTGCTTTTTCACCAAGATGTCTGTTGCCTATTTATGCTGGTTTACACTGATAATAACATTGAAGGTTGATTGTGGCAAATAATTGCAATGATACCTTATCAAACCAAACTCAAAGTAATCCACAAAAATGTTTAAAAATTCCCTTCTGCTTCTGAACAACTTCATATACTCTGTAACTCACTATTTCTCAGTCTGAAAAGTAACCATGGACTCAGTATATCCTACTCTGCTTTACTTTCCGCTACCTCTAACCCACAAGTCTGACAGTACCTTCCCAGATCTATAGTGAGTATGGTTGACTTGGTGTGTCAGTGTATTTGCTCTATAACCTGGCTCCCACAAAGTAGAAGATTGCATGCACAGGCCAGAGTTAGTCACAATGTCTATAAACTAGACAAGAATGTACCAAAAAATAAAAATAATTGAACATTACATAACACACCTTCCCTGCACTTTAAAGAGGATAGTACTGAAGTGGAGTGCAGTCTCAAAAAAGTGCTAAAAAAAACCCAAACCCACACTTGAAATTATATGTAAATTGCATAATTACTATATCAGACTCTATTGCCATATCATCTAGTCTGTATCATTCCATTTCCCAAACTATGTCTGTCACAAAGTCACTATGTAAAATTAAACTCGATTCACAACAGACAAACTAAGATAATGTTGTTTGGGTGAAGAATTCAGAAAAGTAGCAGTGCTGAAGACAGAAAACCAAACCTTTGTTTCTCAGATTAGGACATCACCAAAACAAACAGTAGTAACCAGCATTTTCTTATAAATTGGTTTCAACAACCATCAACTCTGTTCTTCCACTGACTTTCTCAACGGCAAAAACAGGCACGAAGTACACAAACACATACATGACTTTCAACAAACCCAGACTGCATATCAGTTTGACTATCAGATGCCATTTTTCATTTCTAGGAGTGCAAACTACATAATGTGTTCATGCAACATAGAATTTATAGTTTTAAGCACTAAAATCTCTTTTGAAACTGGGATTAGGTTAAACTAAGCAATATCTACTAGCCAATACTATACTTCCTTATAAATTAAATTTACGAGCACATCTACTTTATTAGTACAGAAACAACAACACTCAAGAATGGCAATGATAACAGTCATTTGAGTACCTCAAATTCCATTGCATTTACTCAGAGAGAACCTCATCACTCCTACATCAATAACCAGAAAAGGATTATTTCTAAGAACATTCCTCTCTACAATCAGAAAACCTTTTTTCTTCTTTTTTTTTCAAATGCCATCTCCTCCTCATTTCACTAAACTCATAAGCAAATGTTTTATCAGAACATAGCAGAGCTCACATAGTAGAAAGGCAAAACATGCTAACACCTCTACCATCAAAATAATTGGCACAAGAAAAAATAAACATTTATAGAGCCTTCATTCTAGAGCTGAATATACTGAATTTGGTCTACCAAATGCCCTCAGGGCAAACAAACCCCCCTAGCTACTACATTAACTCTTTGAGGGAAGGGGAGGAAATCAGTCAAGCAGAAAAAGTCACATGACTTTGAAGTCTCTCAAATACTTTTCAGAGATGAGTTTAGAAACTTAAGCTAGAAAACTGAACGCCAAACCCATCAACTTAATAGAAAAGACAGTGAAGTTTCAAGAAAAGTTTCATTAAATTGTAAAGCAACTGTGTCTCAACCCTGTTCTAACAAGTAAATGAATACTATTAAGATTTCCTTACCCGCTGCATCCCTGCAGGCTGGTCCCTGCTTCCAGGTTGGTGATGCAACTTCCTCGGTTGCAAAAAGCTTTGCCTTTAACCCTCTGGATTTGCATGAAGTTCCTCTTGAACTGTCTTTGGCCTGGCTGGCAGTGTCTCCCTCTCTGCATGGGAAGCTCCAGTGGCACCAGTACTACCATGCCCTGCAGCCTTTTGAAGCTTCTTGAGAGTGCCTATGCAGCAACTCCCTCAGCACACAGCCTCTCCTTTCCTCCAGGAGGTTCCTGTCAGCAGTCACTTCAAACAAACAGTCTAACACAGAACAAAAGAAAAATTAAACAAAACTTAAATATTTCTGTTAGTCTTTCACTTTCTTAAAAAAAAAAAAAACAAACAAAAACAACTTTCTTTTACAATTTTGAAAATGCAACTTTGTTGCACACAAGAGGAGCACAAGAGAAATATGAAAACATAAAGGAAAAGCAAAGAACACACTCCCTCCCCCATCATTTAAAATTAAGAAAAAAAAATCTGTTCCAATAATATTTATACAGAACATATTAAAAAAAAATCATACAGCTGAAACATTTAAGATTACTCAGTCTTAGTAAGGCTTTGTGATACATCACTTGGATGCCTTCTCAGATTAATAGCAGGAACATTACTGAAGATATGAAAGCATGTAAAACCTCTAACAAGTATGACCTCACCGTATCCACTGCCTCTCTGCTAGAAGGGGGGGAATTACTGAACAAGTAATTTTATTTTTTTTTTTTACTTTTCTCAATGCAGACATTCTGCATCACCTGTTTGACCTCACATCTATTCCTTCCCTTCAGAAAAAAAATAAAGTGTAGCACATAAAAGGTCACTCTAGAATACTTCATTCACTTCAGCAGACCCTAAGCTGATGTTATTTGCATTTTTCCACAGATGGAACAGTGCAATTGTGTACAGTGTCTTTAGATTCACTCTTCATGGCAAATGTGGCAAGGCTGATGAAAATTAAACCTCAGAGGCCAACCTGAAAACAGTTCACCAGTAAAACTGGCAAGCTTAAAGCAGCTTTGTTAGCCTTGAATGCACTGCTGAGGTGCATGCTTTGTACAGCCCCTGATTATTTCCAATTCACATATACACTACTGCAAGTCATTCCTACTAATAATATACAACTAACATTGTCTATTCTAGCTACTGTTCTTCATGTTTTTTCAAGTAAAATTAGATTTTAATAAAATTCATGAACTCAGTATTTCATTTTATTGAGCCTACATGAAAAGAACATTGTTTTGGTACTAATATATAAAATAGCCTTTCATTTATTTATTTTCTAATATGCAGTAATTCCAAACCCATCCACCAAAAGTAAGTAATAAAGCATTCCTTTCTTTCTATAAAGCAAATGCTAGGGCTGAGCCAATATACAAGTTTTACCTGATGAACAGGAAGAAGGTATATACAGAGCAGTTAATATCTAGAACATGCATCACAGAGAAAAGGAAAAACAAAGTAAAAAAAAAAACCAACAGGATTTTACTAGAAGTTAGAAATGAACCAAAATTCATGAATGATTCTCTAAAAAGGGATAGGCCACACTTCCCTAGCATAAAAAATAAATATACTGTGAGTTACAAAGCACTGAAATATTTAGTGCTGTTGAATTGAAATGGGAAAGATACTGCTTTAAAGTATTTCATCTTCTATAATCATTTTTCTTTTTACTCTATTTAAAAAGAGCTACTTCAGTGTTTTAATAGGCAGAAAACACTAATAGAAAACAGAGTCCATGTTTTATTTTTTTTTTTTAAAAAGAGGTTAAAGAGTAGCAAATTAACTTTTTAGAAAGTAATAAAATAAAAAAAAAGTGTTGCCATGGATATGAAACAAAAATATATTCCTCCCTACCTCCTCCAGCTAAAACACAAGCATTTAGACTATGTTTGAAAATAAAAACTAGATACAATGTATATTCATAGAGTAATTACTCTGTAAATGTTCACTAACAAGAGGAAAAACTCTTGGCCCCACCACTCGGAGGTTACTTAAGTGAGATCCCAAATGAAGCGAATAGGCTACTTTTATGAACATCCAGGAAACATTTTTCTTCATTAGAGACAACTTTGGTCAAACTCTATATGCCTTAAATCGCCAGCCATAACACTAACTAAAATAAGAAACTATCTGTTCTCCTTTGAAATAAAAGGGGAAGTAAAATCAAGTAGAAAATGGAGATTGCCAGGAGTTATGAAAACTTATTTGAATATTGTAGCTACTGATTTTTATTTTTTTTTTTGCTGTGACCCCTTAATCTATATTTATCAGTTTACCTTGCTTTAAATTAAACTGACAGCACAGCACTGAAAATGAGTCATCAAAAGTGGTAAAACTTTGAACTCATAAATCTCAGATGAGGATGAGAGGCCAGATGCTTGGTGGAATCAATTATGGAAATTCTGGTATTGGCAGAATTTTAATCACAAAAATAATATCTGGACAGAGCATCTCAATCTGTAAAAGACTGTTTAAGCACTTAAAAATTTACCAGAATTTTGGTCAATCCAGATGTTCTGGTGGCTGAAGATAGAGTCGAGCCCTCAACAAAGAGCACAGATGCTTCTGTAAGCGGTTCAAAAGTCTCTATTTCATCCTACATTAAACGCATCCATAAACATGAATGCAGTAGAGGCAGACTCAAAGTCCAGTACTGAGCTGCCAAATAGCCTAATGCTGTCTAATAAGCTGTGCATTGAATGCTTTGAACACAGCTTATGGTTTTGTATAAATCTGTATGTTTCAGGTATCTTGGAGATTACATAAAATTTTATGTATTCCTAAAACACCAGTTAGAAAAAAAATGGAAATTAAGGTAGCCCCATACACCTTAAGTTTAGTGAACCCACATTAAATGGAAACCAATAGTTCCTGCATTTATGTGTAAGCTGAGTTTGCTTTAGTCTGGTAAAATATAAAATATCACTTTGAGAAAAAAGCTCTGCCATCCACACAATCACAGAGCCAAGAAGGACAAACAGCTAAACCTCATATCTTCAGAAACCAACCTACACTGGCTGGTGACCATGCAACTAAGCCCTTGGGAGTTAAACACACTCTCCGTTGTTAAGCACTTTGGTTTTTAATCTCAAAAAGGAAATAATAAATTTTCTATGTGTTGCCCTCAAGAAGAGGCTAAACCCTGTCAGTTTCTTGGCAGTTTCACCATTACACAACATTCACATGGACATCATCATCAGTAACTAAGCTGACACAGATAGAGCAGCAGCACTGGCAGCCACATACCCCTTGCACTACTAACCAACATACACTGGTGGGTGTCACCAGTGCACAGATGATTCTAGAAAAGGAGGCAAAGAAGACTCACAAGAACACAGAACAGTCCCACCAAGGAAACCAGAACTGTAGGCTCAGCAATTCTCACCTGCTTTTTCAGGTAAGCTTTGTAGCAGCCACCTGCCCACAGTGCCTGCTGCCTAAAGTGGTAAGCTACCCTCAATTCCACAGTCAGCTGGAGAGAAACCACACAGTATTCACGGGGCAGAGCAAGGGCAAACAGACACACAAGCATGATTACACCAGGCTGGGTACCCCGCCAAAGACCTGTGAGAAACCTGAGCACTCACTACCCTCACAGCAACAGCTTGCGCTGCTCCTCGCTATTCATGAAACGCTCCAGATTGCTCACACTGCCATGCAAACTTCATCCCACAAGCACCCCACAAGTGGGGCCCACAGTGCCCAAATAATCCCGCCCGGCTGGAGAGGCGCGTTTGAATTGATGCATTCGGCCCGTTCTCTCACGCCTCCAACCACAGCCCCACCCGGGCCTCACGCTCATCCTCCGTCGCTTGGGGCAGCTGGGAGCCCGCCCGCTTTCGCGCCCACAGCAGCTGCAGTTGCCGCTGGTGAGGGGCGAGGCAGCAGGGAGTGCTGCGACAGGGCCGTGATCCGGCGATCTGTGATCCGGTGTCCGCTCCTCCGCGTCCCCGAAAGGGACACAGAGGAAAGGAGAAAGGAAGCAGCCACATGCATATGTGGAATGGAGGTGTGTAAGCCTCTGAGAATGGACTTATGCAGTAAGAGCTGAGTATGGAGCAGGGACAGCCTCTGTCTCTCAGCTCTCTGACTTCCCTGTCAGCCTCTCGCCCCGTTGTGTAGAAATGGAGTGCTGGAGGCATGTGCACATGCCCACCTGCCGTGGATAGCTTTTGCTTTTTCTCCTCTAGCTTTTCACTATGGCATGAATTCTTAATTTCAGAAAATTCATACAAATGTTAAGAGTGGAATGGTATCTCCCAAACAAGAAAGGAGAAAATTTCCAGTCCACATCTAAGAAAGATAGTACTCTCAAAGGAAGAGATTGCCTTTTGTCCCTCAGCACAGACAAAAAGCAAGAGCCCACTTGAGAAGCTGCTTTTTTTGTCCTGTCTTGTCTCCCACTCTTCTCTCATTCCCAAAATCAGAGAGAAACATCCAAGCTTGAAACCTTTTAACTTACGTAATTGAAACTTGCTGAAGTTAAAACCAAATAAAAGTAGTCTCTTGTAGAGAACAATGTCAGGAAACTTTAATGATAGGTGACTATGGCTTTCCCTGAAGCAGATTTTGTCCTGCTGAAAGATCTAGCAGCGGTGATGAGTGACCAATTCTCTTGAAGGCTTAAACCTATTGCTTGTATCCATGATGAAAAAAGTTGAGAGAAGCATAAATAGAGAAGCTAGAGGAAAATCAGCAGTTGTTAGGGTTAAAGTACAGAACACTTGAGGAGATTGTAACTGCTTGGCTTCTAAATGAAACGTAAAGGAATTTCCAAGGCATTCATCCCAGTTTCATATTTGCCCATCAGACATACGCTCGATAGACTGTGAAGAAAGGAATCACAGAGGCTGCCCAACTGCTTTTTCTATCTGAACAGCAACAGTGGTGATAAAAGACCAGTACAGGTTTAGGTGGAAACATGGAATTTATGAAACTAGAGGATTTTAAACCTCAAGTGAATTATTTTTGTCAAATATTCCAGTGCAGTAGATATAAGGTACATCTTTGTGAATGAGAAAATGGCCAGGCCACCTCTGTGCTGCTGCTCAGTACTTCAGGTAGACAGCTACTGCAAGTTAAGTTAGCTTTCAGAAAAACATGAAATCTGATTTCCATCATTCTGCAAACACACAGCTCTGGAGGCTCACTGGCCTATTCTTTCATGTTTATATCCCTGTAGTTGAATAGTTTAGAGCCACAGAAAAGGGCTTAGTGTAGAGCCATAAGAAAGGGCTCAGTTTCACAGGTAGACTTTTCCTGAAAATTAACAGGGCTTAAGCAATACTAATAGATAGGTAATTGTGTAGTTACAATGAAATCAGCTAATTAAAGTGAAGCCAAATGGGAAATATCCACTGTTCTACTTTGGCAGGCAAAGCAGAAAAAAAAAAAATACCCACTGCTTGTATGTATCCCTAAGCCATTTATATCTCCAATTCCAGACCTTTTCTCTGTCTGAGGTAAGGATTAAAATCTCTTATGAAAACAGTGTTAACAGGAGAAAAGCAAATAGGGAAGCTTAGTCTTGAAATGGTGGTTACGTTCAGTCTGGAAGGTGGCATCATCCCATCCTGATAAAATTTGATCTTTACAATTCTCCAGCAAATGCTTCTTTATAGCAAAGCCAAAGTTTTCACCAAACAATGAAATTGGAGACAAAATTAGAATAAATTATTTTTAATTGTTTTTTATGGTGTTAGCTTTCTAAAACAAGTATGATGGAGTAAATGGGATTCTGTCTCATCTTCACACTCAGTATCAAACTTGAGAGCTACATAATTTCACAGAATCAATAATATCAACAACAGGACTGCTGTTTCTGGAAAAAAAATAATTATACTATCTTTTTACTACTTAGAGAATATTAGAGACAAGCATGGTGATATCCTACTTTTGTAGAAAAACAGAAATTGTTTGGCTGGACAACAGGTCCAGTATCTGGTCTCATCTCACCCCCACTGGTGTGGATGATAGAGCAGGCAGAATAAATGAGAAAGCATAACATAAAGGAATTTATTCAGTATATTCACTCGTTTTTAGGAAATGCTGTCATTTTTTATAAAAAAGTGTTGTGCATTTTTTTATGCTATATGAAATATGACTTTTTATTACTTGTATGAAGTCAAAAGGGAGCAATCTCTGTTTTAACCTGCAGAATCTTTAGCAGCAAGAAGAGTCCCTGGAAATAACAGGATGAAATAATAATAATAATAATTAAAAAAATCTTTTAGTGGAAGCAGAAGGTATAGAGATAATGTTGAAGAAGTACTGGAAATCTATTTTCTCAAACTTTTTAAAGGTAGCCAGAAAACCCATTAGTAAAACTAATATAAGGTAAAATCTTGCAATAGCTAAAATGACTACATGACTTAATGCATTCCTTTCCATTTTTCTGTCTCCCACAATTCTTTTGATAATCTTATCATTGTGTAACCATCACAAGTAGCATCACCAGAAGTAATGGCTAGCTATTCTCAGACCACTTTTAAATTATTCACAGTAGCTATGCTTCCATTTCTCTGACTCATTCTTTTATAAATAACAGGAAGTAGAAAACATGGAAATGAAAGAGTTATGACATTACATTTTTAGAAAAACAGAAAGTTAAAAATTATCCGGTCTATTATTTCTTTTCTCAGCAATGCAAGAAACATTGTCATCTTACTGAACAGTGACCCACTGAGGGACTACAAAAATACTCAACACCCGAACTTGCTCAATGCTGAACAGATCTTTTCAGCTACTCTTACAGGAAAAAGGACACAAGTAAAAACGAAGCTTTTCCACAACAGAAACAAGACTTATATATATATATATATATAAATATTAATGAACCTCTAAAAAATAGTAGCTCAAAAAGGCCAATCTTGGCAGGCATCTTTTAGTGCTTCTTGCAAAGGAATAATGCTTTTAAATTTCACATCTCTCTTCTCTTCCCAAAATATTTTAGTAGTACTTTATGGGGTTTGGGGGTTCTGTTTGTTGTTTTTGTTTTGGTTTTTTTTAAAGAATTCTCAAAAAAAGAAAAAATCATTTGAACAACTTATGTGTTTTTTTTTTTTTATATCTTAGATCTCCATGTAATTTACAAAGGTCAGGGGTTTTTATCCTTATTTAGGGAAGAGAAGACTGAGGGACATGGAGAAAATTCTTGGCAAAATGTTCCAGGCAAAGAAACAGAATTAGGGTCTAAACCCCAGACGCCTACACACTAGCTCACACTACCATCTAAAACCTGTGAAGGTTTAAAAAGAAAAGTTCTCCACAAAACATTTGACTGTGTTAATTTTTTATTTTCTATAGCATTGTAAAACAGGACCATAACAAATAAGTAAGCTGATATTTCTAGAAGGTGTAAGAAAGGGAGAAGACAACAAATGTGACAAGGGGATGGGAACTCATCCGCCACGAGAATTTCTTCTGTTGGAAGAACTCCTCTGAAGATTTTGTAAAGTGGCTTCACAGCTGCTCCCTCTCTTACAGAAATATAGAAAAATACAAGGAAAAGAAAGCTTCTAGAAAGATGATCTGGCTCAAAATCTGTATAGTAATAAACTATTGGACAGAACGTCTTACACAATCTTCCAAAAGCAATTCAAAATTACTTGGAAACAAGCCAGCTAGACTGGAAGCTGGCTGAAGACCTGCAAACAAATGGTGGTGTTACACAGTAATGTATCAAGTTGTCCACTCAAACACCAGAAAGAGCAGTTTTCTGTCAGGTCTTATTTAAAGCATTGCTCTGCTTTGGAAAGTGACAAGATAAAATGGAACCTTCTTTCTCTACAAATCTGATCTATATATGTATCCAGTCATATCTAATTAATGACAAAAGTTCATTCCTATTACTCCTGAAGAGCCAAAATAGTTTAAAGTTAACCAAAATCTAACGCTGCCAGTTCATCACTGAGACAGTTTATCAGGTTCCAGTCAGTTCCAGCTGTACAACAGGGGTTACAGAGGTACCACTGTGGGCCTAATTCAGGAAACAGATTCATTGCCAGTGTTAATACTTAAAATGGAGACCAAAGAAAAAAAAAAAACCCACACAAAAACAAAAAAACCCAAAAGAATACCTGTCTGACTCTCCGAACACATTGAGAAATTTCCAGGCTGGCAGACAGACCCCTATTCTTGAGGGATAAATTTCAGTAAAGACTCATCAAGATAGAACAACCACAGATCCTTGCGCTACTGCATTCACCAAGAAACTTTTCATAGTGAACTAAAATAGCAATCTTGTTTTTAATTTAAAAGTAGCAAGCTATGGGATTTTGTCCCACATGCTAATAAAATAGTGCAAAATGATGACCCAAAAGGGAAGTTAATAAATGTTGACATGTTTAATATATGATAGGTAGAATTGGCCAGAATATAATACATATAATTCCAGAATTTCAGTAATTCTACCTTTGAATCCTCCTAAAGCACTTTTAACATTTCATTTTTTTAAGTGTGCTTTAGCTGGAACTCTTTTAAGTGATTAAAAAAGTATGTATGTTGTGACTGGGCACTTGTTTTCTTAGCCACAGTACTAGTGAATGTCTTGGAAACAGTACCAAATTCAGCAGGTGGTATTGATCTATCTTAAAATAAACTATGCTAAATAATAAAATAGTCTAAGCTAAACACATGCAATATACTATCACATTAAATATTGTAACATGCCACATATAATAGATTTCTTGTGGCTTCACAGCCACAAGAAATCTATTATGATAGTTGTGGCATCATAATANAGCTAAACACATGCAATATACTATAACATTAAATATTATAACATGCCACATATAATAGGTTTCTTGTGGTTCCTAAGTGTCAAGTACTGACTGCTCATAATAGAACCTAGTACAAATTAGGGATGAACAGGATTGTCAGCAGACTCCAAATACAAAAAATACTGTGAATTTCCAAAATGTAAACAGAAAATTTCCTTACAAAAGAAGGATTTTTTTAAGTGAGAAATAGAATAAAATAATGCTTTAATGTTGTATTTTGATATAGATACTAATACCTGCTCATTAATAAGCAGAAAACTGACCCACACAATTCTGGAAGTTATCTTCCCACTTCATATAATACTGTTTCTAGTAAATTCCCAGGAAACAGGAATGCAGCCTAGGTTATTTTTTTCCCTTCAAGCTGCCACACTTACTACTGCAGAAAGTCACATGTAATCCTTTGCAAAATATGCCTGAATAACTTGCTTAATGTTTGCGTTTTGGGATGGATATTTACCCTGAGAATGCCATACATACGTCTTCTGTCCTGCGGCCAACATTAAGAGAACTTGCCATCTATTGTTAATTTGCCCTTACACTCCTCAAAAGTCAAACAGTTTCTACAGCAACCAAAGACTAAGCCACATAAATAAACATCTCCTACTTACCTGTATGAACACTTAGCAATACAACAGAGTTGTTCCTGCGCCACAGGATATTACAGAAGAGAAAAAAAACTAACCCCAAAAAACCCCAACAAAAATCCAGCAATCACAGTTTCAATACAAACTTCATTGTTTCTTGCAGAAATGAACTAATCTTAACTTTCATCTTTTTTTTTTTTTGGTACATTTCAGCATGTTCATACTACTCCAAACTTTAGAATTCAGTCAGTTTTTTACTGTGAACCATAAAATGAGACTGAGCCCTAAAGGCTACTATCATGCTGGATTATAAAAAGAGGTTCAATAGCACTACCAGGAATTTAAGTAGAGATATTCTTTCTGCCAGCAGATCTTGATTCTCTTACATTTTCATAACAACTCTCAATATGACTACTGCGTACTTTGAAAAAGTTACTTGTTGGTCTAGAATAGCAATATGGCTAAAGTTTGCATTCTAAGTGAAGTGGCATGCTTCTGTTGTTTGAAAATTAGTCAAGATCTTCTTTCAGGAATCCAAAAACCAATCAGATTACTCTAAAGAACACCAAGCCCAGCAAGCTTCACCTTATTCTCTCATTTCATTGCTTGTCAGTGCCCCTGACTAGAGCAGTATGGTATAAAAACAAGTTTTTGTCACTAAAAATCAGTAAATATGACTAAAGAAAGAGATAAAAGGGGTAAAGAAACTATAACTACTTGTCAAGTGAAATCACAATATGGAACACCTTGTGGTGATGATTTAAATATGTATAAACATGTACTTCCATTGCCTAATTTTTCTCATTGTTAAGGATTTTTTCCCTAATGTTTGATATAAATGTTTCCTTTTATGCAGTAATTTCATGATATTGCTCCTTATTATGCCATTTTCCGCCACTGTCAATAACACAACAGGGATTCTTGCTGCTTAATTATTTGTAGACATTTATGTCCCTATCACAGTCCCCCTTTGACTCCTTTTCTCCTGGTTGTGCATATCAAAGTGTAGCTCTGTCTGCAAAGTGTAAAGTGTATATAATGGGATATGGTATTTATCATCTATCATTTGCCTTTGTACCAAAATGATACAAAATTTGCATGTCAAAAGCCTTTCTCCCACTTCTCCAACTGCTAGAGCAGCAAACTCAGTCTGGTATCTGAAAGTCAAGCTGTGTTCCTTCTGCTTCATACATCATCTTTCTAATAAAAGTTCTACAGTGAGACCCAGCTGCAGTTCTGCTGATGACGCATGCAACAAAATATATACCAGTTCATATCACCATTGGCTCGACAGTCATAACAGAAGTAAAAACTAGATGCCAATCAAGCGACTGTGACTTGAATTAATCACCTGCAACAGACTGATGTCAGTAGTTTATGCCCAATATCTAGCACAAGTCTTTCATTTAAATTTGATTTCTGTAGCTTAGCATTGTGTACAAAATATTATCATTCTAGAATGAGGAGACTTAAAATCTTAAAACATTTTCACAGGTTTAAAGCAGTGATTCATATTTTTGTTTTCAGCTGAGTTGTTTTCCAAAAGTCCTAAAATTCATTAAATGTACTTCCTTCTTTAAAGCGAACTCTCACTGAAGGATTTAGACAACTTCCAACTTGTGAGGGAAAAAAAAATAAAAAATAAAAGCTAATATTGAGTTTTAACTGAGTAACAGCTTGTTTTATTTATTCCAGTTGAAAGCTATCCAGAATTAAATCCCACAGTATAAGACTCGGGTCCTTGCATAATCTTTCTACTAGAGTGAAAGTTGCCAGCAACCATCCACAGCTAGTGTTGAACCCATGGCAAATAGTACTTCTCTTCTGTAGGTCTTAGGGGACCTATTTTAAGTCCCCAATTTTCTTGTGCACATCAGTGTATTGAAGAACTAGACCTCCTGTCTATTCCATGGGAGACTGTTCTGAACAGAATTGGGAATTTTATAATTTTATTGTCTAGTCCACGGTAGGTTCAAACCATTTCCTTCTTGTGGTGAAAACTCCAGATCCTCCTTGACTTCTTGCCATATTTAGACATAATCTTTGTAGAGCCAGAGTTAGAACAGCTGTATGTAACATTGTATGTACTGCTGGACATTTTTTTGGGTAGTTTACCAAGCATAAGACCAGCATGTAATCGTGATGTTAGTAGTGTTATTAATTACAGAGTCACCAGACTACTCAAAAATCGGTGTCTTTTAAATTAGATTTGTGAAGTTAGTCTGGCATTAATTCAGGTCATAAAGGAAGTTGTCTAAGGTTTGCTGACTTGTGACTATGGCACAGATCATTTAATGCAGATGTCAAAAATGAATATGAAAAGTGAGCACTCTTTCACTTGGTCAGGGCTGGTTCTCCCCTACCTACCAACACCTAGCAATAGGAAACTGTGGAAAAGTTTGTGGAATTTTTGGGGGGTTTTCATTTTGTTTTTAAGTGAGCACCTGACTCTGGATTATGTTTCTTTCTTTTCCAGAAACAGCTGATTAGTAAACGGGAGAAGTCCTGAAAACAGCTTTCTATTTCTCTGCCTAGCTATATGCAGTGTAAAGTGAGGCCAGAACAAGCACAAAGTACAGCAAGTATTGGAATAATTTTTTCTTTTCTTTTGATATAAATATTTTTCAAGCAAAAATTAGAAAAAAAAAAGCCTGAGGTGTTGGAATAAGGAAAAATTATAAATGAGGACTGGAATATGTTTCTTTCATAAAGGGCAATATTAAAAATGAATACACAAAAGGTAAGCTTTATGGAGCAATGGGTTAGAATTCTGAAAGTAAACAATTTTATTCAAAAGAGAAAAAATAATAGACTTTGTGTGAGACTAATACTTAAGACTGAAATACTTAAAAAGATTAAGGCAGAAACAGAAATGTAAAATGAAAACAAATGAAACAACATGTAAAATGAAGCATCCCTGTGATGGTAACTAAAGTCCGTGTACACATATGTTAAACAGTGCAAAACAGCATCATTAGGCATCCTAGAAATCTGGTTTACCTATTAAAACCATTGGACATATGATGTCACAATGTATTTTTTTATTACAGAACACCGTAGTCAGGCTGACAGGTTACTTAAAATAATACTACTATTTTCAAAATGCAGGGATAGACACCTTTGCTAAAGCAATCTTCTCAGATTATTGCTCTTAAAATATATTTAATAAAATCCGTTAGTTAATGGAGACTGTAAATGCACTACTGAGCTACTCCCTATTTGTGGTATTTTAAATTTGATTGAAAACAATTAGCAGACAAGAGAGATGCCTGTGAGCATTCATTAAAATGAGGCTTGTGGATTGTGACTGCTGAATTTCACTGTGCATCTGGAGCTGTTTACATTGATGGCACAGTTTTCTATCATAATAAAAAAGGGACTGTTCCCTATAAAGGTTATGCTGGCAAAAAATAAAGTGTATTAAATTTTTCCAAAACTTCCCATTGAAAAAGCAGCAGCTTGTTACCCAAGGGGAATTTCTATATCGGATGGCGATGGCTCATGGACAATTTAATTTGTTATTTAGTTTAACAGCTTGTAAATCCCTCTCCTATAAATAACATGCAATTGTAAAAGCTGACTGCTAATGAGATGATTGACCCTAAAGGTCATACTGGCAGAATCCCCTATTGTTTACTTAAGGATAAAATTTTCATTTCATCTAAATGAAAACTGACATTCAAGTATAATGCAATGAGAAATTAAACAAAAATAATGCACTAATGTTAAGAACTATGCTATTGTTTTACCTTTGAGAAAAAAAAGTTAGCTTGGACTGAAATGCTACTGAAGCAGTCAGCTGATGAATATGTGGCTCTCAAATAGACTGTAGGAAGAAAAGAGCAGACTGAAAAATATCTAGTGAACAGGTTCAAAAGTCGTCATATTCTGAACTTGAATCTCCTTTTTTTTTTTTTTTAAATTAAAACCAAGTTCAAACCAAAACCCCATCTCCAAGGTGAGAGGGGTAAGGAAGTGGCCTTATTACAGTTTTATACTAATCATTTATGTTGCTCAGAGAATTTTAAAATCAGATGGTGAGAAGATTCTTAGGCAATTGCAATGTACTACAGGAAAAATAATATGCACAAGAGTCTTTATTTCAAAATAGTTAATACAGTAAAATTCTTTAGACTTGCTTCATCCATTCTATGTACCCAGTAGTCTTAAAACAAAAACAAAAAACAAAAACAAAAACAAAAACAAAAACAAAAACAAAAACAAAAACAAAAACAAAAACAAAAACAAAAACAAAAACAAAAACCCACAGAATTAAGCATGAGGCTGCTAAATTGCCATATGCTTTTCTCAGTACCTACCATAGTGGATATACATGTATTTCATTCTTTCTTCTGCACTCTGAGTAAAAGTCATGCAAAAGAAGTCCAAATTAGTCTAAAATTATTTAGATTCTATCAGCTCTACATCATCTCCACCATTGCTTGTGTGATTTCACCTACACAAAATTCAACATGTGGAGTTGTGAAGAATGTGTACTAACAAAGTTAGCTCTTGGGAAGATCAAGATACCTCTTTGACTTGGAATAGCAGTAGGAGTTGTCGAAAATTCTAGACATACAATACTGTTCCATTATGGAATAAGTACTTGGAGAAGTCTGGAATTTATCCTATTTGCTCAGACTCATCATTAGTTCTCATACAGCTTCATTGCCATTTATGTCTGGGGAATATTTTTGGCTTTTGTATCAGTGTGAATCTTGAATAATGAATTACTTGGTTAATGGCTAACAGTATACCCAAAAGAGGAATATTTAACAAATACAGGAGAGAACATGCATTACTCATCTGACTTAATCCAGTAAGACTAAATAATGTAAATGAAGTGTGCAATACATTATAATTTTCAACACATTAATTTGCAATAATCATGGTGATTACATAACCAGCTATCTGATCAAGACACACATGAACCAATCTGTATAATACCTCAGATAAATCAAATATATTGACAGATATCCCAATCCTTTGTAAACCTCTGATATCTAATAAAGAAATCTTCACAAGCAATATTATCAGTATTCATATATTGTTCTTATCAAAACATTAATTTATAAAAAAGCCTAAATTAATAGACACTTGGCAAAAGTATACTGATTTCATACAAGATAACTTTATGCATTACTCCAGCTTCTGGGAACACATTTGAAAATTCCAGAAACTTGAAAAGGGCAGTCTCTGCCATTTATTTCATAGCAAACATAACATACACTAAGAAAAAGACTAAAATTAGTACTAACACTCACAAATCAATCTGAAGAAAATTATAGGCTACATGTAGGTAGATGATACCTCATTTTTATATTTATGCATATTCAAACTTAATGTGCTATGTGTGCTCTGCCTGTCCCATTTACATCTCTAAAGGCTCAACAACAGGCTATTCAGGAATTCCAAGGTCTCCATGGCAATGATGTGGGTTGAGAATCTGTCCCACTGAATAAAAAGTGATGGCCACATTTTTATTCTGCTTGGTATTGTTTTTCTTTCAGTATAGTCACAGCTCAGCTTTTTACGATAACTTCACATTATATCTTGTTTTCTATTAAAAAGGCTAAATTTTTACTCTCCTTCTCAACTACCAAAAAAAAGCACCTGAATCTAAAAACTACATCTTAGTCTTTGCGTGAACAAAGTCTTCACTGCAATGTTTTCAAGAGCCAACATGCATACAAGAAAGTTGTCATACTGCCCACAGAACAAATCATTATCCAATCAACACTTCACATTACCACTTGATGGTAATGTGAAGTGGATGGATGCATCCTTTATATACAATTATTTTTCTGATACAAGACATAAACTAGTGTTCCTCCATCCTCTTTTTCTTTGTCCTTAATAAATGAAAAAAATAATCATGTCATTTCTAGCATGTCACTGGAGTTTCCCATATCTTCCAAAATGAAAACTAACTCAGAGAACCTAAGTTCTCTGGCCAATGTATATCTGAAGATATACCTCCCATGTCTTAATGATATCATCCCCTTCCTATCAAACATTACACCTCAGTAGTTTCACATGGCAGTACTAGAAAATACTAGAAAATAGGAATATATAAACAGAAGTAAGATAGAAATTTCCTTGTGTAAGTGCAAGTCAGATCAAGACTGGGTTGTCATATGCCAACTCTCTAGGCACACTGACAGTAGGTAGAGTTCTTTCAGTCACTCTCTGCCTACCAGTTGGAGGGGCTGCTTTGGCTTTTAAGAACTAAGTAAAAGGGGCATTTTTAGATGCTCGTGTTCAAAATAGCTGTGCAAATACTGTGAACTATTGACAGAGCTGTTCTTTGCTTTCTTCTGAAGGAAAAGTGTCTACTACTAAAATACTCACTGAGGTCACTTGGGAGATAAAGCTGTCCAACTATTAGCATTTTGTAGAATACAGACTTTTAACTGCTTTTTCCATGCTGTGGAATGCATGATCATTCTCAGGTCATAACTTTGATTTCCAGATTGGAAATGAATACTGAGAAACCTAAAAGAACACAATAGAGACATTTAAGGCTCAAGTATTGTGTATCAATGAGAAAATAAGTGTCTGTGGCTAGAATAATTTTACTTTATTCACAGGCTGGCAATACAGGGTAATGTTCTGTCTGAAAGAATTGCTCAAAAGATTTTATTGGACTAATCAGAGCCCCTGGTGAACAGACCTAATTACTAAACTGCCATGGAAACATCAGCAGAGTTCCAGGTGATTGATAACTTTTGTTATTTCCAAAACACAGAGAACAGAGAGAAGGAAATATTTAGATTACAAATAATGCATAAATGTGAGGGGAAATGTCATACCTTTAAAGTATGATGTTCTTTTATGAAACTAGTGTTATACTTTTATCCATAATCATCATAAAAAGTAAACCAGAAGTCATTTGCAGATATTCTCTTCAGGCCTACTGTTTTTCCTTGAAACACCAAAGGAAAAAATTGCCTAGGACCTCTTATCATATGAGACAAATAAAATAGCAAACAAGATGAAAGAAAAATTGCTAACAGGAATTGTTACACAGATGTTACCAGGAATCAATGTCCATATGTGGGCATGATTACTCTAGCAGAAAATAAGCATAATATTAGGCAAACCCAGTGATGTCAGTTCTTTCCACTGGCTTCAGCTGTCTCTGGATTCTAACTTCACTGAAATTACTGTAGATTCACATTGGTGTAAGGAATGGTTAGGAATCTGGATTGATAGTTTATGGAATGTCATTATCTAAAGCCTTCTGGATCATAACTATTACAAAGAAAGCTCGTCTGTCTAGAAAACCACCCTGTTTTTTTAGCTGACAGCTTGACACATTATGTTGTAATAAAAAGGAAGAATAACAGGGTTGTCAAGCTTATTGCATTTCAAGGATGTGAATGAAAAAGCTGCAAACTTTCTTCCAGTTTTAGAGAACCTTTCATAAGATGAACCCCTCCAATTTTTTGTCAAGATAAGGCTCCTTGAAACCCAGCTGAGAACAGATAACAGATGATAAGAAGATGAGAAGATATGGCCATTTGTCCAAGATATACACATGTCAGAGCTGCTCATTCAGAAGGGTAGTGTCAATCAATATCAGAGCATACCCTCAGCAGCACCAAAGTACTCAAGGCTACACCACACTCGCAGTGTGTGCAGTGCAGTGCTAAGCTAAACGTCACTGGAGTTTAGAATCCTCTCCTCCAGGCCCAACTTCCTCGGGAACATGAACAACTAACACATAGCAAGTACATTTATTGCCTTGAGGACAGCACATTCCAGATTCAGGGCATGCTCAAATCACTACTTATCCCTATACGCTTAGATCTAGAAATACAAACATATCGTTGAAATGTAAAATTTCTGAGCATGGGAACAGCAGCCTGTGCCATATGATCTCCACTGAGATTGCTGTAGAGAGAATAAAAGCTAAATTCAAACTAATGTCAGAAAGAAATAATTTTAAACTGCAACCTTCATCTTCATTTCATCTCACTGATGTGATGCAGAAAAGGCCTTTTATGAGGGAGGAACGATTCTAAAATTTTTGAAGGTTCATTTCAAAAGCTTTTAGAACGATTATCTAAAGCATCCCTTTGGTATAAAAAGCAGGCCAGGGAGATTTTTTCATCTGTTGAGACTACCATCACACCCTTTGGACTACTCAGAAATACCTTTCCTATATACTTACTTCCATGCCACTCACAGAAGTACAGACACATGCAAATTACTGATTTGCAGACCAAAAAAGGTCAGGATTTTGAATCAAGTAAGAAAGTCTAGACTGGTTCATTTTAAAATATTCCTAAGTAACGAGGGAGCTCACCCATCGGAATGTTGAGAGATCACTAATCAGTCACTGACGTTAGAGTGCATGGATGGCTCTTGTTCACTTTAGGAGCTGAACTTCACAGATCTGCTATAAGAAGATATTGTAATGGCAGGAACATGAAATCTATTTTCTACTGCACTTTCTTCAGTTACAGTTTATTCTGTTAACTTGTTCAAGTTACTGTATAGTTTGCTTTAATACAAACAGGAGAGAAAGCTATCCTGGTCTTTCAGGGCATGCTGGGTGTCTTACATTATCTGTGTGGCCCTACACAAGTCCTTCAGTCAATGTTTCAGTTCCTTAATTTGTGCGAGGTTGCTAATAGAGCATTATAACATACTGCTGTTGTGCAGGTAACTAAAAAAAATCTAAGGCTTACTACAGTAATGGAAGCTAATGTACATTAAAGAAACAGAAGTATATACCTCCCCATCAATTCTCTTACTTCTTGACCTGATGGAATCAGTCTCACAAGAAAAAAATTCTGCCAATGTCTCGAAATCCTAGAATCTTTAAAGTCTGGCTATCAATTAATGGATTCTATCTCTGCTCCACTAGGGAAGCAAATAACCTGCCATGAATAAAAGCAATTTTTTTAACCTCCATTATTATTTTGCCTCTCAACATTTTTCTCCTTTTTTTCTTTCTTTTCTAACTTTCCACTAAACTCAGGCTATATAAGGGCAAATTGTTCATATTCTTTATTTAATGATGAGAGAGACTTCTGAAATTATCTAGCTAGTGTGAATGTCACATTTTAATCTTTTTCAGAGACTACAATTTAAAACAACTTTGGCTTCTGTTCTTTTCACATAGGTATCCCTAAAAAGTACCAGTTCCTGAAAAGGATCCTATTTTGACACATACCATGCCTTTTTAAATGTATAAAGTTATGATTAACTTATTACCTGGACACGTGATGAATATATACCATACCAAAGGTGGATTGGGGTGTATATTTGAAAAAAATAAATTACTATGGTCACCATACTAAAATACATCTAAATTCTTGTCACAAAATAGAGGTGGGAGGGGAGGAGAGTATTGGCAGGAGGGTTGATTTTTTTTTTTGTTTTGTTTTGTTTTGGCCACATCACATTAAATAAAAGGTTTGGCATACAACATATTCCTCAGAAATATCATCAGCAAAGCACACAGACATAAGTCAGGAATATTTCTTGAGAGAATAGCACATAAAAAAGACAGTCACGGAGTAAAGGGTAATGAGAAATTGACCATTGTTCTGAAGTATCTGCTTGGGAACTATATAAATCCTCTTTATTGATCCATGTATAACAATGACAATTCCTACTCAAAATTTCACATTATTTATAGTAAAAATTAAAAAAAAAATAATCTGAAAGTCTTTTTTTTCTTAACTCTCAAGAAGAATTAATCTTGCAGGGGACTGGATATTTCTAAAATTCAATTTTCATGTTTTTTATTTTAATGCCTTTATTTACTCACACTTAGTAATATGTTCAGTATTACTGTGAGAAAGCAGAAAAGTCATACTCTGGTCCCCTGATGAGAGAGAATAACACTCCTTCTGACAAAACTTGAACTCATTTAGGTTACAACTAAATGGGTAGGACCAGGAAGGCATCCAAGGCTCTGCATCTACCTCTATATAGGTCTTCCTCATACACTGATTTTCATGGAAAGATTTTCCATACTTACTGCCACTAAAAATTTTGGACTTACTCAGAACTTGTACCAGCAGGGAAGCAAGTCTCAGGAGGGCTCCTCCAAACTAATTTTTTTCTATGATTCTATGAAAAATATGAGAATAGTCTCTGGAATCATGCTTTTGTGATATTCACTAGACAGCTGTGCAGCTCATTCCCACCTCAGTCAGTATTGTCCACAGTGTGCACATCGCACTGAAGGACTCATTATCAATCAAATTCAGGCTCAAACGTAGGACTTCAAGAGAAACTTTGACTTATCTAGCTCTTTTTTAGCATCAGTACTGACATCATCAGGATCACTATAGTTCCTAATACATTTATAAATCAGTGGCAATGGGGAAATCCACCTCTCTGGAAAATGTCTTCTAAAGAAAAAAAAAATACTATGTTCCTGAGAAGTTCTACCAAATTGGAAGAAAATACTTTTTTTTACTCAATGCTCTTTCTCTGAAATTGACCAGCAAGGTTGGTTCCTTTTTTTTAAAAATGTGAAAACCTCACATATCTTTCCTTCAGTTTGCAATAAGGAAAGGAGCTGCATAAATATCATCAAATCAAAAAGATGAAATAGTGCTACATCTGAAAGAAATTCTGTAAGATGTTTGATTGTCTTTCACCTTTGGGTGAAAGGCAATCTGAAATATGGAATTCTATTTAAGGCACAGTAAGATGATCAGACACATATTATTGCTCAGCTCATGTGACTGATTATTATTCTTTTTATGACAAGAAAAAAATACAGTTGCTTGTGTTGCAGATAAGAGCAGTGAAGAGAATAACCTAAGTGGATGTATAAGATTTCAGTAGTTTTATCACCAGAATAGAAACGGTTGAGAACTGTTCAAACTGGATAATTCATTCTGTTTATAAAGACTGAATGTCAGGGTGTTAAAGTCCAAGTTTGCAGAATCTTTTGAAAAATTTGTATGATTTCTTTTTCATTCTTTCCCATACTCACACACATACTCCATCTCATATTTATAATCTATTTGGGAGAAAGAAATTCTCATTTATACTGCTTTCTGCTCTGCTACTCATCCCAGAAATCACTACATTCCCAATCTGATTTGGGGTTTACTGTGTACACACTAAAAACAATTATATTCAGACTCAGATTGCAACTCAGTGATTTGATTATAAGTGACACCTTATGTTTTAGCTGCTCATTCACTTTCAACTCTTGTACATTATTTGAATTCTCACCAGCTGACTGGTACAATTTTGAACATTTTCAGCTTACACTGCACTACAAAATTGTAAAGCCATTGGGTACAGGCATGAAAGTTACAATGATGTATGAGACTGCCAATGTAATGGCAATAGCCTGCAAGTTTGAAGCTTATTCTCTATGTTTGTGTCCTCAGAGAAAATCACTGCAGTGCTGAGGGCCATATTTTGTGGGTTTAAGTGTTAATTAAGTGGTGTGTAGGTCTCACTCTGGTTCCCTGAACAGGGGAAGCTTTTACCCTTTGAGTTAGGTGAACTATTCACAGCAGTATTTTTTTTCTTTTTCAGTTGTACCCCTTTTTCATCATTCATAACTTCTAGAAACTTGTTTGAATGGCTTTTTTGTAAAGCATCAAGTACTATGAATACAAATAACATTCTATAAGCACTTCCAAGTATTCATAATTTGAATTTCAGTTTTCAGAATAGTTTTTATGTTCGTATAACAAATATAAATATTATTGCTACACACTTACCTGATCAGGTATTAAGACAGATTAGTGTATGCTGCATTACATCTGACTTTGTGCCTCAACTTGTTTCTTGCTGATTCTTTTTTTTTGTGCTTCAGTTTCCACCTAAAAGTAATTAGAAACACATGCCAAAACAGAAATAGGTAAATTAGCCCTTGTCAGTCTCTACAGTCACACCTGATGCAGCTGGTGTTTGCTAGGACTAAGCAGTTCATTACTCCATTACTCAGCAGTGCATTCCTTACTCATAGAAATCTCTACAACAACATATCACACTGAGTGGAATCCTACACACCTCTACCTTAGGCTACTATTTAACAAAAGAGTTGCTTACTGGCCACCTGTAGTTTGTGTGGCAAGGTCCACTATCAGAAATGTGAACTCAGCCTACTGCTTTCTAGTCTCTGATGAAAACAAAACATTAGGATGAGGAAGCATCTAACAGCACAACACTAAATCATCGATCACAATCTGTGTCTTCCCAAAAACTTTTCTTACCCCCTGTAAATCCTGTTTACTTGGAAGTTCTCACATTGTTCACCTGTCAAGACTCTGCATGAGCACTATAACTCCCATAATTCCTTGTTGAAAACTAAATTGATACCAAGTCATCAAGTTTCATGATCCACTTGAAAAAAAAAGTGGAAAAAATATGAAAAGACCACTCATGGCAATAATGAATGTTATCTAGTGGAAACAGTTTTCCTTTGACTATCAGCATTATGTACTAGTTTCCACATAATATTCCACAAAGCATAATGAAAATATTACTGAAACAAGCTGCTGTTTCTGCTGCTCAATATTTTGTAAGGACAAGAGCAGATTTCAATTTGCAAAAGAGTTGCATGTACTTTAGTGATATAGAAGAGATCCAAGAATGTCCAGCAGTAGAGACACAGTTTTCAATTAAAAATGTAAATTTCTATAAAAAAACCCCCAACCTAAACACTCATTATATGATCTTCTTGGTGGAGAATAGTGATTTTATCCATGTACTCTGTTCCAGAATGTAAACATTTGGTGTAGCATTTCTTGGGACTAAATCCAGCCTCCTTTGACATGCAAAGCTAGCTAGCAGCCATTGATTTTAGTGCACATGCCATTTGGAATTATTAGAAAGCATATGTGGGAAATGAAAATGAAAATCAGACTGAATTGTTCTGAAAATTTAGAGGAAAAAATTCAAATTTTTAAGTGTATTTTTCTTTCTATCCTCAACTAGAAGTTGGTTTGTGATAAAAAAACTCTTCGTATCATTATGTGGTCATTTAACCATGATGATCACACAAGGGGAAGAAAATTCTCAAAATTAATACATTCTGCTTGAGCCACATTAGGGTTGAAAAATACCCACTCACTATTTTTTTTTTCATGCATCTTTAAGTGATAAAACATATTCAGAAACAGAAACTGTGGAAAAAAAAGAGAAGCCATTATTAAGGCAATCACAGGTTTATAAAATACTTTTCTTCCGCAATATTATCACACTTCCTGAAAGTAAAGGATTCTTACTAGACTGAAAAAGCCTTCAAACTAACATGAAACAATGTTAAATTTAATTAACTAATTAGTTAAACAAGCCAAAAACATTCATGAGGGTGGGGCATAAAGAAGAGAGTAATGTAGTCTTCTGCTTGGGTCAAATATTAGCCTGTCTCTATACAATCATGAGCTGAAAATATCCTGGGTTTTGTAAATTACAAAAAAGAACCAGCAGACATTATGACAGTCTAAATAAAACCCCTTTATCAACTGTTACTTTTATTTAAGAACAAAATATTATATACAATAAAATAAATGGCTGCTCTTTCATGTGAAATAAGAGGGTTAGAAAATATCTGTTAAAAGCCTACAGCATTTGATGATTCATACTTGACCTTTTTCTGCAAGGATTAATTGTATCCCCTGCTCTGTGCTGCAATGACATTTTACCTAACAGTACCCTGCCTTTACTTGGTATAACAGGTTATACTGGGTTGCTGCAGCTTGAAACAGTGGAGACCTGAAACGGCAGAAATTGAAAGGGCGGCAGTGCTGACTGGAAGACTCTAAAAGCTCTCTTAATACAAAGCTGCATCTACCCCTCTGTAGATGACAGGTTCTTGGCCACCTTCACCACTTTGCCATGGAACTTACCTGGCAGGAGCCTGGAATAACCCCTGCCATGGGTAACCTACATAATAACCATCTGCTTGATAAATACAACACCCCTTGGTTATAGAAAAATTTGTCAGTGCAGGGCCACCAAGATGATGAAGGGAGTGGAACACCTTCCTTATGAGGACAGGCTGGGGCAGCTGGGTCTCTTTAGCTTGGAGAAGAGGAGACTGAGGAGTGACCTCATTAACATTTATAAATATGTAAAGGGTGTCAGGAGGATGGAGCCAGGCTCTTCTCTGTGATGGCCAGTGATAGGACAAGGGAAAATGGGTCCAAGCTGGAACATGGGAAGTTCCATCTGAATATAAGGAAAAACTATTTTGCTGTGAGGGTGATGGAGCACTGGAACAGGCTGCCCAGAGAGGTTGTGGAGTCTCCTTCTCTGGAGACACTCAAGATTAGTTTGGACATGTTCCTGTGTGATTTGGTCTAGGTGATCCTGCTTCTGCAGAGGGTTTGGATTCAATGATATCCCAAGGTCCCTTCCAACTCCTGACATTCTGTTGTGTGAAGGATGGAGGTCATATCTATTGCTGAAGTAATCTGTTATGTTACTTCTAATCAGCTTGAGCAGCTGTCCACTTGCCTGTATCTCACAGCTGAGACACTGGACCAGAATTTTGAAGTCTGCTCTGGATTCTACTTGTACATGTGGTTTTGAGCATAAAAAACTATTCTTTCTTTGTCCATAGGTTTAAGTCATGACATATGTTTTGATATTCAACAATGTCTAAAGAGACTAATATTCATAGTAATGTACATGGATACAGACATACCTTTCTGTTTGAAAATAAGTCTGAAAGTGACCATATCTGTGTCTGGAAATGTGGGAGTCTTCATATAAAGCATATTTCAGTTTAAAAATATGCACATCTTTTATTTTCAGACTAATTTTTAAAACTACCATCATGTAAAACTTGTCAGAATCAACAATGTCAATGTTGCCATCAGTGAAAGTTCCATTAACAAAGAAAGAAAGGACAAAAAGAGCCTCCCACCTCTGCCACCAAACCAAACATAAGACCTGTTGTATACTTCAAAACCCAAGCTGTAATGAAGAGTAGGGAATTAATCTTTTTTCTGCTTTTTAAAAATTTTTTGAAGGTAAAAAATTGAGGCTAGACTTAGTCAACACAAAGACCCAAATAAGATACAAAATGAGGAATTCCAGAATTATACATCCTTTTACCATCAGTTATCTATGCTACCTGCTTTCTAACTGGTTGTTTATTAAATTCCACAAACCAGAACCTTTCCACATCAGCAAAGAAATAAATCTGTGTGCCTGTAAGCACCAGGGAGTGACTCTGTATAAGGTATCTACTACAGAATACATGGCCCATGTTCATTGGGTGAATGGGAATTTGGGATGCCAGTATTGGAATTTAAGTAGATGGTTCAGAGTGAAAAGGACAGTAGTTCTATTTTGTGTAATTTGAGGAGGATCTTTCCCTGGATATATGTGGTGTGATGAGAACTAGAAGTCTTTTTATCTACGAGATTTTTATTTTTACAAGATTTTAAGGAGAGGGTAATAGTTCCCTCATACAATAAATGCTTTCTGCATCCATGTAATGAAACAGGTAACCTCATTGATGAAAGAGGTAACTCATTCCTTCTATCTACCTGTCATCAACACACAGACTTCATTCAAGCAAACACCTGAAATAGTGGTAGGAGAAGAAAGGGAATTTTTTTAAACACTTACATATCCCCTCTGAAGAGAAAGTTGAAATTTTCATTTTGTTCGTTTCACTGGTTTAAGTTTTTGCAATGGACTGGGGTAGGAGGAGGAAAGAGAAAGAATAGTTGTGTTGCAATGTTAATGAGAGCATTTACAAGACTCTGCCAGAAACCCTGTGCTTCAGCTTGCTTTTATTAGCCATTTTGGAAGATGTCTTAGTTGCAGTTGCACAAAAAGCATTGTCAGGGCTTTTATATTTTCTCATTTAGAATACTATGACATTATTTGGAGAGGGACTAGTTCTGCAGCACATAAGCTGGTATCAGTATTGTATAATACAGCAGCAGCTAGACTCATTTTGCAGTGTGATTACAAAACCCATCACAGTGAATTATACAGCAAGTTAAATTGGTTTCCACCTTCTGCAAAGACAGAATATTATCTTGCACAAATAGTGTACAAATGTAGAAATGATACAAGTCCAACTTATCTGAACGATAGACTACAGAAAGCTTCCACTGTTCACACTATCAATATTCTCTATTGACTGCTAATGACATCTGCTACATTCTGAAAGCAAACTCTGATAATGGTGAAGACTCCCACTATTTTTTTCCTTTTACTAAGCTTTAATTTACTAGCATACCCTGCCACTGCTAAAAACTTTCCAAACCTGAAAAATGATTTTCTGAGTAACCTCTTTTTACTTCTCTTGATCAGATAGACTTGTGAATGTGTGTTACTACTGAACATTTTACAAACCAAAAAAAAGCACCCTGACTGGCTTTCAACTTTTCAGTGTAGTTTAAAATACAGGAACAGTCCTTTGGTATAAGTAACCCAGACTGTTCACTACAAGTCTATGATAGGGTTTTTTATTGCTTCTAGTCATACTTTTTACTCTTTTCATGAATCACCTGAACGCATTCAAGTAACAATGCAGTGCTCTGAGGATGTCTGAAAAGTAAGACACTTAGCTCAGGCTAAGTGAAATGGTGGTGAGAGAGGCTGGGAAATGGAGAGAAACAATTAAATAGCTCAACTATGACAGAAATTATATCCCAAGAAAATCAGATACAGAAACAGACTACCTGCCAACGTTTCCTCCAGCTGGACAATCTTGGAGAAGCTTTCTAGGCCCATTTATCAAATTCTAGAATTCAGTGACTATACAGACAGTTAAAAATTTGCCACACACATATACAGAGATATGAAACTGCACGGATATAGTATAGTTGGTTTGGTTTTCTCTGTATAGAATAAATGCAGCAGATTAATCTCTGAAAGAGAAGCACATATAGAGTTATTTCAAACATACTATTTTGCAGACATCCTGTCTGTTGCCCAGATTGAGAATTGTTACTGCTGTGCTGTGACACAGTTGACGGCATTTGGAGTTGCCATAGTGTTAGATGTTTCTCCTCTCATCAGCAACTGCTGATTTAAATGAAAATCTTCAGACATTTTCTGTCCTGTGTATTTCACAGTCATTTCATAGTCATCACAGACAAAAAGATATAAATGCTACCAGGTGAAAATTGTGTTGTGTCTAAATGAGCTTTCCATGATTTGATTTCAAGGTCATAGCACAGAAATGGCATATGCTTTCAGGTACTGTAAAGGGTAGAACATGCTGAAGGCCTTCATTCATCTGAGTTAGAAGCAGTAAACATGTACACACAAGAACTTCACAGTACTTGCATATTTAAATGCCTGACCTGAATTTTGTGTCTGGACAATGTCCATGCCAAAACCTCAAAACCATCTTTCATGTGTGGGATGATTTACTTTAGTATTTTTGAAATGTGAGACATAGCTAGGTGAAGGCAAGCCAGAATCAGCAGGACTCTTAAGGCACTTGGCACTTGTAAAAGATTTTGAGAATTTAATTGTCAAATTTATCAGTATTAATAATTCTAATTTAATGCATTTTTCCTTGTCACTTATGAGTCAATTGCTAATTAAATGTTGTTGAAAAAGATGAATTGCCGTTTTACATGCTTAAAAAGAATGTCACTAATATGTCTAAATTTAAATGTTAAACGTACAATGATATGATTGTAATCCCCCTAAACACTGTTGTGATCAAAACCAATTTTATACTGAATTAATTTCATTGTCATAAAAGGAGCAAGTACTGGAAAACTAAACAATCAACATTTAACCATCTAACATGCATTTGTATAAGTTTTATATTGAACTTACATGGAATAACATTGCAGAAGTAATATTTCCCTTTGATGGAATACCAATGACTTAAAGAAATAGCACATCACTATTGACAGATGACATTAATTTTATTCTCCCCTTTGCATTGCAGATTATCATGTTTAAAAGTTGTATAAACGGACCTTTTACAGCTATGCTTGGCTCTAGTAGCTGTCATCTCTTTTTGACTAAGAATTTCTGTCATGCTTTCTCTCTATTACAGTGCCAGTGATGGGATTTTTTTTTTCCTTGGAAATCTTCATAAAATTACATACCGGTTTGGGTTGGAAGGGACCTCAAAGCCCGTTTAGTTCCACTCTTGTGACATGGGCAGGGACAGCCTCCACCAGCCTAGGTTGTCCAAAGCTCCATCCAACCTGGCCTTGAACAATGTCAGGGAGGGGGCAGCCACAGCTTCTCTGGGCACCACCCTCACAGGGAAGGTTTTTTTTTTCCTTAATATTTAATCTAAATCTCTTCTCCAGCTTAAAGTCATTACCACTCGTCCTATCGCTACATACCCAAACAAAAAGTCCATCTCCATCTTTCCCGTCTCCAGAAATGATATTAAACAGTATCAGTTCCAAAACTGCCCCCTGAGGAATGAGACTTATTACCATTCTCCACTTATTACCGAACGTGCTGTTGTCTCAGATGGGGCTTGCAATCAAAAAGGCAGAGTGTTATCCATACGAAAGAGATTGGCACAACTCTTCAGTATATACCATAACTCATACTCAGAACTACTTGCTCTAAATGCACATGGTACTTTAGAAAATAATGTGATCTGTATCTCACAGAATTTTCCTTTACTCACAGGGTAGGATGTAGTCTAGAAATTGGCTTAGTTTAGGTTTCAAGTGAGACTTCCAGTGTACAGCGAAAGAGGATTTGGCATGGGAACTCCCAACAGCCTGGCACCCAGTGCAAATGATTAGTAAGAATGTGTTTGGTTGGTATAATCTGTTACACAAGTATGCCTGATTTCATTGAAATCTCAATGACTGCTTCTTTTCTATCTCTAGATGACCTTACTGTTGTTTATAGCATTACCAAAACTGCTAGATCATGTTACTCATGGGGAAAAAAAATTGCAGTGTAACTTGAATTGGATACTCCATGATTTTCACCAAAATCTTTATAATACATGTAGAGGTGGTGTAAGCCTATTAGTTGTCCACAAACTACTGTCTGTAGACCCAGCCATGTGTCAGCTAGAGCAAAGTAAATGTTTCCATTTTGAAATACAGGTAAATTTGGGAATGATGCATGAAGACATTATTTTTTGCAGAACATTTAGTGAGGAGCTTAAGGAGAAGGGACTGTTTTTACTAGCAATTCTTTAACAAAAAAAAGGGAGGTCTTTTTTCAGCATGGCACAGTGTATTAGACACATACAACTCCTGTGGCCACAGGCTGCTACATAATCTAATTCTGCAAACACTATCTAAACTGCTTCAAATAGTATCCTTTTTTATTTTGACTGTATTCAACCAATAAACTCATTATTTTGAAGGAACTTAATTCCTCAAAAAACTCTGAAGTTATTCAGTTATTCAGGCAGATTCCTTTCTGCAGTGTACAGGTAAAACTGAAAGAAAAGCGATAACAAGAAAAGTATTTATAAAAATATATTTCACAAAGTAGGAAACAATACAGGAGTTTCTCTGAATACAATACATGGAGTAAATAAACAAACAATAATATAGCTTCAAAACAAAGTAGAAAATTAAAATGATTTGCATGTAATACGTAGTTTTATTATACAATTGCTACTTCTAAATGGCAAGTTTGCATTACAAATTGAGTATGCTCGCAGCTTCTAGTGTTCTTTCTCTGTGTGCAAGAGCCCTGGTGCATTACTATGGATATTATAGAAAGGAAATGCTAATAACATAAGCAGTAAAAGTATGTACACACTGGTTCCTGCTCTAATACAGTGGAGAACTATAAGCATGTTTTTTACTGTACTGTGTTATGTGTGGATTTCTAAAAGTCTATAGTTTAAATATTCACATGAACCAGTTTACTTCCAGCTGTTTGTGCTTGTATTAAAAACACCAGGTACTAGATTTATGAAGAAGATATAAAACTGTCAAAAGTTTTCTCTGGGAAAGTTTTATTCCTGCCAGCATTCTCTTAAAATTCAACTACAGCAAATGGATAGGTTACTGCTTTAACCTGCAACAATTTTTAATTTTTCTTTTCAAAATGTACATTTATTAAACATTCATTATATATAGAAAAAAATCTAACTGATATAATTTAGTTTTCTTCATAATCTTACTCTATAGATTATCAGACTTAATAAATAAAAGCAGTAATGGACATCAATAAAATATTTATTTCAAAGATTAAACAAATAAATTCGATCTTTTGCAATAAAATCAGCAATTCTTTCATATATGTAGGTCCATCCCCTCTCACAGTTTTTTTCTATCCTTTGAGAAGATGAAGCACAGAATTGATCTTTCTGAAAAAAAAAGACCCTTTTGTAAAGCAAGGGTTTGTAGCCCTGCTTCTGAATCTCTGCACATTACTAGGATTTATTACTCATCACTGGAATGGATTAAGAACATGTGAATATTTTAAGGCTTGACACAATATTAAAGATGATATTCAGTCTGTGGTTACGTGGCCAACAATTACTGTATGTACAATGTATGGTCACTGCACAGTAGAAGCCAGTAAGAATTTACAATGCTATTTTCTATTCAGCATTGCTAAGAAGACCAAGATATTGCTTTTAACATTTCTGTGGCGGTATCTTTGTTGGCAACGAAGAAACAAACTATTAGCTTTACACTTACTGGCAGGAGATACTGTTCAACAGCAAAATCCCTGCAAGTCCATTTTCTAAGAAAGCACCAATTTCTTTTTGTTCTTTTCAATTCACTGAAGATAATCAAAGATCCAAATCTCCATCTTCAGAGTGGTCAAGTGAATATCAAATATCCAAAGACTTCTAGACACTCCACATACTTTACTTCACACTCCACAAGACTTAACCTCCTAACATATACTTTTTTTTTTTGGTTCAACATTACAATGTAGTTGATTTTATAGATGACTGGCGCTAAACTTGCCTCTAAAACAAAAAGCCACATCAGTTTTAACTAACAGCAGTGGCCCTAGAATATTACATGATCATTAAATCAACAGTGAAAAAGTTTGTAATCCACTGTCAAGTTTCTTTGTCACTTTCTCCAACGGAGTAAAGTTCTCCAAGTCTTTTAAAGCGAGGACCCCATTCACTGAGGTAGTCAAAATTCTGATCTGAGTCTGATGTAGAAGACTCCAATGAGCTAAGGGAACCAGCTGCTGACCCTCTTCCTTCATAGCCATAAATCTGGATAGAGTCATATGGTGGAGCTGTGGGATCGTTATCTGCTTCATGAAGCCTTACATTAATAAATTCATCAACATCAACGCCATTAGGAACAGGTGCAAGACCCTGCCTGGGCATAAACTGAAGATCAGGTTTAATATCCTTACGTGGCAAAAATCCATTAATTCCATCTGGATTTTGCAAAGTTGCAATGTCAAAAGCTTCTGTGTCTTCTTCTCCACCTCCTTCATCATCATATCGAATAATATTTTCCCTCACATCTTCATCATCTTTTATGATTAGAGGCTCATTCTTATGTCTTCTCAGGGTTACAAACAGCACCACAATGACTGCAAAGAAAGCATCACAGGCTGGTTAGGTAAAACATTTTTAATCAGAGCACTACATGTTAAATGCAGTTGTGCAAGGCAATACATTGCTTTTTGTGAAAATATTTAGTAGCATTGAGGGTAGTGAACAGATGAAAGACCCCTAACTTCAACCCCACTCAAATAATGAAAATTTGATCAGAAGTTCTGGTTAGTCCTCTAGTTTTCTATGATCAGGTCATATTTACATCTGAAGTTCAGATTTCATATAAGCAATAAGGTTTTGCATACTTCCATTCTTGAGTCTCGAACTCAGACACTACAAACCTAGGTGAAGTAAAGCATCACCATCTACTGAACATTAGTCTGTAATGATCTACATTATGAATAGAGTTTTCCAAAATTAGCTGGCATTTTTCTGCAAACATAGCCCTGATGACAGAAGGAAATTAGTGTCTTTTTGTAATTTCTTTTATGTGTTTCATAACTACACTATAAAATTGAAAAGAGGACAGGACAGTGAAGAAGAAAGGCCTTAAGATAAATCTGTTTCAGAATCATGGACAGATACATAAAAAGCTCTAAGCTGGTTACACTTATTTTTTGCACCTTAATGCTGAAATCTCAGTTACTGATGTAAATCTCAGTTACAAAGCAAACCTGCAAAGCACAGAAATAGGCCTTTTCCTTCACTGTTCTCTCCCTCACTTACTGTTCTATACAATTTTTGTATGTCTTAGTAAAATACACACTGCTGCTTATCTTGTTTTATAAGATAAGACATATGATACAATAAATACATTTTCTGTGCACTATATACCATGTACACTTTGCTACTTTAACATAACTGATTTGATTTTTGGTTTCATATTCCACACCAGTTTATTATGTAACTTGTGTGTAAAACTGCTTCAGATTGGGATTTTGCTGTACAGGCTTTTTGTTCAGTTCTCAGTGCAGTACTGTCTCAGTACTGCTGCACATTAGGTTGTATTAGGTTTGATGTGTCCTTCTATGTGACTGCTTTGCTTACTGACAGCCAGGAATCAGAAGAAGTTTGAACACCAGACTGTAAAATGGATACATACCCAGGAGTAAAATGATGCATGCTAATATTGCAATTAGGGCTCCCATACTGAGTCCAATGGGAAGTACATATGCTTCAACATTACAGGACTGGACAATACCATCACTGCTGCAACCACAGACTCGGATAGTGAGAGTGCTAGTGCTGCTCATGGGAGGATTCCCACTATCACTTATTATGATTGGCAGCAGGTATACTTCTTGCTTCTGCCGGCTGAATCCACTATGCTTTGCCAAGATGCTGAGAGTATTATCTGGAAAAGGGGAAATTTACATTGTTTTACCACATAGAATAACTGCTAAAACCATAACTTTTTATGAATGAGTCCAGAAAACCTGTATGCAAACACATATGCAGTTTGTCATACTCAGACATGCAGCGTATGATAGGTACATCCTTCCCCTCTCTGGCTCCCCATGGCCCAAATGAACAAGTACAAATATATATTTTCTTTTGTCATGTGGTAAGCTCATAATTGTAACCCCTCACTTTCTTCTCTGCACACAACCATATAGATGCCTTATAGATCCTGTCCATTTAGATGTCTTCCCATTGTAACTGATCACTGTTTTTCAAGTCACACAATCATAGATATTCAACCAGAACAACAAAGTAATGAAATGTCGAAGTAACCCGAACTTAATAAAGGACACTAATCAATTAAAACAAATGTTCCATGCGTTGTAAGCACAAATTGCAAAATATTTTGCCCTGTAAAAAGGAAACTTCTTTTTTCTTTTTTTATTAATGAGCACTATGAAGAAAATCAAAGGAAAAGGCAAATGTATTAAAAGTTGTAGGCCTAATTTTCAGTAATTAGGCCATTTATTAGGCCTCAATGATGAAAATACTACAAACCAAAATGTGTCTCCTCTGAAGGCAGCCAGAGGAAATGAGTATAGGACATTCTTACCTCTGCATACATATGCAGATATTTAAATTTAGAAACATACAGAGGCACATTGACCACATGGTATTCTGTCCAGAGATAAAGTCAGCTCTTATAACGTGTAATTCTCTCCACTTAACTGGTAAACAATGGTCAGAAGAATACAGGTGTGTGTATATAGACACACACAGACAGATAGTGACTACAAGAAAGCCTTGTGTGTACTGGTCAGGGACTCACTTGAAAACACAACATAGTTTAGAAATGTCAAATCTGTATTAACTGAGATCACCAGGAAAATTTCTGACAACCCATAGTATTTCTGCAGCATGTATCACTGCCCCAAGATAAAACACACATGTAACACTCAAAACACCAAAGCACAAAAACCAGAGGAAGATGCAGCACAGGAAGAAAGGGAAAACATCCATGAAGCCAGTACTGTAACACAGTAACACATCCAAAAAACCCCTCACATTTAAAATGCAGTATTTTATTCCTTAGGTCCTTCTTTAGTATGGAGACATATTAATAAGGAATAAAGGTAGTTACTGCATACAATGATTACAGAATGAAACAATGCTAAACTTTATCATATCCTGTACCTCTATCAAGATAACAATTAGATAACTCCTAGAGTTAATGCATCACTACCACAAAACAAAAGATGAAGAAAAATTATTTGATATTTAAGCACATCAGGTATTTGTCTCATACAGGAGAACAAAGAAGGCTTGTTTTGCCATTCAGTGACTAAGAAATAGAAATTCAAATAGTCTCCTTCTGAAGTCTTTGATTTTCTAGTCTCACTATATCCGTGGTGGAATCACCTACCTATCACACTTACACAGCCAAGAGAGCATCTTTCTGTAATTTATATTGCAGATTATGGAATAATTTAAGCATTTTTCATAAAATGTAGAGTTCATAACCCATGAAGAGTAACCTGACTTTTTATATGGTCACTTCATAATACCTTTGCAGAAACAAAAATTTCATAACAATTTTCCTTTCCAGGAATCCTGAGTTTATATCTATTCAAGTTAGAAACAGTCACATCAAAACTGATGGCACCCTGGAGCTAAATAAATAGTCTAGTCCTTCCTTGTGCCCTTTTTAAAATTAAAGGAAGAATATCTGTTTACCGAAGATAAATTTCAGATATAAGCTCTTAAGAATTCTTACAATTCAAATAGGACCAAACTCCTTGATGATAGCTGGTGTTACATGTTCCACTATGATGCAGTGGAAAAGTCAAGCATATTTTATCTCAACAATTAGCATATATTTAGAATTAAGCAAAAAACTGCACTCCTCCTTGGTTGAATGTGCCAGGGATTTAAACACGGAGGTGTGCAAGTTAAACCACTTGTAGTGTCATGCTTGCTCTCTAGCTGAACTGCAAGGGAAAAGTGAAACATTATGTTAGTAAAATAATACAGCAGCTAAGTTTTCCTGAATATCAGTGTGTATACAGATTTACCAAAGTAGAAGTGACCACCACACCTACTGTAATGTGTAAAAGGTACATTTATTTACATGACAGTGGTCTTTCCCTCCTCTGCACCACCCCCTAATTTTCAAACAGTGAAAACCAACTTTATCTGTCCACCTGGCTTTCTTCAGCAAAATTAAAAATATCAACGTAAGTTGAATCCTTAATCCTTTTGTGTTAACCTTACAAAGGAGAAAAAAAACATGTGGGGATCAATTTCTAGCTCTTTCTATCTTTGAGACACTCACAAGTGTCACATCTGCAGTAATTTATGCAGAACTCCAAGATAACAATCAGGTATATCACAAAGTGACTTCTGTGCTCTAGAAATCTGTACTGCTACAGCCTGGTCCTTCCCATAAGCCTGGTACCGTTTTCACTGTCCAGGCTGGAGGAATGGATTGAGATGCTGAGCCCTAGCACTCCTGCCCTTTACAGATATGCAAAAGAGGTAAGGCACCTGCTTCAGGAAGAAATGAAAAGCAGCAGCTGCTCACTGGTGACAGCTTCAGATCCCTTCCATCTTTCTGACACACTCACTGCTGCCCTGCTTGGTTCAGAAAAATCTAATAAGCCAGAATCAGTAAAACAAAGTGAAAATGAGACAAATAGAGGAAGGCAGAAAAAATGAGAGGAAGGAGTAAGGATGGAGAAATCATGTGCCCATTTCTGCCAATCAGTGAATTGATGGTGAGTATAAGAAACTACCTAGTACCAGTAACAGTTATCAATTCAGGATCGAAACACGAGACAAAGGTAAAGATAAGCAAGATATTTTTGGACATTAGCTGAACTATTTAAGCATAAAATAAAAATTTGAAATGGTTGAATAGTTAGTTCTACATAAGAATAGATACAATACAATTAGAGAAGAGGATAAACTTTTTTTTTTTTTTACAGAGTGTTAAAACTGCTGTGTTAGACTAAAGTTGAATTTGTTGTGCCACTGAAGGACCTGTCAATCAGAAGCAGTCAATAAGAACAACAAAATTAAATGACTGAATTGTTTTGCCAGTGGATGACAAGTACTCAATTTTGCCATGGGTATTCTGTTTAGCAACAGAATTCTTCCCCTTGCTTGGTGTGTCCTAAAATAAATATACCTGTTGTGACTCTTCAGTGAAGAGCAATGACTCTCTATTTGATGTTTTAGCTGGTTCCTAGAACTTGAAAATAAATTCTAGCAGCTGATTAGCAATGAACTCAATCTATCTGATTTGCTTTCTCCTCCCTGTGGACATTCCCCTTATCCATAGCTGACAAAACAGCAGGATTCTCCTCCAGGAACAACCTCCAGCCCTACTGCGTGAATTAATTTGGCAGCAGGTGCTCAGCAGGAGAGGGGACAATCACTTTCCACTCATCTTTCCAATTAACCTGCTGATCCTTCATTATAACGCTGTTCAGGTTATTTATTTGTTCATGTCACTTTTAGCAAAACAAGGAAAATTACACGGAGAAAAAAAGATGCCCTCTCTGTCCACTCTCTGTCAATAAAGCTCTGAGGTAACCTGCCTCAGGCAGAGAGACAGCAAGTCCAGCCAGTGAGGTATATTCAGGGAGTCCTTTGACATTCTCAATCAAAATGAGCCTCTCTGAAATCTGTACCCTTCGACGTGGGGAAGGGATTGCAGAAATTCATTGAAATGCCAGAGTCCTATTAAATGCCATTTCACTGATGAGGCACCATCTCCATGGGATAGTCTAGGAGCTATATTCTGTCCTGCAGGCTTAAGGAACAGCATAAGATAAACGATCTTAATAATTGTCTTAACTTGTCAAGAATTTTTATATCAGTGTAGGGTCAGAAGAACACAGCTCCAGGAATACATACCTCCAATTTAAAGCTGGACCTAATTTTTACCTTTCTTTTAACAAAAAACCCCCCCAAAAATAAAATCAGTCAGATGAGTTGATGATTCTCAGTTTATAAAGTTTACAAGAAGATTTGTGAAACAACCATGAAAGAGACTGTTATGGGAATATCTCCCTCACAGCTGGAACAAAGAGTAACAAAGCAGAAGGTCTTTACAAGATGTCCAGTGTGATTTCTAGATAAAAATAATTTGAATAATGACTACTGAAGACAAGCTTATCAGAAGTCCAAATGCTTCCTGCAGATTCTCAACTGTTCTCGAGACCCTCTGATTTCTTTTGAGGTTCTTGGATGAAAGAATTTGTGAAAAAGTATATGCAATAATTTTAATACAAAGCTACTTTTGTGTTTGCTGGACATGACTGACTTTAATGGCACTGACATCATTCTGGAGGTGAAATTAGAAGGAAGGAGTCACATTCATCTTCTGGTTTGTAGAAGAATGCATGTTGCAATTCCAAGTCATATTAAAAGAACAGAAGTAAAAATCAGAAGCAGTCAGTTTACATCCAAGTGTCATATTCTCTGCAGACATAATTGTAATTCTTTAATTATCTCATGGTCCCTTTAATATTCTGAGATCAGTGGACTTCCCTGCTGTGTAACTCCACACCTACTTAGCTCTTTTTCTGTCTTTCCTTTTTATTCATTTTATAATGTTCTCAGAAAGATTAAATCATTAATGGTATTAAGGACTTTGGGGTAAAACCTGTTATCTATGTAGGATATGTTACTTATGTGAAAAAAATAATTTGAATCGGAAACTTTACAGCTAGAAACACTGGAATGACAAATATGTGTTTCTTCATGTTTATTAGAGCTAAATTTTTGTGTACATTTCTTATTCTAAACCAGATTCTCTGTAATTAAACTCTGCAATATGAAGTCCTTTGGCACAAGTAGAAGTGCAGCAAAAATACCCTGACTGATATTCCCCACATATTTTGATAATGAGAAGACAGACAGCTTCATTTCCTTTCTCAGTTCATAAATGGCAACTCATCTGACATAAAAAAAAAATCACAATAATTAATTATTATAAAGGTTTCAGTGGAAACTACCAAAGTACAGGGAGAAAACCCCCTAAAATGTCTGACATTCTAAGAGGTGTCAGGTATATAATATTAACCGTCTCTGCAAATGCACTAAATGAGAACACTGAAGACAGCACTTCAGCTCTTTGCACAACTATCAATTCGTGCTTCATCTCTAACACTTACTATTCAGTACTGGAGACCTTACAATATTTAACACAGATTTCCAAGATCTGTAGTAATACTGTTTTAGGATTTTTTGTTTGGGGTTTTAGTTAGTGTTCGGGGATTTTTTTGTTTGGTTTTGTTTGTTTTTCCCTTCAAAATTCAAAGCTAAGTACAGAGAAATAGTAGAATATAGGGAGGTTTTTTGGACGATATATTGGAAGTTTCCAATACCCATTTTAAAGACTGAAAACTAAACAAGTTGGTCAAACCATAGACATGTCTTAAAAAGCATCTGTATACACTCCAGGAAGTATAAGTCACACCATAATTATTATTCTTTTAAGTATTTTATCAATAGTGCATAGCTTTCTATGAAAGAATTTGAAAACAAAACACATTTACACTGGTATTATCACACTGCTGAGACAAGACCAATGAATGCAGCCCACAATTCACTGTTCATAGTCCCACATGTGATCACTCTGTCAACTCAACTGTTTTGAAATCTGTTTTTATTCTCATAATTACAAAAGCAGTGGGAAAGAATATTCATAACCTGTTTTCTGATACAGCACAAAAGCTACAAGCTACCACCCAGAGCATATCCTCATCAGTGTTCACCTTGCAAAAGAACACTATTCACAGACAGGCCCTGAGATGAAACTGATTTGCATGTTTCAGACTATGCCCAAGTACAAATTAGAAGCATCAGTTTCTTGCTTCCAAAGGAATGCCATTAAAATACTTTGAAGGATACACTCCTGTTTATGTAAGACAGGTTTTTTTTTTCATTTATGCCTTATGATGTGACAGTTTTTAAAGGGATATCCACTTAAAGGGAACAATTTTGAGTTTATGTATCATAAATTTGCCTCTCGTTAGTAGTTGAAACTATAGTCTATTTGTTCAATAGGTTAAAATATTTGTTTCATTATTAAACTTCATGTTTTCAACATGGATGTATTTATACATAAACTTTTATAAGAACTCATATGCATATATGTTAATAAAAACACAAAACTGTGTCATATAATATTTTTCAGAAATAGTAGAAGATCTTCATTGATGACTGTCTCAAAAAATCCTGTTGAACAGCAGTTTACAATGAAGATAACCCTTTTCATAATCCATATGGTAAAGGCATCAATGTTTCATTCAATTAGAAGGTTTATAAAATAATCTGAAAATAAAAAGATACCATTTTTATAGTATATATTGTCTGATTTATGACAGCCAAAGCACAAGGGCACTGAAGCATTCACAGGTACTTCAAACTGACCTGCTTTTCATGAACATAAAAAAAATTGTTAGATCTTCAAAGAGGCAGATTGATGAGTGTTATCAAATTTGATAGCAGACACCAGGCTCAAAAGAAAAAAGTTCTTGTACTACAAAAATTCAGCTGACTAATGGAAATAGCTCTCCTGCACCATACTAAGTCAGATGCCATACTGACATATGTAACAGGACTCACAAAACATTTGTGTGACACATCAGCACACACCTGAATGAAGTTTTTTTCTTCTGCAGACCTGGTCTTTCTGGAATCCCTTAAAAAGCAATTAAAACACAGTGGGGTAAAAAGTGTTCATGGGAGAAAATGTATGGATGAATTGGAAATGTCACAAATTTTTGTATCTTTGAGGTTTTTTTTTTCTTCACCAGTTGGCCTAAATAACAATAGCTTATGGCAGAATTGAATTTCTGAATCAACTAATGATTAAAAATACTAAACACATTTCCAAGTTATGTATTCCTTTACAGGAACAAAAGCTGCTGCTGGGAATTTTGATTCATGGGCAAAGCAATGTTTAATCATGTGCAAGAACATATCACTCTCGTATGTTGAAATTTCTTGGAAAGGAGAATGATCATGTTATTATGACTGTGATGCAGAATTTGTAGTAAATAAATTATTGACAGAATAAAAAATAAAAATCCAGACAAATAAACAGCAAAGAGATGGAATAAACATTTCCTCTTACCTTTTTCCTTTGGAAAATGTGAACTTTAGATAATACTCAGTATAATATCTAGTTTTATTCCTTTGGAAAAGTCTGAACTTTAGATAATTGTCTCTTAAGTATTCTAAAACTTTCCTTTGACCTTTAGTCTAGCAAAGCTATAATCAAACATATCTATATGGTCACTTGCAGTCTAGCAGCAACTCTTATATTCTGTACGTTAGTTTTTTAACCCATTGAAAGGATAGAAAAATCCCTGCTGATGAAATAATGATGCAGAAATATGCTTAGAGTCTGAAACAATCCATGTTTTATTATTAACAGGGTAGAGAAGAAAATTACAACATAGTACCCCTCTAGCTTCTTTTAATTTACAGATACTTAGGGCAAATTAAACTAGGAAACTTTGGACTCTGGGTCTGTGTAAGCCACACAGTTACCACAGTTATGTCTTCTGAATCCCCTGGTGCCAAAAATTATGGACACTCCCATAATCTCAAGCAAATTCAGTCCAGTGAAGATGTAACAGCACTGGTTTTGCCTCTCATTTTTCTCCTCTATATTCAACAAGCCAGCCTCAAACTTGTTTACTAATAGTCACATTGCTTTGACATGCTTTACTTTTTTTGGATCACATCACTACATGGCATGTGCATTGAATGTTACATCTGTAAAGTGTAAGAATTAATGCAGGTTGCCAAGCTCTAGTTTAGAAAGAGAAGAAATGGCTGTCAAATGTGCTTAGCATTAAAAATACATTATTAATACAGAAATTTGCATAGACTGATGGATCATTTTTGAAATCTACATATTCTAGTTAATTCCATTATCTTGTTATTTTAACCAAAAACTTTCAGAAAGTAATAGTGTGTTTTATAATACTTTGATAAAATAATGGCTATATTTTGCATTTGGGCCAAGAACTTTCCATTACTGTGTTAACAGACTCCAACAAAATGGTGAAAAGAGAGATAAAAAAGCCAAAATATCCCAAGGCTTTTCCATCTGTATTTCTCTTTAGTGACAATGGATTCTTAATCTTTTTTATGGATGTGTACTTACAAGTGCAGTCTAGGAGGTGAAACTCATGAAAGACAGGTATCTAAGCCCCTTAGGGCGCTGTGAGGATTACTTTTACACGTTACAACCATTTGGGGTTCTCTTATGTGTGAAACTAAATCTCAAGCAGATTCAGTGGCATTTACAGTATGTTTGGTAGGTGAAGATTTCCAAGAATTCCATCCTATGTTCTTCACTTTCCTCACTTCATCCTTCCATTCTTACTTACTGATTGGAAAAGTTGAGTCTTCAAAACTATGAAGACAATCACAAACTTTTGAAGACAATCTTTCTTTCTGGAATGTAAATTAGGAATACTTAAAACCTAAACTAAGTATAACTAAGAAAAATAAAACCTTTTGGTTTTTAAATGTGACATGTTCTTGGCATTTAGGTGAGTTTCATATCAGCAACTTAACACCCACTTCTCTTTGCCATGAGAAGTTCCAATACCATACAGAACATAGATGTGCACATGGTAAGAATTTAAAACAATTTACCAGCAGATCACCTAGCAGTCCTTTAAAAATGAATCTGGAATCAGACATATCAACCATATTCAAGTCATGTTACAACAGTTAGAGAGCCAAATCCAAGCCATACCACTGTATTTCCATTACACTATCACTTGGCTTCTAGTGTTCACTTTGCAATACAGTGGCAGAAAGCATCCACCAGACTATTAGAAAACCAAAACAAAGAGCATTTATTGGAGTACTGCCTATTTGTACTGGGGTAGTAAAGGTCTTATTTTCAGGGGTTTATAATTCTGACAGAACAACTTACTGTGAGAAGAAATTTACAATGTGTATTGTCTACCAAAAAGCATTGAAAGTTAAATACAACTTAGGTTAGTTGAGGCATTTTATGTCAGAAAATAATTTTTTTAAAAAAAAATTACTTAATACTTTCTTGAGCTGATGCCACTTCAGAAAAAAATTGTTTTTAAAAAAATGCCAGATCCCACAGTTGTTATATAGGCAGAATTCCCTTTAACTGCACTGGGAATAATTTCTGTGAGAGACTGGAAAGCAGTGCCACTATATACTTCTGTAAATGTCATCAAGAGTTATATTAGCATCTTGCAATTTGAAAGACTGAAATGCTATGGTATAAAATTGCCCCTGGGCATACAGGCAGCATGATAATGACTTTTTGAAGACATTCTCATATGAAGATTACATATAACAACAAAAAATTGTTATCATCAGGCCATTAGTGGTACTAATTGATACCTCTGTCTTACACCTGAAGTATACACATAACATCTTACCATATGCACACCTCTCAATCAGGACATCTCCTATGGTGAAGACTATTGGTCAGTTGAAAGGCAAGGAACAGCAAAATGCATCCAGAGAAGGAATTTCAGTATGTGAAAAAAAACCAAACCAAAACAATTACACGTGTACAGAGCAGAATAGGTTTCATAAAGTTTTCAATGAAACATTCCAGATACTCTTGGAACCTTTCTGCACACCCTGTAACCACTACACAGAGAAAACTTGGCATAGCCAGAAGGTCTGAACTAGCCTATCTGTTAGATTACTGAGTACCAAAGCATGATGACAGAAGCACATGTGTGCATTTAAATGTCAGGACGGGGACAGCCTGCAAGACTCTGCTGTCTGCACTGTGTGATGCAGCCAGATAACCTCAGCAGAACATTGAGCCAGGCTAACGTGACATTTGAATTCTGCCTCACTGCCATATAGAAATCACAAAGTCAACACTAAAACTGGTAAATATCTGCAGACATAGTATCAGTTCATAAGACATTCTAGAGTTTTCACAGAACCCCAGAATGGCTGAGGTTGGAAGGGACCTCTGGAGGTCAAGCATATCTATATGTAGAGCCCAGGACCATGTCTGGGCAACTTCTCTAATATCTCCAAGGATGGAGATTCTGCAAATAGCAAAACACTTCTTAGTCACAATTGAAATAAGTGATACAGAAGACATTCACACATTCATTATTTGTATCAAGCTCAGAAGTTATAAAGTACAAATATGTAATGTATTACTATGCTAAGAGTAACAACTTGTGTATCACACTGAAATTGTTCCCTATTGCCTTCTAATTCATAGGAGTATCACAAAGTACAAATGAAGCAGATAGGCAGAAGCTGCAATAAAAATACAAAGCAAGATCCAGTAAAAGTATTACAAGAAACTAAGCAGTTCTATTGGCAATCACAAATACATCTTAATATGCAAAATCCTCATGATGATCACAAAAATAACCTTAGTCAAGAAGGAGAGCAGAGAAAAAGCCAGTAGATGCAGACCTCTTACTGGGAAAAATAAAAAGATTTTAAAATAAAGTTATTTATACAAAGTTTTGAAGAAGCAAGTGGTTCTGCTAGACAGACTTCTTTAGAACTCTAAAGCTTTTATCAAATACATCTTTTGGTCTTGCGTGTTAGCAGAAGACAAGCACCAAGTAAGAGCTGTAATAAAAATATGTTTCTAATTTAAAAATAGAAAATAGTAGTACAAGGAAGCATTAATGTTGTGGGATAGATAAAGATGTTCTAGGAGATGTATAGTGTAGAATCAAGTCCTACCTTTATGTCACAGAATCACAGACTGGCCAGGGTTGGAAGGGACCCCAAGGATCATCGAGTTCCAATCCCCCATGCCACAGGCAGGGCCACCAATCTAGACAAGGTTGCCCAGGGCCCTATCCAACCTGGCCTTGAACACCTTCAGTTTGGGGCATCCCATCCAACCTCCAGGTTGGAGGCCTGTTCCAGCACCTCACCACTCTTTCCATGAAGAACTTCCCCCTGATATCTAACCTAAACTTTCCCTCCTGTAGTTTAAATCCATCCCCCTTATCCTGCTATTATCTACCCTTGTAAAAATCCGATTCCCCTCCTGTCTATCTGCTCCCTTTAAGTACTGGAAGAGCTGCAATGAGGTGCCCCTGCAGCCTTCTCTTCTCCAGGCTGAACAAGCCCAGCTCCCCCAGCCTGTCCTCATAGGGAGGTGCTCCAGCACTCTGATCATCTTCATGGGCTCCTCTGAACCCTCTCCAACAGCTCCACATCTTTCTTTAACTGGGAGCCCCAGCTCTGGACACAGTACTGCAGATGGGGATGCACAATGGTGGAGCAGAGATGGACAATCCCCTCCCTGTCCCTGCTGACCACCCCTCTTCTGATGGGGCCCAGGAGACCATTGGCCTTCCCAGCTGCAAGAGCACACTGCTGGCTCATGGTCAGTTTGTCATCCACCAGGACCCCCGGGTCCTTCTCAGCAGGGCCACTCTCAAGGAACTCTTCTCCCAGCCTGTATGTGTGTCTGGGATTCCTCTGTCCCAAGTGCAAGTCCTTGCACTTTGCAGTGTTCAATCTCTATTAGGTTCACCCAGGGACCACCTTTCCAGTCTGTCAAGATCCCTCTGGAGGGCTTCCTCTCCTTCTGTTGTGTCAACTGCACCACTCAGCTTGGTGTCATCAGCAAACTTGCTGAGGGTGCACTCAATTCCATCACTGATGTCATTCATAAAGATGTTAAAGAGCACCACCCTTTTTCTGCATCCTTTTAACCAATTCCTTATCCACTGGATGGTCCACCTGTCAAATCCCCATCTCTCCAATCTGGAGATAAGGATGTGGGGGGGGACCATGTCGAAGACCTTGCACAAGTCCAGTTAAATGACATCAGTCACCTTCCCTTTATTCACCAATGCTGTCACTCCACCACAGAAGGTCACCAGATTGGTGAGGCAGGAGCTTCCTTTGGTGAAGCCATATTTCATATTCCAGTTTGTATCAAAGATAAAACAATGCTTCAACTATAGCGGCCATTAGACTGGGATCCACCATTTCTCTCCCTGAGCTACACAGTAACTTCCACAGCTTCTAACAGGGAGTTTCAGAAGAACCTAGAGACACAATAATGCACTCTTGAAAATCTCAGTCTTTACTGATCCATAGGGAGCTGCTAATAGGTGCCATTAATGTCATAAGTGAGCATCAGATGAATGTTTTAAAAGAACATCTTCAGTGTATGCATAGCATAAATCCTTTGTCCAAATCATACAGGAAGCCTGTAACTGAGCTATACAAAATAATTCTGAACTCAAGAACAGTTCCTTAACCAAAAACCTGTCACTCCTGAAGAGTGTGCTCAGATCACAACGGCTTAATCTTTATTGGGGTGAACACAGTATAATTTGCAGAAGGGTCATATTGAATAATGAAAATATGACAGAAAGTTACATGACAGAGTTAAGCAAGGTTAGGGAGTACAGGTTCAAAAAAGCTACATAAAATATTTTTATCTTGTTTTTTATTTCCTATAATGCAGATTTTAGCTTTAACTTTAGATCTGTAAGTTTCTTAACAAAATACAAAACCAGCAAGTTCTATGTATTTTTACAAAAGAAACTGATTTGTCATTTATTACATTCTAAAATTAAAGACTAAAAAAGTCGGTGTTCATGTTCAAGACAGTCCAACGTTCCACAGAATACAGCAGAGTACTGTCATCAACATCCAGTGATTATTATGACTGCAATACACAACTCCATTCAACACTCCACAGATAAAGCTTTGTTCCTAGCTTATCTCTTATTATAGATTCAGATGTATGAAATATTAACTAGTGTTACAGTTCCTGCTCAAGAATGCACGTACGTCTTTAGCCTACAGCAACAGTGGAGTTTACTTACTTGAGCCCACAATTAGTTTAGGCCAAGCTGGGGTTATCTGACTTTGTTATCTCAATACTGGCAGACAGCTACCTCTGCTTAGCTGATTCACTGTAATGTGACTGTGCATCCATCCACGTTACCTTCCAAGGACCCCACTAGCTCTCCCTCTTCAACATCATCAAGCAGGCATCTGGTCCTTTTCTTTAAGTTCTTCTATTTATCTCTCCCTAACAAGCTGGCTTATTATCTCACTTCAAACAGGGGCCCATCTTCACTCCCTCTATAATCAGCACTGATTACCAAGTATGCACATCCTATCATTTTAGGATATGCAAACTCTCCCCAGACTAGACAGGTCAACTTGTGCATTTCATTTATTTTCTGCATTTGGCTTAGCATGTGAGATCTTTGCATTCAGTAAAATCGGCCTCTTTTCTGGCCTCTGAATGGACTCCCTAGTAGAGATATTTATTCTATAAATATTAATTACTAATAATTAAATAAATATATCACTAATTACTGGATGTTTGCCAAACAGAATACATTCTAATTAGACAGAATTAAATGAAGGCCAAAGTGACTCGTTTTGCAACAAGGCCATCCATACATATTGCAAAATCAGAAGTTGAAGGGAAAATACCAAAAACCTCCAACCAAAGGAATTAAAAAGCTTTGTCTCCCTTGTTCATTAAAGCTGGATGAGAGAAGTTCTGATCAAAATAATGAAACATTTCAGAGTGCCTTCAGTCTGTCACTGCTGTATTTGCTCTCGTCAAAGAAGTACAGCCCGTCCCTGTGNCAAAGAAATACAGCCCGTCCCTGTGCTCACATCCTTGGAAGGAGTAAGGAGGAAATGAAAGGGCATGCAATGATGGGACAAGGGGTGGGGGGAAGGGGAACATGACCTTAAGCTGAAGAAGAGATGAAGAATAAATGTTAAGAAGAAATTCTTCTTTTTGAGGGTGGTGAGGCCCTGGCACAGGGTACCCACAGAAGCTGTGGCTGCCCCCTCCCTGGCCAGGTTGGATGGGGCTTTGGGCTGGTGGAGGGTGTCCTTGCCCATGACAGAAAGGTTGGAACTACATGATCTTTAAGGTTCCATCCCACCCAAACCAGTCTGTGATTCTATGAAGGGGTATGGAATAAATGTAACCACACCAGAAAGTTTCAGGAGAAGGTACAGACGTGGAGTTCACATAGTAGCCAATGTAACAGTCACCTTGTAGGAAGACTGTGATCTCAATAATAATTACTTCCTTCTTGTATACCACTTGTGTAATTGGTTCAAAGCAAGATGCAAATTGGAACATGGACTTTGTCTTTTTAATTCAAGTTATGTTAGCTGTGCAATATTTTGTCAGACAAGTCTTGAGGATAAGTGTGAAAAACTAATACCTTCTATTTTAATGGAGGAACCATGAGCAAATTCTTTGTATACTTTTCATCTATTATATAGACAAAAGCAGACTTTTACTAATAAAAGGAAAATTTAACAGCTTATATGTGATGGTTCCTGCTCATACTGTTCATTTTTAGCCTGTTTAAATTCTTCTAGAAGAAGAATGTTGGGGATTTTTAATCTTTATTAAAACTTAAAATTTAGAAGTGGAACTCCTATTTAGTGTCTCATTAAGTAATGAAAGTACAATTATAGAACTAATAAATGAATTGTTAGTCCCCCAAAACAGCTAGTTTTTAGCAAATGATAAAACAAATATCCCATAATGAGAACAACCAATATATTTACAAGGTGCAAAAAGAGTAAAAAAAAGTCTTATGCCATAATTCTGATGACACAGAGAAAAAGTCCAAGTATTCAAAACAAAATCTAACAATGAAAGGAAACCAGAGAGGACTTCTTAAGGTGCAATATGTCTCTGTCTTGTAACATATTGAGGTGGTGAAGGGGTAGAGACCCTAAAAGCATCTTCATCCCTAGGACATCACTCCACCTACTTAGTGAATTAAACCCATTTACAAGAAGTCAAACATACTCAGTGCATTGCCTATGACTCCTTCCAGTATGGGAAATGGAGAAAACCTGGAGGAATTAGATACACCATAAGTGATACTTTGGCAGAAATCTCTTAATATATTTTCAGACAAGAGTTGATTAAAAATCTGGAAACCTCTCTCCAAATATTCTCAAATCAATTAGGTACAAATACTACTATGAAATACTTTTTAATTCCTGGAATATAATTACCATGGGTGCTGCTAGCTTTCCAGGAGTTGTGTTGTTAGAGCATTTATGAAATATTTGAAAATTAAAGGGCTATTGGAGCATTGTTTCATTGGAAGACAAATTCCAGATAGATGGTACCGTAGATCTTATTGTTCTGATGGCACTTAATTGAAAAGTTTTGTACTCATTAAGAACAATGCCTTTCTGTCAGCTAAGCAGTTCAGTTTCAAGTCCCTGATTTAATATTGATTTTTCCCATTATGTGCCTGAAATTAAGTCACAGCGAAGATTCAGTTTGAAATTATATTATTTGTTTCATCCATGTTCCATGTTATTACTAAACCAGATTTATTTTCATGCTAATTTTCTGACTGAATTTTTTTTCCTCTTCTGCTGTGTTTTCATAATGTTTTATCCATTACTTATTCTTTGAAATTCATGGAAGAGTTGCTCACTTTTCTTTAGTTTCATTATCAAATTGAAGAAATAAACTGGAAAAAGAGAAACACGTTATACTATCTGAGCATGATGGAACTACTACTACTACAGCAGGAAAATTCACAGCTGTCCAATCCATCTCCTCATGGTGAGTAAGCACTATCATACATATGGTGCACAACACTGACCTCAAATCTTTTACACTCAGATTGCATCTGGTTCTTAATTAGTTTGATTTATAAAATGAAACATAATTGACACCTTGGCAACATTATGTTGCTAGCAGCACAAATAATAAATTAAGAATGAGTGAAGTAAGTCTCCTTGGTCATGTATGCATAATAGCATACTGCATATATACAGAATTATCCTGTATTTCATCACTCAAATTTTATGTTATTTTGAGCTGTATAATGTTTACATAAATATCCTGAAGTAGCTATGTAATTGTGATTGATTCATATGATTTAACAAAAAAGGTGCCCTCTGCAAGGATGAGATGCTGTAGAAATAAGTCTTATTTTCAAATGTGCCATACAACTTCTGTAGTTGCCTGAAAGTTTTTATTTATGAGGCTTAGAAAGAAGTTGTCATCACAGACCTAAACTAAAACAAGGGTTCAAAGGTTAAACAGCATTTGGAACAGGGGTGATCCCAAAGAAACGCTCTGCGACCTACAAAACTACCACAAGTACAGACGTGCTGGGGAACACAGCCAAGCTGAAGAAGAGCCTAAAGATGCCTAAAAGAGGACAATCAGCTTACCAGATGGCCCCCTCCTTGCTGGTTCATTCATCAGGTTGGCCTGTCCAGTCGAATGAAGACTTGATGGATCACATCTGGCTTAGGGCGGAGAAGAGAGGGAATCTGTCTGGAGCCCTGCATCCTGAATACAGGAGAGGAGTGAATAAGGTTTCAGATGGACAGAATAGACAGAATGGTCAATGTGTGGAGGAGCTTGGTAGCTGAGGTAGCCTTTGAAGAGCTGACCCTATTTTTCTGACATTCAGTTTCAGCTAGAGCGGCTACGTGCACCAAGAAGGATTCATCTCAGTCTAGCGAAGTGGTGAAAAGCACATAACCATTACAAGAAGGTAAAAATCATCCAGATAGGACTAAAAAAGTATGTTTGCAGAGGAACTGCACTGCCTTCATTTGTTCTGTGGTTCTAATTAGAAGGGAGTCCAGAAAGAGCAGTGATCTGCATGCAAGAAGGAAGATGGAAAAGACAGCAGAAGCAGGTGTCAGTGAAGGAAGTGGCACACAAAGGATTGGAGCGGAAAAATGCTGGTTTCCCATCTACATTAATGTAATCTTCACTTCAGAAAATAACATCACATCCTGCCATGTCAGGAAAGTTGTTTGAAATCGCACTCAACTGATATTCAACATCAAGGAAAAACAGAACATCAGGGAATAACAACATAGTCAATAGCGACGATAGTAAAGAAAGAAGGGGAAAGGAAGCAGAAAGCTCTCAGGTATGAAAGATATATACTGAGAGTACTTTCACCAACATTCTCAGACTGGATGGGACTAACACTGCTGTGCCATGGAAAAGTGTAACCTTGCTAGGACCACAAAATGATACGGCAGAAATAAGTTGAATATATTACTTTAACTGCAATGTGAAATCATACAATGTCAATGGAAATGGATTCAGTGCCTGCCAAGACAGAACTTCTGGGCATTACTGGAACGTATTCGGGTCCCTCGGTAATACTATCAGTAACTTCACATTCTACCAGTCTCCTAAAATTTGAGAATAGTCTAAAGATCTACAGTACTGTTTCTCATCTCACATTGCTTACCACTTTATCACTAGTAGAAAGAGCTACTATTTTTGTGTCTTTAGACACAGTCTATTACTTCACAGGATGACATTATGTCTTAGAATTCTGTCAGATATGTAAATAAGAAAATTGATTACTTTTCCAACAAAGAACAATCTTAACAGTTTCTGATCCAATGCTGTTTCAATCATGTCAGTTGTCTAAGGACTAAGGATGAAGGAACCCGAGTATAATAAATAAGGAACTGCATTCCCTCAGTTATAAACCAAAATTATTTCAGGGACTTGACAATTAGCACTAATGCACAACACTCGCTTCAGGAAAAGTATCTGCACTGGCTGTATGCCATTTTTTTAATATTAAGTGGAAGCTAGAATCTGTCCATCCTTTTTCCAGCCATCATATCCCTGTCTGCCTGCTCCAACAGTGAGGTGGGTAAGGCAGCACAGTGTTCTCCTGTCACCACACAGCCAGGTTATAATTCTTACATCCTTTCCAGCAGACGGGCCAAGGCACAGTTGAGATGTCATTCTCAGAAAAGGACTCAGACCAAGCCACGCAGTATAACTTGCAGATTGTAAATTGAATGTGATAGTTCAGACTTGTAAATCATATTTTTGATTCTGAGAAAGTATGCATCCCAAATAAAAAATACAACTTTACTTCTGAATAATGTCAGAGTAGTCTAAATCCACGCAAGTAAAATGTTTCAGGGATTAGCTACATTAATTACCATTTATTCTGACAAAACTTATGAGTTTTCTAATCATAAAAATATCAGGTTTTAATACATAGTTTAAAATACTATAACTTGCAATATATAGCATAAGCAAAAAAAATTTGAAAAACACTGAAAAGGATAAAATTTTCTAATATTAATTAACTCTATCATTCATAAAAACAACATTAACCTGAGGTTGTTCTCGTATCCTTAGTTTATAAACATGTTGAACTTTGCCATTTAAACAGCCTCAGTTTTAATGTCATGCTGAGACAAAGATTGATAGTATGATATTTATAATTCCTTTTTTTCCACGTTATGAACACTCCTGGAGAAACACGATGTGTGCCTGTGGATGGCAGAATATGACACAAAAGTGCCAGACTATAGGCTAGTTTGTTGATTTTTAATACATTGGAATAATTTACTTTGAACTCTACTACTTTCACACTGAATGCACCTTGCTATGCCACTATTCCCTGTGATTTTAGTGACAAAACAATGCCTGCTAAAAGAGATGCTGATCAATGCTGTTTCCTAGATCGTGCAGCGTTTTAGACACAGTGTTCTGGGTGTTATTTCATTACAGTACTATTGATAGTCATGGTAGAAAAATATTTACAAGACCCATCTCTGATCACATTGCTTAATTTTACTTTTCAAGAAATCCACTAACAAGGATGTGATTTGGTACGTTTTAAGAGTTGTACTTTGAACGTCTAATTATTGATATATAAAAGAAATGAAGATGATAATTAAACACTTCAGAAACATATAAGCATGTGCTTTCCCTCAAGAATTGCCATTGTGAAACACCCTCTGGCATAGATGGCAGCTGGGCTGAAAAGTTTCCAAAGCCTCTTGAAAAATTGCATGAAACTGCAAAAATGTATGAGGATTTAGTGCTCATGTTCAAGGGACCATATGGGTGCCGTTATCCTAGATGTTCATTGTATATCCATCAAGAGATGATGGGTTTAATGATGTCCTTGCCAAGGCAATTTGTACCTGAGGTCAGTGGGTTAACTTTGAAATTGGGCAAAGTGGAAGGGGGGCAATGAAATAGCAGTGCCACCTCTTAGTGCTCTGAGGCATATATTTGAGGAAAAAAAAGTCAATCAAAAACACAGAAGAAGATTTAACTGGCAGGTGAGACAATGGCTGAGAGACTTAGCGAGAAATTACAAGAGAAACTGATTCAGGGAAAGAAACTCATTTTAACACGAGAGTTACTCTTGTGGGAACAAAAGACTCACCCCCTCCAGGTATGCATTTGACAGATGCTGCTAAAAATATTTTCAGGAAAAGATGTAGAAAAAAAAAATTATATGTTTCATTACATTAAAAACACAGTGACACAAAAGTACGTTCAAAAATGAAGCAGTGCTGATCACTTGTCGTTATTATTTGTGATATCTAAAAGAGAGGATATATGTAATTATCTTCTCTGGCTCTTTCTAAATAGTTTAGAAATATTTGTTTATTAATGGTAAAGAGGAAATGTTGAATAGAAAATATTTTAAAATAAGATGTGCAATAGTATACAAAGCCATGCAAGCCAGTTAGCAATTGAATTGATTTCCTTCCAGGCTATTTCCTTTTAAATCCATGAAACATTGCCTATAATTTCAAGGCAGCACAATAAGGACATAAGTGACAGACTAAACTTTCTAGATGGACAGAACAAAACAAATGGACATTTAAATACAGACATTCTTGAAGCTATTATAAGTATCATGAGTACAATAGACTAAGTATGGCTGAGAATAAATATTAAGTTCATTAAACAGAACCAATAGTTCGATGCTGAAGTATATATAATACTTCCACTTTAGGAAAAAATCACCCTACTTTACTATGTACTAAAATCAGTTTGAGCTAAACTCAGAACTCAAGTAACTAGATGGACATTGAATATTTTGGGGAGAGGGGAGGCTGATTACACATAAGGCTATTAGACTTCTGCAGGACTACAAATGCATCCCATTGAGACAGTTCTCTTCACCCAAAGATAAGGCTTGCCCATGTTCCAAGCGACCCTGTGATTATTTCTGCTACATACACACTAGTGAGAGGCATATAATATCACATTCATACTGTAGAGATGAACCAGTTCTTCTGTCAGAAGAGTTACTGCATCCAAAGGCACTGTAGAACATTTATTCGGGGTTTATTCCATTAGGAGGCAGAATTTGGCAAAAGAAAAAATAGAATAGAAATGGAAACATCTTTTGGGAAAAAACTGAAAGTCTCTATAGCAAACATGTATTTGGTAGTTTTTGAAAGTAAAAATTACATTGGCAGCATATCAAAATGTTTACATCTGTGCAATGCTTTTATCACAAATTTCTCTTCTCACTTGAACAACCTACGGCAGCCATAAGGACATTAGGAACTCAAAGCTGAAAGCAGCTATTGCTGTGAGCCTCTTGTTTGGGATGCAGGAGGCCACACATGCAGCGGTATTAAATTTTAGGTAATGCTTTGTGGAGACCACTCACCTGAAAAAAAGACTGTCAAAAATATTAATTCCATTTCAGAGACCTGTCTCATTTCAATTTACTGATTCCATGACTGCAGAGAATCCTTATCAGTTGTCTAAATTCCTGTCCCTTTTTGTGTTGTACTGAGATCCTACAGCTTTCTGGAATGGTTCATTCCATTCAGCTCAGGAATCTACAACACATTGCGAGAGTGTATCAACACCTGTCCAAACATCAGATGTTTTCATCTAAGGTTTTAGGGTTTATTCTGATTTGAAGTTTGTCAGAAACATCACACAAAGCATTTATTTTCTTTTTCCCCATTTCTGCTCCTATGCAGAAGCTCATCACAGAAACACATGAACAGAAAGTGACCAGTCTGTGAGTTTATGCAATCAAGGAATTGCTATGTCATGGGGTCAACAGGTTCACTCACTAACACGGGACTAACATAGAAACCATTACATGATTTTCATGTTGCATTAACTTCTTACATTTTATTATGCAATTTTATCATTTCTCTTGTGAGCTAAAGGCTTATGCATCTGGCAATCTAAACAATCAGTGTTCCTTGCATTACAGCCTGAGAGAGTCGGACCGCTTTCACTTCACATTACCAGTAGCTGCCCATTTAGCCAAGGCACAGAGCCTAAGAAAAACTACCCAGTAACAGACATTTGAGCTGGGAAAAGAACAGGAAGAACTCACTGGGGGATACGAGAAATAATGATTTCTGAGAGATGATCTACAGACATTCAGTGAGAGGTATGATGACATTTAAATTTACATTCTTACATATATTGGAAAGGTACTGTAACCTCTATGGTTTTGGGCATCCTGTCTACAGTAGTCACTGTAAATATGCAAATTTAACAGACCAAAGAAATCAAGGATATTGGTATATCATTTCAAGGAACATTTTGCTGATAATTTCTATAATATCTTAGGACAAGTAGGGGTTTTAGGGGATTTCTGATGAAGACAGACTGTCACTCAGTTAAACATATCAGGCAATAACAACAGAGCCAATCATAATATTTGTAGAATATTTGGCAGCACAGTTAATTACTGAAGTATCATGTGACCTTGGCTTAGGGCAATTTGGAAAGTTTAAACAATAGAATAAGCCTGTACGCAACAAACTAAATTAATTAATGGTTATGCTTATGTTCCATATAGCAAGAGAAAATTCCAAAATACATGTATCTTATGTATTCTTTAGTGTGAGAGACAGCAACAGAACTTCACAGCCTTCTTCCCAAAAAATTGCATTAATGTCAAATGGCCTTGTTTGCATACTAGTGCCACCAGGTCAGAAAAAGTCATTACTTGGTAAAGTACCAAAATAATTGCCAAAAGGTACAGTACTACCAAAGGCACAAAAGAAGAATTCAAAAGGGTAATATAATTTCAAAAATGCTCTTGAGGGCGGGGAGGGGGAAAGTTTTTTTTTATATCTGCACTTGAGAGAATTCTGGTGAAAGGTTAAGACATGAAAAATTATTTAAAGAAATTTGCTAATTCTAGCAGAGAAAAGATTGAGTTTAGGTTTCATGAGAAAATGCTATCCATTTATAACATTTTTAAGAGAAGAGCATTGCTTCAGCAGCCATCAGGGCATACTTAGCTGCCTTGAAGAATTTAGCACAGCCAAGAATATGGGAGGTCAGAGACAACTGACCTGAACAATGAGGTCAGTGTCAGGCAGATCTCAAGGATTTTGCCAACCAGTATGAGGAAATTTTTCTGCAGTCCAAGGCTGGATTGTGCACTGATTTGATCTTCAGAAACATAATTCTCCAGAAATAGGAGCAGGGTTTGTTGTGGGCATTCTATTACATTGCTTCTAATAAACCTACCAAACCATCTTTTGGACAGACTATATACTCCATGGTACAACTAAGGAGAAATTTGACTTAGGAATTCAGGTTCTTCAGGAATACTGGAGTTTTTTCAACAAGAATAACATGCTTATCCAGCAGATATATACAAGACAAAGTCACAGTCAAGTTCGCAGTTTAAGCAGCATAACTAAATAAAGACTTACAAAAGATTTATGATGTTTAAATTATATAAAGCCTCACCTCAACCAAATTATACCGACTTTGCCTTTGACAGAAGTATTTGCTTCCTGTAAGAAATCATGTTCTAGCATCAACTACAGGCTGCATCCCTGTCTGAGCAATCTTGATAGAAGAGGATGGTATGCCTAGTTGAAATTTTATTCTTGGATACTGAAAAATTAAATCAGAGAAGTCTCTTCAAGTGGATGTTTAATTTCAAGAGATTTCACGTGGTTGTCTTAAGAGGGCTTACATATCTAACTGATTCTAATGCATTAAAAACTGCATAAGTCTGAGTGGCAATGTCGTAACAAAACTGAACTTACTTTTCTGAACCATGTTATACAGAAAGTTTCCTCACTGCCATTCAGATCAGGAGTCATTTGGCCATTGGCTGCGACTAGGAGTAAGAGTAGGTCTTAAATGGGTAACAGATTGGAAAGACCAGGCTAACAAGTGATGTGAGCTAAGTATTGAAACATGAGGAGAAATGCTACGACCTTTTTTACTTTGTCATGCTGTGCAAGGCAAACCACCTCACCTTTAGGATGCTTAATTCAATTTGTGTTACACTACTGATGATTATGAAATACATTTTGAAGAGGTTTGTTTTATCTCCTCCTGTAAGTGCAGAAAACATACAGAGACTTATTTCCTACATGAAAGTGCAAACATAAGTAGACTCTGTGAATGCTATAAGAGATAAACAAATCTAATGAAAAGAAAAACGCAGAATATATTAAAGCGGATTTAAGAATTTAGGGGTTTATAGAACCATGTAACAAAAAGGTGCCATCATTCTTCTTGGTTGCAACAGCTAGAATAAAATATGAAAACAGCATTTTCTCTACAGTTGACATTTCAGGTATTACTTTTTCACTCATGCATACATCTTCCTTTTAGTAATGGACTAAATATAGATTTTCTTCATTATCAATTAAAATAAGAGAAATAAGAGGCTGACTTTGACTAGAATTTCTGCTAGGGTAGTGTTTTATTAATTAAATAAGCAAACAAATAAATAAATTTCAGATAGAAAGACTTTTCTGCCTCTTTAAGAGGTACCGAATCCAAGTACATAAAGCACTATTTCCAGCATTCTAGTGATCACTCCTTGCTCCTTCTCACATGACTTTCAAATCTATGTGTGCCGAAGAAAAGGATCAGTGCAAATGTATTGCTCAACAACACTAAATAGGCCTGTTCTATAGTGCTGCTATAGCTCTACCAAATGACATTATGCCCCTCCAGCAGTGCTCTAAAGCATAGTGAAACAAAGTGCCCTTCTGGGCTTTGCTATCTATCAGCTTTCTCTTTCTAGTAAAAGTGCCTAACTGAAATACTAAGGAACCTTTATACACACAACAGGCTTAAAAATTATTTCCTTTGGAGATTTAGTAGATACTTAATTTTATGGTCCCATCTATATCCAGTCAATGTAGGATCAACATTTATTTATCAACATCTTTTCAGATTTTCATCTGACAGCATCTCTCCAATTTTATATTAATAGAAATATATAAGAGACATCAAACTCTTTCATGCATTTTATTTACTCAAGTGAGCTGACTTCTGGAGCTAAACTCAGTATTCATTTTACTTTCTTCTTATTTACTGTAAAGATATTGGAAATAGTTTAAGAGATATAATGAAGGTGCCCTTAAACAAATCGTAACTGACCAAGGGACAAACTGGTAAAGTAATTCAAAGTCAACAATGTAATTAAAAATTAAGCTGTTCAGATACACATTAAATATTTTTCATATTTACCTTCATTTTTCTTGATAGTGAAATTTGGATTGTTGACCATTTCAGGAAGAAGACTGTACAGGAAATAATGTCCATTTTTAGGATCATCTTTGTCAATGGCACTGACAATCTGAATTACCTGCAACAGAAAGCACCCACATTAGATATTTGCACTCCTGGTAAACATACAGAATTGAAATAATCATTCCATTCTGTCAGACACATTCTCATTTCTCTACATGACAGATTTAAAATGCTAATTTATAACCTTGCTAGATTTTTACAGACCGAAATCTGAAAGTGTGGGGAACATGGACTGTATCTAGCCCACTTAACCTGTATCCAGAACAAGGAGGCAGAGAGCAAGGAGAGACAGGTACACAAGATTGGTCTGCTGCTGATTTAGGCAAATAATAAAGTATTATTACTGAAAAAAAGAAGGAAAACTTTTTCAGAAGCACTCACTATGCCTGTGGCCATCTTTCATTCATATAGTCATGCTTCTCAATGGACCAAAATGTATAATCTATCTTTAATCATTTCTTTCCCACTCCACCACTTTTCCTGTCATTGAGTTATATTTTTTTAAGTTTTATATGATAAATTATCTAATTTGGAAAAGAGTATCTAAGCCTATATTTAGATTTTTTTCCCTCAATTTTAATAGATCCTGTTATTCCTATAATAGGAACACAGTTTTGTTTTACAATACCATTATTACCAAATAATTCCCAGAATAATGCAGGATACTAAGGTTAGAAGAGGAGAGAGCATTTGGAAAGGCTGAATAAATTTGAATAATTGGATAACTTGTGTGAAGCACCTCAAATTATTTATATGACCAACTACAGTATCAGTGGTGTGTTTACCTCCTGTTACATCTTTTATCTCTAACATTACTCAGAAAGATACCGCAGTTGATCATCTTCAAACCATCAGAGTTGCACAGGAATATGAAAGAGGAAACATTATTTTAAAATAATCAGATTTGTGGGGATTTTTTTTTTAATATTTGGTGCAATTATTTTTAATTTCAAGTATTTTACAAAAAGTAGAAACAAAGACAACTATGGATCCAGATCCCGCACTCAGGGCTGAATTTCAGCTCTAGTTAACTCATGCTAGATGAAGTTTCTAAGAAATTTAATGAGAATTATTGACCTTTCCTACATCCACTGAATTAAATAACATTTTTTTTGATGGAGTTATTTTTGCAGTGCCTAAAGGAACTGACCAATAATTTCATGGACAATTAAATTCGAACTGGGTATTACTACAAATTTCATTTTTAAAATGTAGAGTAAAAAATGCAAACAGGGTACGATGCTGTCCAACTTCATAGACTTACATTGCAAATTTTCAAAGCTTCAATAACAAAATGCTTATAAATAATATTTTAAACTGGTTTTGCTGCAAGAGAAAGGACTATAAATCTGTAAATGTCACATATATGATAATAGCCAATACCCCATTCTTTCTTCTATGTTCTTCAAGAAACAAAGAAATAATAAAATTTTACTAGATAATCACAAAGAGCAACAGCAAAATATAGGTATGTGAAATTATGTATGTAAAAATGTTTGAGCAGGTCCTGATATAGACATACAATTTGTAAGACAACCCAGGAAGGAATTTGAGCCAATTAATCATGTTCTGGATGGGTCAGATTTATTATAAAAAAAAAACCTACTGAAAAAAAGTTTTATATTGTTTAAATAGCACATAGATTCTTTTAATTTATACCTTGACTGATATGATTTCAAACATATGTATTAGGTGGACAAAAAAAGGCCTAACAGGTTCTGCTCAAAGAAGTTGGTCTCAAATGTAACAGCTGCATAAAAAATCCTAGGAAGCTTCATGTGTGGGGTAGGGAGCTGAAATAAGCAGATGCCATCAGCCCCACTGCAGACATGGACCCATTTACAGATGTGGAATGTTTTCAGCTATCTCTCTGCAGAGATGTAAGATACTAAACTATCCATGGTCATTGGGCCCAGGGCTGGAAGAGGTACTAGTAAGTACAATCTAGCTCGGAGCCCCAAATAAGAATCTTTAAAAAATATAAAAATAAAAAAAAATATATCTGTCTAAACAATGCTAGAAAAGTGAAAGCAACAGGAAAAAGGATTAAGGCCTGAAGTATGGAAAGTCAACTGCATATAATAAGTGCAGTTTATCAGATGGTTATGCAATTTTATATCCACTGGCTACATAAATGTTAATTCTTTCCAGTATTATGTAAGAGAGTTGATTGTGAAAATTCACTTTGCTGTCTCTGGGTTTTAGGTTAAAATACCTGAAAATCAGTAGCCAATATCATTAGTAACATGGATTTTTCAGTTCACAGAAATTTTATGAAATAAGCTTAGAGTATCACCTAGATAGGAAATTTTCAAGAAAAAGAAAGGTATATACTTTGTCTTTTTTTTTTTTTTTCCATTTTGTTTTCCCCAGGAACTATAGATACCTCTTCATTTCCTATAGAATTCTTTCATTTTTTTCATATTTCAGTTCTTTCCATCCATTCCCTTTATTGTTTACCAAATCCTTCTTTCTCTGAAAATGCACTGAAAATTATATGCAAAAGACAGGCTTAGTGGAATACTACATTTGTTGTGTTACATGCACACATCAAGGAATTAAGAGTTAGTGTTCCCATAGCAACCTTATTTCTTTGTGCGTTTGCATTAAAATAAGCTCTTAAAAAAAAAAGGCACAACATAAATACAGTGATACAAAGCTGGTGTATTGTTTACTCCATAGGGGTGAGAAAAGTCCAGTAATTCTCATTACCACATTTTTATTAGCATGTTGATGAGCATGCTTTATTGCTCAGTGTTGTGTGATCATGTAATGGAACACCACTGAAGTAATCCTCTAACTCTTAATTTGTGGTTCATAACATGGTAGACAATCTTCCAGGGCTGACCAGCCTCTCCCATCACTACAGATGATTTGTCTTTCCTAGTGGAAACATGCATTACAATGGTGTTCCATGTAACAAAAATGTTCAATAGTTATAGTGAGGCAAGCAAGAACTGATCTGTTTTGCTATGGGTCCATAAACACTGCAGTGGAAGTTAATCACCCCTTGGCTGATCGATCTTGAAATTCCTGAAATTCTTCCATGTAAAATTTCTTCTTTGATGTTGCATTAAAAATTCATGCACATATTTGATTTTGTTCATACATTTAGTAGAAATAATAAATCAGCACATTTTACTCAACAATCAGCTCTGGATTGAAATTAATAGTTATGATCCACTAGGACAATTCAGCATTATACCCTGCAGGGTTATTTCTACCAAGCCACATATGCCTGAAATAGCATTTATAAAAGATTAACAGTATAATCATAATGAACAATGAATAAAAATAAATAACTAAACAACTTTCTTATCAATGTATCACAACTATATCCAATTTTAATACAGGTTTCTGCTTAAAAGTCTTTCCCTGCAATGCAACCTGTTAATCTAGATCAGAATGGCTCCTTATCATTGGGATTCCATATCATTAGGATATCATTAGGAATACTAAACTATTCCCTACTTGTACTAAAACTGTTCTTTGATTCTGAAAAAAACCAACCAAACCTACTTTTGCAGTTACATTGGTGTTTGTGGTTATTTCTGAATTACTTTGCAGACTTCTAATACTCCGAGCAGGATTCTCATCACAGTACAATTTTCACTTTGCTTTTTCAGCTAGTGCCAGCCTCTTACAGCTAGAACCTGCATTTTGCCATTCCAATGAGCTCTGACTCTTCAGGGAGACAGATCTATCTGAAAATTTCTTCCATTAGAAAAAGCCAATTCTATTAGGATAACTGAATAAAAGAGAAACAGATTGCAAGAGACTGAGGGAACATTGTATTCAGTTTTATATTGCTCTAGTTTGAACATTGGCTTGAGCACTGATACATCATTGTCTGCACTACTTAACAGCACTGTACTGGAAAAGTTTGGGTATGGACTGGGGACCAGAGAGCGAGACACTTCTACACAGCACACAGATGCTCTGTTCTAGGTGTATCAGAAAACAGTTTAGCTGGGCTGGGGAACAATCAGCTGTACAGCAATAGCCAGGAAAAACATGGCTGTTCTGGCTTTAGTAAGGGGAATTTACTGAGAGAGGGGAGGAAACAGGGAAAGGCATGTGCTGCTTTATGGTTAGCTTATGGTACTGCAACAATATGTTCAAATTTATTTTTTTTTTCAAAAAATGACAAAAGAAACCCACAACTTTCTGCTTTGCATAACAACATGGAAGGAGCACATAATTATCTGCATGACAAAATAAATTTCCTTCTCCTCCTCTCCCTTTTCTCTCCTACTAGCTGTAGTACCTCTACTGTTAGAGGTAGGTTAAAGCAAAGAAAATGCATCTGGCAATGTTATACATCAACAATTTTTAGTACATTCTGTCACATCACCAGCAGCTGCACTTGCCACTTGCAATTATATCAGAGCCCAAAATAGAACACTTAGAAACTGAACTGCAATAGATGGTTCAATATATTTAGGGGCTGCAAATAAGCTTTCATAAAAGCTTCGAATGCAATCTCCCTTATGGTAATTCAAATTTGATTTAAACTTAGACTTAAGTTGAACTGAAAATGTAAATGGATTTGAATACCACAACACAATCTCACCTTTCCTGTAAATGTAATGCTCAAGTTTAAACTTTAGAGAAGCATCTAAATTAGGCTTTTGATGCTATTTAAGACAGTATTGTTCCCATCATATTAGCTTCTTCATAACTGAGACATACTTAGTTTTTTGAATTCTACATCATCTGTATACAGAATAACAAACATAAGAAAAACCACTGAAGTAGTGTAGATTCTAAAATCTATATAGGAGCAGGCAATTTTTGAAATACAACTTAAATTTAGAAGCTAACCTTGGTGATTATTCTGGACTAGTTACTGTTCCAATAACTTTATTTGTTTAAAACACAGAATAAATTGCAAGATCAGTGCCACCTCATCCATGCTGGCAGCCAAATATTTAATAACCATCTGTAAAGTTCACGCAAGGATTCATGCTCAAGAGTGACATCTGCCATCAGATCAAGAGTGTAAGAGGTGATGGCAAGATGAAGAATATCATAGCTTAATGAAAGTTTTCTGTAAGTGCTTAAACAAAAGCCTCTTTTAATAGCTGGCTTCTATTTATCTCATTTATAGTTTTACTCCAAAATAAAATGCAAATGTTTTTCACCATCTCGTAAACCAGTGAAAATTTTATAGCAATACCTAAACAAGTACATTCAGGAAACACTGTGCCACACAGCTTTCTGATTTCAGGGAAGCTTACTGAGCCCTGGATACTCATTAGAATGCAATACATCTTCGAAAATGTAACTACTCAGCATCTCAAATCCACCTTGAGCTAAACAGAAATCCACTCTGAGCTGGAAGAACTTAAATATCAACAGTAACCTAACTGTCTGCCCATAAGGGCACATTTCAATAAGCTGCTTTTCTGTGGTTTGAGAGAATTTTCATTTCTTAAATGACACATTTTTGACACCTTTTAATAAACAAAAAGGGGTGCTGGAAGTCAAATCATCTTCTGCAACAATCCAGTCTTGACAAAGGCAGGTTATCATATACTCCTATATAGGTTGTCATTCAATACTACTAAAAGAAAATAGTTTCTAACTCTATTGTTGGGTAACCTTCTTTGGAGAACAGTGAATTTAATGCCTAACACCCACATGAAACACAGGAATAGTCAGATTAACAAGACTAGTGTCATACTGTCAGCTGCTGTTTATTTAAATAAAATGTCACAATCTAGAAATAAATTATAAAGTTTAAAAACAGTGATTTCTTGTAACATACAGTCTTTCTCAAGCAGGACAAAAGTTAAATCTCATTTACACTGCATTAAATTCTGTAAGTCTGTACATTTTCTTCAATCTTTATCTTGCCATTTATGTGGCATATGAGATATTCGTTCCTATTTCTGTATGATTGTCCTTCCAAATGCATGTCTTAGCAGAAATCTGTTTCATTTGCTTTGAAAAAGGCTATACAGGTTAACTCTTGCTTCTGATATCTTGCTGTGTTTCTTTCACCTTGTAGAGTGTTGTGTAAATTCCTTTGCAAATCCTGTCATTTCATTAAATCTAGAAGCATATCACCTGTTAAGTCTTTTTTTTGGCATATAATGAAAACTTGGACCTCACTTCTCCAACACACCATCCCTCTTTAGAGGCTTCAAACACAGTTACAGCTTACTTGACCTTCCATCAGGTTCTGTTTTGCTTTCCTTTTTTTTCCCCAATTGTCACAGAAAAGTAAGATTTAAATGGATAGAGATTATAAATGAGATGGGTAGAGGGGAAATGGTTTCATTGTTTTAAGTGTGTCTTCTATATTATTGATTGGAATTCAGGTTGGATTTTACTTTTACCTATGAACACCCATGAAATGATGAGCTCCATCAAACACAGTGGAAACAGCAGGATGACACCCAGCATTGTTTCTGGATATTGTTACGAGATGTCTACCTTTAATTCAAAACCTATAGTTTAAAAAATCCATACTTGCAGTTCCATACATAGGAAAGATGTACCACAGACTTGATCCTAGATCTATCTTAAACGAATGTTAAGAGTTAGCATGACCACACAGCACATATTTTGGTGTACAAAACAACAAACAAATACTCACTTGCCCAGGCTTCCCATTCTCACATAAAAAGGCTTCATGCTCTGATGCAAACTCAGGAGCATTGTCATTTACATCAAGCACCTTGATAGCGACAGGTATGCGGGACACTTGGCTGTGATTCCCTAAGGAGAGAAATCAAAGCATATTTAATTTAGGACTGATACACAAATGCTTACATAGTAACCATACTCCTCCTGTCCTCACTCCTTCCTTAATTGGGTTGTTTTATCTGTAATGGATCGTAGAGGTGAAGCATGAGATAAAGAAAGATGGCCAGTATTTTATGGTGGAAAAGAACAAATAGATCCCTACTGCAAACAGCATTTGTTGGAGATTAGCTCAATGAAGACCTTTCTTGGACTAAATTGGTAAGATTTTTCTTTGATGAAGCTTCTATTGTTTTATTGATAAAGTCCATTATACATGGAAAAGGGAAGGCTGTAAACAACATAGATTTATTTCTTTGTTTATCTTTGGCAGAGCACAAAGCATTTTACTCCATTAGTTGTTCTGACTTCGCATCTATTATTTCTTCATTACAAACACGATTAATGTGGAGACCCACATTGTGAGAGAGATAGATGGTGGACTGACATGGGCTAAACCAGATTGCACTTTGGACTATTAGAGCACTGTGATTCATCTGCCACTAACCAAAACTATGACCTGTGAACTTCTATCTTCACTGAAATAAACATCAAGTATTTTATGCTATAAAGCTATTTTCCATAAAAGTGTTTATAACTGAAAGAGTAGAATAACCATGTTAAGCTGTAAGAAAATAAAAGTTAAGCAGCTTGCGTTCCACTTGGAGTAGATTTCAGTTGGTTTCTTTCCTTTAACTCTGCATAGCTAATTTATTTTAAAACAGTTCCCAAAATTGCAAACCCATTAATTTAGTTTTATCTGAGGTAACCAGCTGATTTGCAGAGTTTAAAACCTTATTCTATAACAAATGTATTCCTCTGTAAGTAACTCAATACTATTTTCAAAATCCATCTCATAGTGAGTATTATTTTACAATGAAAGTATTTTATCTTGCTTATTGAACCAACAATTTGAAGAACTGCAAACTGTGTGAATTAAACTCTGGGTCTGACTTGTAATTGAACTGCGTGGTGTTGCCTAAATTATTACCGCAGGCAAGAAATCTGCTGCCATAAGTCAGGGTATCAACTTACTCGCAGTTGTTGTGAGAGCTTAGCAGCTGTCTGAGGCTGTCATCAGCCCATGTGGGTTCTGTTCTCTGGCATTACAGAGCTGGCTGAGGGGAAGGCAGGACAGAAGTTCCTATAGCCTGGTGTTCAGTGTACCTCTTATAACAGATGTCTACAAAGTAGGTCAGGCTCCACCAGTGGGCAAGTAGCAACTGGTGGCAGCACTACAAGCGCTAGACAGGTTTAAAGTAAGAATCACTATGGACACTTCTTTTATGTGGTTTCCATCAAGACTGTGCTGTGACCTAACCAAACTCTATCTCTTGTATCTATTATTTTTCTGGCATGCTAAATCTTCCATAATTTCTGAGGCCTCACTTATGAGCCTAAACATGAACATTTCAATTGTTTAGTAACATTACTTTGAAATAGCATAGAAATAGAACTATTTCAAAAGACACACAACCAGGCTATCACCCAACACACTAAACAAGGGCATTGTGTTGTTGGATAGCCTGAAATATTAAAATTCTACCTATATAGGATATGAAGAGTACAAGCCAAAGGATGTTAAATGCTTCACATATGGAGTCAAAAGTTTTATTTCAGAAAGAAACATGTTACAGAAAGAAAAGAATTACCCACTGTAAGAGTAATAATATTTATGTGCATTCTGCATGTTATGATCATGTTATTGACAGCTGAGGTGAACAGTTTTGCCATGAAATAATAATGTATTTGAAATAAAAGTTAATATACAAATCATGATTCCCAAACATTTAAAACACATTTTTTATCTTAACTTTATAAAAATACAGACAATGAATCTTGAGCTTATCAGAATTCTCAGCACTAGTGTCATATTTAAACACTAAAGATTTACTTTTATCTAAATTAATGAAATGATGGCAGTTCAAATTTTAAAGACATTACAGAGAAATGTAATTAATTAGATAAGCTTCTAAAGAAATTATTCATGTCCCTTGTGACTGCCCCCAAAATGTTTGTCTTTCATCAGAAATACAAACATTAAATTTAAAGATATTATAATTAGAAACTTGATGAGAATTCATTTAAAAAATTAATTTACTAAACACAAGAGAGACCCAACTGGTTTGGAAACCCCCAAACAAGGGGATATTCACCGCCTATTAAGGTTCTTGTAACTATGATGAAATTGATTGCTGAGAAAGAGTGATGGAGAGGGAATTTTATCCAATCTTGGTACTGGCCACCACACTGAATACACTGCATTATTTTTTCATTGTAAAATTTTCAATGAAATTTTATCTTATGTTGTTTTCCCTGTAAATAAAAACCTTTTTAAGTATACCTATTTAAACAAATTAATGAATTCTTCCTAAGCAAACAGAGATTGCAGTCATGGAGAAAAATAGTTTTATCAATTCATTTTCATACTTTTAACATCTGCAAACTTCTCAGTAGTAAAACTTTGACACAGAGGGTGTCCCTCTCAAGTTTAAATCCATGGCTGTTACCAACACCCAATGCCCTTAAAGTAAAAGTAGAAAGCAATTGACTTGAATCCACTCTGATCCACGAGTGCACTAACTGTTGTGCTGGCATGGGCAACTGTCCTTCATAGAGTTGCCCTTCACACCAAGTAGTATTCAATGTTCAGAACCTCTCCTCATTTGTATGAATGGTGGGTCAGTTCCTTCCAAACTGCTGACAATGGAGGTTGAGGTTTTTTGGCTTGGTTGGGATTTTTTCCCCCAGTGAACCACCCAGTCAATGGAATTAAGGCAGACTGAATCTTCTTGCATGTAGCAGATAGATATTAAGACCAATTGCTTAAATTCAAATCCATTATTTCATGTAAAATCACAAGAGGCTATAGACTCTCTAAGGGTCTAATTCAATTTGGAAAAAGCTCCATCACCTGTATTCATTGTGGTTCACAGTTTTAAAAGACCTACATTGAATTTTGCAATACAGATACATCATTAGGTCTGTCACGTGCGAAGCAACGACTTGTTTTGAAAATCTACCATACTGAGGTGCAAGATGAAAAAATACTGAGAAAATTTCCCCTAGCCTAGTTTACCAAAACTCTCTTCAAATGAAGGCTATTCAGAAGGACCTAGGTTTTAATTTAAATACATCCAACTGGTCATGTGTGAACACCACTGCCACAGCACAGCATATAGCTACAAAAAACTTGTGCAAAATATGTCTGTAATTTCTAGAAGTACAGCTCTTCTCTGTACTTTACTGAAGCCTCAAGTGCTGCCCAGAGTTCTGAGGGCCAGTAGCCTGCTGTAGGTGAGCACTGCACACATACACAAAGAAATATCTGGACAGATATATCTGGAAAGGATGACTCAATGTAAAAATAACGGATGGACCATCAAGTGGTCTGCAAGAGCAGTGGTCTTTAAGAGAATTATTAGTTGCACCAAATAAGGTTCATAATTGGTTTAAACTCAATGAAAGTTTAATTAATTTTTCCTTTAATTAAATAATCCAAAATCAATTCAAAGTTCTCTTCAAAAAGTTGTAAGCTGTCTCACATTTCAACTAAAATTAAGTACCTGAACAGAAGGTAGACTCCTAACAGATCTTTTATTATCATCACACATGGCTTGGAAACGGCTATTTCATGGCCCTCTGATTCACTGAAGTTTCTACTATAGTAATATTTTAAATAAGAAGTAGAGGAAGTACAAGTTCTAAAAGAGGAATCAAAACACAATCTGAATCACTGACTTAATAAAAACAACAGCACTTGTTTTACATCCCTTACATTTCAAACTTATTAAGTTGTATTTTAACAGGTCCATTCCTCATGACTTTATCCAGCTTTTATCTGACGACTTTACTAAGATAATCCTTACATGCAGGACAAGTTTATTTCTCCTGTTAGGGTTAATATTATTGTTTTCTTTGTGCAACTCTACCTACACAACACCACAGCATATAACTTTTTTTTTTTTTCAATATAAAGCTAACAAATCAAACTTCCAGATTCCTGAAAAAAAAAGAGAAATACTATTGTAAAACTGAAGTTTTATTTATGTTGAAGTTTAACTACAGAAATCGCATACTGCAGCAAATACTGTTTTCATTTCTCTGAAGTGTTGTGTAATGATCTGATTCAAGAGAGACTGAGTGCCTGAAACTGACTCTGAAATTGTCAGGAAAAGACATCAGTAATTGGCAACATTTCTGTTAAAAATAGCAGAACGTAAGCTATATCTGGATTGGAGTAAGATTCAAGAAACAAAACAAAAAAAACCCCAACAAATAGGATTGGTCATCATGAAGATTTAGATTCCATCTTAACTACTTGTATTTTTAAAGGATGAGAAAACACTGAGCTGTGCAGTAACTGTAATTAATTTAAACATATCAGTGCATAACAGAAAGGCTTCTGTACAAATTGCTAAGACAAGAAACAAACACTCCTTCAAAATGAGTATTCCCTTTATATTTTTTTCAGCTCACTGGAACATATTAGAGGAGTACAGATTGTGGTGAGTCTCTACGTGTACATGTGTGTGATGGAGGCAAAAAGAAAAAGATGTGAAACATATTTCTCACAGTTGTTGTCATTCTTTAGGAGAAAAACAATAATGGAGTTGAAAAGTTCTGTGTTCTTTCAGTAGATCAGCCAGTTTATTTTATTATGGTCTCCAGAAGAAAGATGAACAAGTCAAGAGCAAAGCTGTGCTACATTCTATTTTTATTTCCTCACTGATCCTCTCACATGTTGAACCAAGGACTCAGCATCTTCCACCTCCTTCATTTTTGTCCCCTTTTGTACCTCTCACTGCCATGAAAAAGATGTCAGACTCTTGCAAAACACATACTTCCACAGGCGTGGGCAAGTGCAGAACCACCATACATCCCGTTAACCAGGTGGAGTATGCATCTGACTGCGTGTCTGGGAAGGAGGACAAGGAGGAGGGGAACCTGAGGACAGACTACATTCTCAAGTCCTTGCCTTCAAAGCTGAAGTGGTATTTAACAGGTTTCCAAAGTTCAGCAACTCCATCTGTAAGTAAAGAAGTGACTGAGATAGGCCAAATACACCTACTTTTTAATCTGTGTATAAGATGTGTAGCCTATGACCATAAGACAGATTATACTTTCAGGTTGTTAATAACACCAGAAGAAATAAATCAGTAAAATTGTTGTGATAGACAAAACAGCCATGGCAGAAAATGTTAGTTAAATAAAGCCATATTCTTCAGGCCCTGTTCAGACAAAGTTTTCACTCACTTGAGTGTTCGGGGGGCGGGGGGCGTCTATTTTTTCACATTAGTTTGTGCACAAAAGAATTACAAAAATTTTAATATATCCCAGAACCAGTAAGAATTTTTTAATCAATTACCTGAAATTTGCAGGCAAATGAAACAACCTGCAAAAAGACCAAAGGGATATTTTTTTCATGGGTGACATTCCACTTAACCCTGCACTGAGTTCTCTGCTTGCCACTGGAGGAGAAAGTAACGTAATGGAAACAGACTGCGTTGATGTGCACGTTTCCCTTTCACCTCACGGCCTGGTTCAGCCTCTGCTGAAGACAGATGTCTTCTGCTCTAGAAGTTTAATCTAGTCCTTGTCCTTAATATTACATTATCTATGTCCTACCTTTAAAAGAATTTAAGATTTAAATATAATTGTAATTTACACTAAAACAGGGACTTTAACCGAGTACTTCATTAACTTCAAAGAGTTGATAATCAAACTATATTGTAAAAAAGTTGGTATATTCTTTTCATACAGATACAATACATATTGATGGAATCAGCCCCCACTTTGCTTATCTGAGGGCAGGCTATAATTTGACATTCAAACACAACCTCTGTTATTTTTCATACCATTAAGCTGTGCAGTTATTAAGCAGCCTAACAAATAGTTACTCTGTAATTACCTCTGATCCTCTGTGAATTGAAAGATCCATTTGCAAAACTGAGAAATGCTTGTAATTTTTTGCAGAAGTATCATATTTTGTTTGGTGTATATGCATGATATCATCTTGTCTGAATGCAGAGACAGATCAAAAGGGCTTGGAAAGGCAAAGCTAGATTGGAAAATCAAAACATCCCCTCAAATGTAGTTTACAGCTGTGAAGAGGGTCTCTCCTACCACAGCCCTAGTTATAAGGGGAAATCAAAGACACTGTTTGAATTTAACCATGCATGGTAAGAGAGGAAAAGTTATCTGCTGCTGCAATGAAACTGAGAACCAGGGGCCATGGTAAACGAGCCATCATTTTATCCTTGAGGGAGCAGAGAATGCTGAAAATTCATATCCACCTTAGGGCTGGAAGGGAATAGGAAGTGTAGGCAATTCCCATCCCTTGTGCCACTCAAAAAAACCCAACCACCTGGAAACTCAAGGGTTTCTGGATATTAAAATCATACTGAATGGCAGTTTCCCTTTTGTCATAATGTTTGTGTTTTGAAAAATCCACCTCAGTTTCAGCACTTCCTATTAATTTTCATGGACTCCAAAAGGAAAGCACTACAAGATATAGATGATAGATGTACTAGGTAACACGAGTGCTCATTACATGGAACCTACATAGTGCATAAGAGAGCGATCAGACTGCAAGGGATTTGCACTAGGAGAGAGAAGAGGGGGTCTTAAAGTAGCAGCAACAAAGGGATGGGATGAGGCTTGACGGGAGTTAGAAGGGGCATCCTAGTCAGAAACTGTAGCACCTTTTCAATATTTGAGTAGCAATTATGGGTACTTGTCTATTGTCAGAAGCTCTGGATACAAACAGCATGTCCTTAGAGACTGTTCTTCTGCATATCTAATTCTGACCACAGTGAGCTTTATATTCATAGTGACACATAATCAAGATATATGTGACACATCGATATGAGTAAACAAATACATAATTCAAAATAATTTATTAGTGTAGCTGCTTGAGCGGGTTGCACTGGAAGCTGCTATAGTCATGTCAGGTTTATGACAATGAAAACGATTCTGTTTTATTCACAGATCCTAAGGAAATCCTAAGGGGGGAGGAAAATAAAAGAAAGTACACTGCCAACATCCTTCCACCCACATTCCTATCCAGAGACCAAACTGAAACAAATGCTGGCAAAAACCCAAGCTGTATTTCTGATACAGTACTGTGTTACTGAGCCTTATTTGTCTCTTAACGAGGATGCAAGGCAGGATGCAGTTTGCAGTTATGTCACTTCCAATAAATGAACTGTTACATATTCCAGTGATGAACTCTTGCAAGTCCAAAAATTAGGCTTAAGTTTATAGCTATTAGCAGTGAATGAAAAGATAAAGACAGGGAAGGTAAAAACGTTAAGTTTATACTGTTACATTCTTTGCAAAAATCAGTACAAATTACAAAAAGGAAAAAAATTATACCTGACTTCAAGAATAAGCAATAGCATAACTGCATTTGTAATCTCTGCAAGCATCTGCAACTTGGAAGCACTATTCTACAGAGCCATCATCTGAGCAAAAGTCAGTCTACTAAAAACTTTTTTTCAAAAGATTTTTCCACATCAATTCAGCATCTACCAATAAAGGCAAAAGAGAGTTAGGTAAACAAGGGACCACAAGAAAGCGCAGGGAGCTGCATCGTTCTGTTACCTGTATTAAACACACACTGGCAGTAACAACAATGGGATGAAATGCTGCTGGATCCTCGTGCCTTGTGGATCACAGCACCACAAAACTAATTAGGTTTCCATATTTTCTGATGCACTGTGATGCCTTAATTGTTGCAAGGAAGTAACAGGTTTTAATTTCTAAATGTATTAATGAGGAAAAAAATACAGATAAAGTTATAGTGCCATTAAGTGACAGAAAAAGATTTCCTTTCAAAACAAACTGGAGAAGAGGCAAGAAAAAAATTCCATGAAGAGAGGTTTTAAGGTAGGAGAAATAAACCAGGGCACGGTTTGTTGCTGTGATGCTCAATTTGAACTTAATCAAGGAATTTACACTAGCATAATCCAGTCAGGAATCTGCCCCACACTTTAGAGCAATTATATTGTTAATATGCTAATACATCATGCATATTAAAATGTTAGAAAATATTGACTTAGATATGCAAGGTCTTATTGTCAATTATAATTAGCTTGAAATTTTATAATGTCTAGCAGCAATAATATCAACAATAGCAAACTGATTGAGGACAAGATGTTTGGAATATTTTGATTTTTTATTTTAATGCTTTCATATTAGAAGTAAAATAGTAGCTCAAATGAAATACTTCACTTACTGATAAACAAAAATTCTAAATGTGTCAATAAAAATATTAAAACAAGTATTTATTACCAAAGTACATAAATTTTGCTAGTTTTAGAGCTCATTTTCCTTTGGGGGACCGATTTTCTGTACAGTGCAATTTAATTACTCTTATTTTTCCCTAACAGATAAAATATTGCTGAATATGCTGTCTCTGAATCAGGCTGTAGGAGTTTAGTATCAAACCATTCTTACTTGCATATCTTCCTCAAGAAGCAAAAAGATCTCCATTGTATATCAATACCTACCTTTAAAAAAACAAATCCCCTTTTTCAGTCAGAAAATACTGTCATTCCTTGCTACCCTGCAACTTTACTAGATGCTCAAAGAATGCTACTCTTAGCAGTGTCTCCATTGTAGAAAGAAATGAGCTTAAAGAAGACTGACAGAACTCATGTCCAGTTACAAACCTCTACTCTTACCTACTCCATGCTTCAGCAAAGATTTTAGCCATGATCTGCTTAGAAGTAGATACTTCTGCTTACCAAACTAGGTAAATGCTACACAGTATTTGAAAGATTAATCATAAATTCAGACCTCCCCTGACCAGTGGCAAATGCTCTGCAACCTCTTAGAATCTGTAGGGCTCTCTGTAGCCCTGTATTTCTGTGCAAATGAGTAAAAACTACTGCATTAACCTCTGGGGTTTTTTCTGTGCAAAAATGATCGATTATCTAGTTAAGAGTTCCAGTAAGTCAGAGAAAAACAGGTCAAGCAGATTCCTGAGCTTCTCCTGTTTAAACTTCCATAAAGGCTTATTTCCTTGTCTTTCTAAAATTTAGTGAAATTTACTCAGCCCTAAATTAGAGGTAATTATATGATGCACTAAAGTAACTTCCTAAAATGTTACTTATTGCTAATAATGCTTATAGTAATTTTTACAATAAAAGGCTAAATAAAATGAAATAAACGAAAGCATGAGCAAAAGTATTCATGACATTAAAAAGCAGATTGTAGCTGAAGGCTTTTCTGAAGAGTAATTACGTCCCTCTTCCTTTTTAATTAGTGTCCTTGTATTTTTTCAAAGAATATACAATATAGATAACTTTAGAAGAGCTTGTGCTGGGTGATGATTCAATTATTGTATTTATATTCTTGGTAAACCATAAAGAGTCTTTCTGGCTTTATGCCCTTTCCCATTAGGTGATAAAATTGCCTCATACTTCTTCATTTCTAAAGAACGCAGTTGGTATGGGTAATTACCTTTGTCAGATAGAGCACACAGCTATGTCCTTGAGATTCCTATGCTCAATGCCTGGAAAATATTTATTGTGGTCAAATCTCCATTTACTTTTCAAGATCTTGTCTATATTTTCATCTACTGCTTTGACTAATAATTCATGAGAATTTCTATTAGTTGTGGCAGTTCTGGTTGCCAAGTACTTGGGCAGGGGGGCTTGGCTAGCCACTGGTGTGCTTTTTGTTTGGCAAGTGAAGCTGAATACCAATAATCATTTGATAAAGCAGTCAATCCAAATGAAAATAATAGCTCCATGACTGCAGTGCCTGGAGAATAAGGAAAACAGAATTCCATTAAACCCCTTCATTCAGAGATTTAAACTTGGCTACAAGCATTGCTCAAGGGTAAGAGGAATATCCTCTCCCAGGCAGCATGCACTGGCTTTGGAGTTCCCCAGCAGAGCAATTTGTGGCATGGCTGTGCCTGTGATGAACAAAACACGAGAAGAAGAGGGAGAAGTGAAGCCTTACTGTAACCTTCCACATCAGAGCAAACGGACACAGAGCTGCCAGCGCTTGAGTAGGCTCAGGGTAATACCTCACACTCTGCAACTGACATTTAACCAGACTGCAGTCTAAGGAATCCAGTGCTGCCCCTGGTCATGTTTTCCTCCCAGGCTAGGAGAAAAATACACATCTTGAGTAGCCCACTCAGTGTTATGTCAGGCAAAAGAAAGCTTGGGGACTTTAAAGGGATCATCACTTTGTCGTCTTTAAAGTTTATGAGCCGTGGTGTCCATTATTTGTTGATGTGTTTTTCTCAAGTCTAGAGGCTGCCAACCATAATATGTTTAGAAGTTTACTCCTTGTTGAAATTTATGGCATTGTTCAATGCATTTCTATTACATAATAGACATGCTCTCTAGAAAAGGATTACCTCAATTTTTAAAAGGAGAATTCCAGATAAGCATTGCTAATAGTAAATGCATTGCAGTATATTTTTTGTTCTCAAAGAATTCACTAGAATTCTGTATCTCAAGCAGATCTCACCTACAGTTTAGAAAGGATGAGTATGCAAATATCAGGATATATATTGAAATTGGAGGAACACTATGCAGTTAAATGATGTTGCTAATATAGCTCTTTCTTGCCTAAGTTAAAAAAGTCTGTGAAATGTCTTTGCTTTGGTTTCAAACTACATTAGTTCTCCTTTTATTACTGTTTTTGTTATATCAGTTACCCAGAACACACTGAAATATAGGGCATTTCCTGAGTATTAATGCAACAAGCGGTGAGAATCTGGGGAAATCTCTGCAATGTGGGTGTTACAGCCATTAGATGGAAATGGAAATCCATGGAGCTGGAGGCTGAAAGAAGACAGAGTTTAATATGCCTTAGACATGTAGGACTGTGATAGCTTGAATGATCAGTGCTTCTGAACTCCATTCAGAATCCATGCAAACTGTAGCAAAAAAAATGCTCTAATAAATAAATAATGGCTATTTGATTTTCTTTTAGTAGCCGAGTAGCATCGACAACACATAACATGGTAAGTACTGCAAAACCTGCACAAGAAAGAGAGAATACTGAGGAGGTTAGCCCTGCCTGAACTCTGCTCTGCTTCACTGCCCAGCAAAATTGCTAACCAGTTAATGGAAGCAACACAAGCATGTCAATGTGAACAGTAGTTATAGCTATAATTGTAACTTACAGAAACTAAAAAATGTATTTGTATGTTCAGATGAATGGGATCATACATGACTGCAAGGATCTGGCTTTACTAGAGTTTACTGAAATTCCATTTCAGAAAAGTACCAAAGAGCCAGAGATGTGATGAGCCCTTGTACACACAAAAAGATGCACCTCAAGAAAGGTCTGCAAGTTAATCGCTCATTCCTCCTGCGCTGCAATGGAGGCTCTTGGAGAACACTCGCATATGCCCCCAGATACCTCTCCTGCTCAGGGCACAGCTCCAGAGAGCTCAAACATATGAGCAGCATAATGAGCTCCGACGTACAAAGCAAGCCTATACCCGCCCCGCTCTCTCAAGCATCTAGCTGAAATAATGCAATTTTAAGCTCACATAAGTCTCAACTACATAACAGGAGAATGAGAAATCTCATTAGTCGAGCATTTGAAGTCCAGAGTCAGTAACAGAAAACAAATTCAGCTTTCATATCCACAGACCAAAAGGTACATTCTCAGTGAAAGTTCATTCTGCCAGTGAGCCAGCTCTCTCCAGCCTGTAATCACGTAGGTATTCCTGTTCCTGACTCACTCAGCAGAGCAAATTTGGATGTAGGGCAATGTAGAAAGAAAATCTAAGAATCAATTCACAGGTTGAATAACTTTCAGTATCCCTCTTGCCAGGAGTGCTAACATATCTATTTCTTATGTGAAGCCTCAGCCTGTATTTGAGAGTGATGTTTAAAGAGGTCAAAGTCCTCTGTATTACTCTCTTTCCTTGAAAATCCATGTGAAAGAACTCATCAACATAGAGAGATCATCACATGAACAGAGAGGAAAATACTGAACAACAAACAAACAAAAATTCATTTGACAATATAAGAAAGAAGCATAAGAAATCATAAATCAGGAAAAAAACCAACCAAAAACAAATGGGCAAAAGGAATGGAACCTTAGAAAGTAGACAGATTTAAGTGTATTATTGAGAAGATCAAAACTGCAGAAGGAAGCTATATACTGTTTTCTTCACTAAATTAAAGAAAAAATTTACATCTAAATCTGAAATACTGAAAATGCTGCCTAAATATCACCTGTACCATGTGAATTCATTCTTTTTAACCAATTGCTTTTTTCACTGTTTTATCACTAGTAACCAGAAAAAGATTTGGATGGATGAGATATTGAAAGTATTATCCCTAGGGGACACAGGACCAGTATACAACATAGTTACTGTGGTTTAAAGAGGAGGCATAACATATATGCAACCTGGCTATGTACTTTGAGAACTGGAACATAAAGGCAACAGAAAAATTTGGGCAATTTAGGGAGAGCCACTCATGGCAACTAAGATTTCCTTTTTCTGCCTGGCTAGCTAGAGAAGAAAGGCTGCAGAAACAAGAAACTTCCTCACAGACAGCAGAAGGATTCTGCTAGTGACAGGAAAGTGAAAGGAGGGAAATGCCACCTTCCACAATGTCTCACTTTGCACAGGTCTCAATATGATGGTAACATTATTTGTCATCAATAGCATGAATTTGTTGAGTTAGAACCAGCCTGACACTTGGCTATGAATAGAAAATCTCCCCCTCCTCATAAAATCCCCAAACTGGTCTTTTGCCTGTGAAGTACATAGAGAAAACATCAGTGGTCCTCGATGGCTCGAGCTTTTTTGTTTCTCCTCCTAGTTTTGCTAGACATGAAAGGGTTAAATTTACATTTTAAGCCACTCAGATTAAACAGAATGGCATGGGTTTTTTTTAGATATTTCACATAAGTTCCATATCTGATTGCTTTCAAAAACATCAGCCAGTCTGAAGGTAAATATCTTCATCCTCAGACCCAGTGAAAATGCAGTAGTTACACCCAACTCAGCCAGACCTATCTTGTCCTGGACAATCCCCACCAGTGCCAGCAGCTGAGGGATGATACGAATGAGCAACTTTGTCATGGTGACAGCACAAAACTGCCACAGATTACCTGTGTTTAAAGCACAAATTTAGCTGCATGTAACTTACCAGCACAAAGATCTGAAATAGTGATTTTTGTTTTGGCAAAACTGGGTGTTGATAAATCAGGGTGTATTTAGGATCTGCCATGCTGGAAATGAAGAAGGAAAAACCTACAATATCCTGGCTCAGGATGTACTAAAGCACATGTGATGGTCTGATCATTGCCTATGGGCAATGATCAGACCATCACATGTGCTTTAGTACATCCCAGGTTCCGTTCAAAGGCAGCCTTGAACGGAACCTGGGATGCAGCTAGCCTAGGAAGAGAAAATGCTCCTGTATGGATGATGCTGACATATTTATTTTTATAGGAGAGATCAGCAGTCCATTAATATTACTGTCAGTGAAAGCACCATCATAACATATTTTGTATTTCCATTTGCTGCTGGTGTCTGCCTCCAACAGATTTCTGCTGGAGATCTTGCTTTATTGTGCTGGAAAAAAAGAAATATCTAAAAATGCCCATTTTACCCTGCTTGACAGTTCTATGAACACATTTTGTTTCTGCATGAGGAGTTTAAAAATAATTTCTCTTAAATAAGCAAAGATAGCACTCTATGAAATTAAGCTCTTGTTTTATGTAAATGTCAAATAATTATATTAGGAATGCAAAAAAAAAAAAAAAAGCCATCAGCAGGAAGGCAAATGCTTAGAACAAGATTTGCATTATTATTTTCATAGCCAGTCTGATAAGAGGCAATTTTACAATAGTGATAGATGCTGAGGCTCCCATGAAGTCTAATGACAAGGCTGATTTCTTACAAAAGTATAATTTCTTGAATATAATTGTTTTAAAAATCTGACGATGCAACAGGCACCCTGATTCTGATGTGCCTTAGTAAGGTGCACTTCTGTTAACTTTGCAATGACACACATACAAAGGAGATAAAAATATGAATTGAAGAAGTTTATTGAAAAATATTTTTTATTTTATTAATTTTCAACTTTATGGAGGGAAAAAATGAATAAAAATAATTTCCTTCTTATGATTCCAGTTTTTGAAGCCTCTGGATCCCAAATGAATAAATCTACTTTCCAAGCCATTGGTAAATCTTATGATCTGACATTCCTGGTATGGAAATTTTATATTTCTCCTTTAAATCATCAAAATTATTAACTGCTTTGATATTAACCTGGGCATAATACACCCTACAGAACCAGAGCTTGCTTTCATTTCTTATACAATTTGGTTCCATGTTTCAGTTTGGCTCTCCTCTAAGCAAAAGTACATTTGCTAATTTATCAAAGTAGTGTTTGCCTGCAAGATTTAGCAGTAATTACCAGGGCACTCTTGGCACTACTGCACCATTGGCAACGAAATGCACAAATTATTTAGGTAGGTCACTGGAGTACAGTTTACAGAGGCTGTATGTTGAGAGCTTAGTCTATACTCAGAGCTATCTTTCTCATTTATGTATGCCATTTTAGTTACCTGTTACAGGTTTCTACCACGTTTGGTTTTGGAAACAAGTACCACAGAAACATATTGGACAACAAAAATGAGCCACATAAGCACCTTTTATCTTCCCATTGATTATGTTCATAGCTACATGATTATGAAACTAAGCATTAAAAGTTCTACAACATTACACTATATACTTTAAAAAAAGATACTCTGGGGGAAAAGCAAGCATGAACATCACCTTATTTTCTACATGCAGGAATTAGCAACAATGATGATCAAGCTCTGAAGACAAACACTCTTATGACAATGTGTCAAGTGTGGATGCACATACTGGAATTATGCATATACATTTATTGCAGGGTGGATATTTTAGCAGAAACAATTTCATCGCTTGTGTTTGAGTTAGGATGACAACAAGGGATGACAGACCTACATTCTGTTCTTTTGCTGCAATATGGTTATGTCAAATGTATAGTGCTAATATTAATAATAGATTATGTGGTCATATGCAATCCTGCCAGCTGCATTTACCATGTCAAAACTCAAAATTAATCAAGAAATCTTCTGGATTAAAATCTAGGACCCATATTCCCAGACAGAGTGACACTCCTGGGTCGTAATGACTTAGGTGTACAGATCAGTCACAATGGTTTTGCAGATCTGAACATCACAGATGACTACTTTAATGCCACATTACCCTCACACTTAATCATTTATGGTACTGAAACATAGTATCACTCGGCATTAAGAACTTCCAAGTTGACTCTACACTTACTTCTACATTAGCAAAGCTTTAACTTCTCTGTCATAAAACAACTAACAGAATACAAGGGTTTGGGTTTCTTTAAACATTTAAAAACATTTTTTCCCTATAAAGTCTGTACAAACATACTCAAGTATCTCTTAAAAATCTATACTTCTGTATTCACTGAAAAAAAATGCAGTTTTGAAAATTAAAAGAAATGGAACTTCTGCAAAAACCAAGTTTGTTTGCCTGTTCTTTTTAAATTCTGTAATTTAAAAATGTGATGTATTTTACTTGTTACTCAATTACATACAGTTTCCACTGCACAGACTGACAAAATTAAGTATAAACCCAACAGAACTAGAAGTTAGTACATGCAAATACTCACTCGTTTCAGTAGCTACAATAGTTATGTTGTGCCACATATTGGTTTCTCTGTCCAGTGGTGTTGCCAAAGTTATCTTTCCATCTTCTGCATTAATGTTGAACTGTCTCTCAAGGTCAGTATGCCGATCAATGGAAAACCTACAAAACAGAGATCCCTGTAATCTACTTAATTAAGTTGGTGTAATCCATACCATCACAAGACAACTTAGGGAGCCCTCTGAGAGCTGCAGCTTTATAGCCAAATGGACTGAGAAGCTCAGCAGCATAATAATTTATAAGACAAAATGACAAACTGAGACTAAAAAAACTTAATAATTATTGCCCAAGGAGTAATTAGCTGTATACCCAGTGTGAAGGTCATAAAATGCCCTCAGGTTCACTGGGTAACATCTTTGAAAAACGGTGCTGATCAAGAGTTAATTACACAATCCATCACATTTATTAGACAGTTTCTATGGCATTTCTCAGTAACTGCTGATAATTTCAACAGTAATGTATTAGGCACACAAAAAAAAGGTGGGCTTCATGGTTATTTTAAAAAGGGCTGAATAACATTATTTTACCAATAAATTTCAGATTAATGAAGCATGAACTATTCACTAAGCGTATTATTTGGTTATGGTTGAAACAGCTCCACGTACAGAACATACTGAATCACCATTTTCCTACAAAACATTTCAAACACTGAAGGTCTGATTGTTTTATGGATTGACATCACTGATTTTTAACAAAACAAGTCTCATCTGACAGGTAGTCAGAGTGTGCAGATGTGAATGTCCAGGTGAATTATGCAGCCTAAACAGAGCCAGCTTGACAACAGTGAGCTGCAGTAGATTGCTCCAGTGGTGCATTAAGCAGGATGATGATTTGAAGTTCAGAACAGGATCTCCAGGAAAGCTCTTATATTTGTCCATTTTCACAGATTTATTCTATTAATTTGTTATTTGCAAAAAGAAACTAAATCACAAAATTAAACTGTTCAATTATTTGACAGGAAACGTACAAAATGAGAGAGTTTAGTGATAAACTATTGATATGGTTCAACAAAAACTGACTTCAAAGGGTTTTACTGAATCCCAATCGTGGATTTATATAAAAGCTTTTTAAGCCTTTGTGGCTATGTATTACAGAACCTAACAGCATGCACTGACAATTTATACATCTGTTCTGCATTATATCTAGGCATAATAGGGTGAGTTAGGCTACAGTATGAGACTGGATTATGCTATATAGTGGTCAGGAAAGTGACTCAGACTGTCAGGTTCTCATTACATTTCTACTTTTTGGAAATTCACTGTTAAATTCACTGATAAAGAGCAAGAGCATAGCTTGCTACAGTGACAATTTTACAATTATATGAAAAAACAGTTACTCAATTCTGGCTTATGCTTTATCATAAGCAATTTCAAAATAAGTTCTCCTTCAGAAGTGCCTTTATATGCTACAGTAAACAGGTTCTGATGAACTCAAACTCACCGCAGCATAACACAATTGATTTCGATAGACACAGCAATAGGATCAGATTTCAAAGCTTATGGCATTTGTCATTTTTCTTTCAGTGTCATATATTTTCATGTTTAGAATGAAAGATACATTGCAATTAGTCTGAGCAATGCATTTGGTAAGATACAGCTAATTCACTGTAAAAAATTTAGTTAAATTTATCAAAATCCTAAAGTTTAAATGTTTTAGTAAAGATCAAGCCTAGCATGATCACACTGGTAAGGTATTAACAGACTTAGGGGTGAAAGCCTCCATTTAACTACAAAAAGGTCGTTAAAAAAGTTTAGATGTTTAAGTTTTCTGGTTTTAAACTGTGAGAAGCACTAGTAGTTTGGTTAAGAAGAGTACCAGAAAAAATATGAAGAAAAATTCTAAATATATATGCCTAAAGCTAGGCACATGCATCTATATTTGGGCATTTAAGTAAACTGATTTTCTAGTGAGCTCCACATACTCAGTTCTCAATGGATTAATGGGAATTGCACTATCCTCAGCATTTCCCAAAATTGAGGTCACTTGTGTGGAAGAAAAAAAAAATCTGTAGGTACCTAACTTCATGCAATCATCTTCAAAAATGTATCTTAACCTTATTTTGATGTCTCCCTAGTTCCAATTAAAGCATTAGAAGTAAAATTCTTGTACTAGTGTAGTAAAAAATATCTTACAGATTTTTACAGGTTTAAGATTTCACTCAAGAAAACACAAGACATCAATCAAGATAACTTTAAGATGTCATCACTTAAAGCTATTTCTTAATTCTTGATGTTTATGCAATGAAGCTAAAGGAACTCTTCTGATATCAAACATCTATGAAATTTTTACAGTCCACAAATGAAATAAAATATGAAGTGCTTATACACTATGTAATGTTTAGCTGACCGGGGCTTGACATAAATTCCATTGAGATAGGACAGAGTTTTTCTCTAAGGATCAATCCTTTTGAAACTTCCATTCACAGTCTTCCCTCAGTACATTTTTTGAAGCTATAAAACTATGAACATAACATCTGTGAGTTTATTATATTGCATTTCATCTCATCCCAACAGTATTTATTCACAGTGCAAAAACAGCATTCAAAAGGACACATTTTAAACAAAAGTTACATGGCTTTACAACACTATGAAGAGGTAAAACCCTCTCCTGATTTTAATTTGATAAATATTTGGTACAAAATAAAAAATAAAATCTGCAATGTCATAAACCTGGGAAAAATAATAGTACATTTGCAGTTTCCTTTTCATGATAATGGTATTGTAACTCTTTTTAATGGGAATGCACTGACAGATCCATAAGCTCTACATAAAACATACATTTCTCTAAAAATGAGAAAAGAATATCTAGGGAAATAATATCTTTTCAAATTGCCATAAAGCCAGCAAAGGTTATTGGGAAGTTTTGGTTAGTTTATGGGTCTGCTATGGCAATTACAGGAACAAACCCACAGTGGTTTAACGGAAGACTCAAAATTATTCTCGATCCTGCTCCTGTACTATTGATATTGCTGTTATGAGCTAATTTGATCTATTCTTTATTTGCACCAATGTAAATAAGAGCAGAAATCCTTTTCTGCTGCACCTGCTGAGATCTGAATCACAGTACCCATACCTCATCAGTGGTAAATCACCACTGTTTATTAGTGCCAGGCAGACTGGACAAGCTACTTAGTGACAGATAAACAGCTGTACCATTAGGGAGGCAGAAAACATCATATCTAGGTTTTTAAGGCCTGCTGTGAATTTAGAAAATGATCAACTCCTGCCAAAGATGAAATCTCTGTCAATATGAATGGGGAAAAACATGCCATAGTGAAGCTTATCTCTCCATGGAGAAAGACACTGAAGGGTAGTGATTTATAGAAAGGCAGAGGCAGTACAGGAAGAAAGATTATTACTCATGCTTTTTCTGTACACTCGGATCATGCTTTATCCAAGATAATTTACTGCAGATAAACAGATGATGCTTATAAAATAACAACAGAAACTTGAAATAAGTACTACTAGAATGAATAGATATGTATACTAATAAACATTGATCTTTCAAGCCTCATTATACTCTAAGACAGAAAGTAAGTTACCACCGCCCTTACTAAACTACAGTGAGGCTTCATAACTAGCTTAGCTGAATTCCCTGGGTCCCCTTCCCAAGAGATGCAGGAGGCCTAGATGCAGGAAGATGTGATCCACTGATGCACACTTCTGAAATGGCCAAGCTGGAGTAAGACAACTACTGACCATGTTTACCATTAGTAGCCAAATTTGTGAAGCCTTTTAATCATCAGGCTTAATAGTGAGCCAGGCCCTTAAGCAACATTCATAGCAGGAGAACAAACGAAGATAAAAGAGAAATTTTGCTGCTTATTTTAAAAACATTGGGTTATGAAAGACATAATCTAGTTTGACAAGCCTAACCACCAACACAAAGAGATAGCTCATACTCACTGGAGAGACAGATAATGAGAGCATAATTCAGCTGAATACTACCTTATCACTTAACCATTCAAAGATCCATTTGCTTATCCACAACTAGGGCTCAACATCAACAAGGAGGAATGACTCATACAACACAGGTCCTTTGGTCCCACCCATCTGAAGGTGACTAAATTCTTTGGCTGATACAGAGATTTCAGAATAACAACCAGTGCCAAACCTCTACATTTGACGTAAGACATTGGTAAATAACCCTCTTCAGGGATTTCCACTCTGGTAACCTGTCTGTACATCTAAATCTAAACCTACGATGGAGTCAATGGCTTTTAGATCAAGTGATGAAAAGATCAGAGAAAGTATTTAATCTCTTCTGAGCAAGTATAAGAAACAAAATACTGGTTATCGGATAGAAATGGGGTTAAACATTTTTTTTTTCTCTAATTAGGAAAAGAAAATATGGGAGAATTTTTCAGAATTCTTTAATGTTTTATCTCATTAATTATCTGACTCTTTCCATGTTCAGAGGAACCCATATTTTATTTCATTTATGGTACTGCAATACTCTTGAGTTTACCAAATCTGTGTGTAAGACTAATGTGCAGCAGATGACATACTGGTAGCACAAAAAGTGATTCATAATTTCATTTGTGTTGCTAGGGGTTTTGTTACAAATGCATACAAAAGCTCTGTCAGACCAAAATATTGATAGAACTGGTATCTCTAGAAAAAAAATATAATTTCCGTGAAATACAACTGTTTGGTTTTTTTTTCCTAAAATTGTTTTAAAGAAAAAATACATTAAAACATGATGAATCTCTGAGCAACCTGATCTAGTGAAGATGTCCCTGCTTACCGCAGAGGGGTTAGACTACATGGCCTTTAAAGGTCCCTTCCAACCAAACACATTCCATGATTCTATAAAATAAAAGACTCCAACAAACTGTCCAGCATCTTTATAGACAAGTTCTAACACATCCAAACATGGTGGAAATTCTGAATTTCTAATTGTACAAATAATAAAATATGATTCCAGTACCTCAAGGGGGCCTACAAGAAAGATGAGGAGAGGCTGTTCAGTAGGGCCGTTGTGACAGGACAAGGGGTGATGGTTTCAAAATAGAGGGAGGGAGATTTAGATTGGATATTAGAAAAAAGTTCTTTACTGTGAGAGTGGTGGAGCACTGGAACAGGTTGCCCAGGGAGCTGGTGGATGCCCCATCCCTGGAGACGTTCAAGGCCAGGTTGGATGAGGCCCTGAGCACCCTGATCTAGTTGGGGGTGTCCCTGCTGCTTGCAGGGGAGTTGGACTAGATGACCTCTGGGAGGCCCTCCAACTCTGATCATTCTATGATTCTATGATTCTATGATTTGCAGTATGTAGGTCCCTGAATAAAGGTTTAAAGTCAGGCTCTGCAACAAACCCAATATAAATGACAATGGTTAGAAAATGGTCTTAAGTGATAAATTGTAATCATTTAGTATCATCTTCACAATGCTGAAGACTGCTTGTGTAGCTTAAATTCCCTAAGGCACTAATATTGCAGTAGTGATGATTACTATTAAATAGACTTTCTACAAATACACCTTTTACTGTGAATTTGTGTTTTGGTGTTTGTTTCCATAACACTTTTCTCAGGCAGTACTATACCTAGTAAAAAGTGCTTTGGGAACATCATTACATCATACCTTAACTAACCACTACAATGGGGGAGGGGAAGAAGTGTGGTCATCAAAATGAGATATAAAACACTGATCTTATGAAACTGGAATAACAGATTTTGTTCAAGTTAGATCAAAAAGGGAAAATTTTTTCTAAATCGAAGATGCAAAAGTCATGTTGGCATAATCATCTCAGTGTCTTTAATCCAGGAATGAGTTTAGCCAAAGGAATGCAAAACGTGTTTTTTACAGCTACATGGAACAAACTCAGTACTGTTAGTGCAGACACTAGCAGATTATTTAAAATAACTACAGAGATACACACTGATGATTCAGCCCTAGCAGACCTCATACATCCTATTTTTTGTTTTCATTTCACTTCTGTTTCATATGACTAGCCATGTTGCAAGAAGCATCTCTGTGATTTTTAAAATGATCTAAACTGATAAACTTTACATCATAAACAAAATCCTATACAACTATTTTCATAAAAATAAAAAGGCAAAGAACAGTTTCACTTCAGTGAGACCTTTAAAGCAGCACTACCTTATAGGACTGGAAGACACATCAGGGTCATGGGCGGTCACCTGACCAAGCACAGAGTTAATTGCAGCATTTTCATGCACTTCCAGTAGGTAAGTAGGTGAGGAAAAGACTGGTGGCTCATCAGCATCCTCTACTACAATTTTTACTGTTGCTGTATCCTTGAACGGTCCTCCACTGATGAAGCGAGGATCAATGTGAACATTGGCTGCTTCTACCTTCAGAGTATAGGATTTTTTGGTCTCAAAGTCCAGTGGCTGTTAAAAATTATAAAGAGAAATGTCTTTAACTAATGACCATAGAGAAAAACCCAAATGAATATAATGCTGATGAAAGTTATGGGCATTTAAGTACATTTAGTGAGTTTTGATGCAAACACTTCCCACTCCCAGAAATCGAACCTGCAAATTTCCTCAGCGTATGTTGTTATCTGTTTATTGACCAGCCACAGAGAAAAAAAAAGACTCTTTGTTTTCTTGCTTTTCACAAGAAATTTACTAAAATACTATCTCTCATAAATTATACCACTGCAATTACATATCAGATAAATACTACAAACATGTTGAGAGTGACATTACTCAGATAATAATCACGCACATAATCAGTGTTTTGTTAGTTGAAGAAAAAATATTATACTGGCTCCACAAAAAATAAATATTTCATTACTTCCAGAACAATGTGAGAAATGCAAAGAACTAGCAATTATTTGCTGGACATGAAAGGCATTATGTAGAAAAATCTAATCATATAGAGAAGATCCTTCAGTATTACTGCACCTCAGGTACCTCTGCAATTCTGTTTATAGGGGTAAATAAGGCAAACATCTCTCGGGAATTTCTTAGGATTATAGAAATTCCTATTTCTGTACCTTATTTTTTTCTCAGAGAGAGAAACACGAAACAGATTACTTTGTCAATATACCAGCCATGCCACCACTGGTTTTACTATTTTACAGTTCTGTATTAAAACATAAAAGATGAAAACACAGTGGATTTAAAGGAATGAAACACCAAATAAAAACCAAATCTGTTACACTTCTAAATATTAGAATTTTTCATTAGAAGAGATTCAAGTCTGTGTCTTGAAGCACATCAAAATACTCACTATATAATTCTCTTGTGTCTCACAATGATTCAAATTTCAAAGATGCAAATTGCCAAGCATTGGAAAGATATTGAGATTTGCATTACAATGTTCAAGGGATAAAAAGAAAAGGACATAGAAACTCTAAATCTGCAATGCAAATACCAGCAAGAACACAAATAGGAACCTTCAGGAAGTCTGTCAAAGCCTTCAATATGCATACCTTCAGATTTTGTTGATTATTTTTCAGGTGTGAATAGAGGTCTAATGGGATTTGCTCTTTTTCACAAATTCTAGTAAACATGAGAAAACCTTGCTTCTTAGCAGTTCTTAAATTAGTAAGCTTTTGTAATTATGAATGGTGATTTATAAATCAGCATATTCACAATTTGCCAATCATAGCTCCTATATAGTTTTTTTCACTTGCTTTTCATATGCTTTACAGAAATGACAGCGCCCTGATACGTTTAGTCACGCCTAATCAGAGTATCATATTGAAAATTTACTTTGCATTGTCTCTAGCCCATGAATTTATGCTAAGGAAAATCTGTTGGTGAACAGTCCCCTCCATACATCATCTACTGTAGTACAACCAAAATGATTAATGCTGTCAAAATGAATATATGAAACAACATTACACTCAGTTATGAAATAAAGCCAAGGGAAGTGGGGCAAAAGGCTAATTGCCTTAGTTTACAAAACAGGCCACAGCATACAATAAATAACAGTAAGGAATATATATCATAATTTTCTCTTTAGGAAAACAGATTTAAATTTAGATAAATATACATAATTTTATTATGCATCTACGGTGTTAACCTACTCAATGAGAAACAGAAAACATGAACTTCTGACAGGTACTCTGCCTGACCCCTTCAATTACAGGTACAAGGTTAATATTAATTACCTGCACTCACTAGATTCTTCTTTTTTCACTTGAATGTCATTTAGGGGCTTTTTTTGTGTTTGGCTGGTTTGTTTGTCAGGTTTGTTTTGGTGGTGTTTAAGTTTTGGGTTTGGGGTTTTTTTTGTTTGTTTGGGTTTTTTTGAGGGGAAGGGAGTGTTTGTTGGTTGTTATTTAAACAAAGATTGAGCCAGATTGCTCTATGTTACAGTTCTATTTTCTCTATGCCAGTGCTTAATATTATACTCATATCCTTTTTTGGAATGTAGCATGAGAATCGTCTCTCTTCTCCTTCCTCATAAACTAACAAAAAATAAGTCTACAATTAATGTTTCATTGACTTTATTAGCCAAATTTTTCTCTAGATAAGCTGTGTCTCCTCATATTTCTCTATATAACCACGTCCTTCTATTGTGTACAAGCAGATACCTCATCTTGCATAAATCAAGACTGTACAAGCATAAAAATAGGTATCAGACTTGTAGACTTCTTTAGGGCCTTAATTGGGCACTTCTCATGTGAAACAGTACTGATATCCTTGATAAAGTTCTCTGAAATCACTATTCATTGAGCAAAGAGCTTAACATGAGAAAAGGTGGAATATTAAGCCTCTCACACATCTTTCAATTTAAATAATGTGCTCTGACATTTTTTCCCCCTGGACAGTATTTAACCAGATATACATGAAATCAAACAATACAGACAGCTATTTGAGGGATACTCAGCCAAGACTTTATGGACATTTTCAGCAAATTCTAGTCCACACTTCTTTGGAACCAAAGTAGGAAAGCCTCTATGATTTGACCCCATGAAAGCCCAGATAAGATTAACACATACCAAGACAGAAAATACTTCCACAGATGTCTCCTCAATTGTGATCAAATTGGCAGTTTTGAGGGACATGGCCAATAAATCTCTTTTTTATCACTTTAGTGGCTTGACACCTCATCCATAGGTAAAATGTCCTTGGAAATTCAGCAACTTGTGTATAGTCTGGCTCAGCAGTTGTATGTACAATAAACTTTGGGTTTTGTGTGGGGTTTTTAAAATAGATATCATTTACCTTTCTCACTCTTATAATGCCATCCTGAGTTTGGGCATCTGTAGTAATTTCAAATATATCCATTCCATCTCCTTCAATAATATCATAGGACGATTTAGCGTTTTCTCCAATATCCAGGTCATTTGCTTTCACCCTTCCTATTGGTTCCCCAAGAGCAACATCTTCCATTACTGAGAAGTGATACAGACCTTACAAACAAGAGGAAAAAGCTAAATGTTACACCTGATTCCAGTATCTCTTGTGTGCTCTTCATTTGTTTGTACTTCCCTCAGATGTGCAACTGATTGAAACCCCATTTACCCAAGTTACTGAAAAGAGTAAAACGTGTTAGTTCCACAGGAATATTCAGTTTACTGTCTCTGAGTGTTCTTTTCATTACAGTGGTATCCTGCTTCTTCCTTGCAGAGAAACTTAGTGCTCTCAAACAAATACTAAGCTACTTTCCACACTCAAAGTATGTACCCTTCTCTACTGAAGATGCTGTAGAACTCAGTGTTTTACTTACAGACACACAGTTAGAAACGAACTATGAAATTTTGGCTTTTACTCAGTAGAAAACTGGTCTAATACTTTAAAGATGCCTCATACAATTTCAAATCTTTACTACCATTTTGACCCTTTAAATTTGATTCAGATTTATTTAAGCCCTCCCATCTCCCTTTTGTGTTGAGAAACTAATAAAGAAACATACAAAGAAACTCTCCAAATTTATATTGTGAAGGAAACTATAACTTTTCATAGCAATGATTAATGTATTTACTGTTTGATTGTAGGTTTAGACTAAAATCTACTAGAAAGTGGTATTCAAATTATCAGATTTTTTTTCTACTGCTAGCTTCAAACTTTCTGAACTAGAGAAGTATAAAAATATATTCAGAACTTGAAATATATTATTCCATGTAAGCATTTTATTAAAAGAAAACTCAAAGTACCCAGTTTAGTATTATAAGTTCTTAAGAGTACTCAGAAAACGAGAAGACACATGCATCCTTTACAGGAAAAATCCTTGATGGAGTGCTTATTTTTTTTAAGCTCTTAGTCATTTACAGTTGTGGAAGTTACATTTCATGGATGATCTCTGCAGTACTACTTAGCAGTTAAAATAGTCCAAAGGAATTCAAGGTCAGAAGATGAGATCATTAAAATATTGTTGACAAAGGGTCCTGGACTTGCTCTTTCCTGTCCACGCTTGTTCTGAGACAACATGCAGTTTTTACTGTCCTGTGCAGCTGGTAGTTTCCTAAAAACAAAGTGTTCTGGAGTTGTGTCTTTAACTGTTTTTAGGCTAATTACAGTAGCAACAGCTGAAAGCGGGATGGAAACTGTGCAGAATTCCCACCTACATGTATTAGCTGTACATATGGTCTGTCCCAAAGTTAAATATTTTTATTTCTTTAATGTTTCTAGGCTAAATTATTAGACATCATTTGGAGATCATCAAGATTCCTCAAGAATATTCATAATGGCTCACAAACAATGAGCAGCCAAAGCAATCAAGTGCCTCAGGAGACTAAATTATGCATCCATAATTTATACTGCTGTCCATACTTTGTGCACCGAATCTCTAGACATGGTTGATTGCATTTTTAAGTTGGTATTTTTCTCTTAGATTTATTAAGATAGCTTACAAAATACTGTTAAAAAAATAATGATGCAGCTCGCTCATTTACACAAACTGTTCTCAAGAATCCTGAATTGTCCTGTCAAAATGTCATAATGCAGAGCTGACCAGAAATCTGCATTCCACATCATTGAAAACCTTTGGTTTTTACAACAGCCCACAGCTCTTCTCAGTACAACTGCACGATAAACTGCCAAGTTAAAAACTTCTGTGACTTATAAAATACCTATAAAATTATTTCAAAGAGATCACAGAAGTAGTGAAAGTTCATCTTTTTCATTTCTAAACCCCAGAAGGCTAACACTTTGAAATCTAACCATAAATATACATTTCTGTCCTGCCTGGAAACAATAAACTGATAAAACACACTGCTTTCAGAGTTCATTACAATTTATTGGGAAAGCAGCATGTATTACATCTTATGAATTTCTATTTCATTCTGGTTAGGCTCTGTTGTAAGTTTGATCTTTTCTTATTTTCCTTTCCAGTAAATGCAAACCATACCTCAACGGTGTAAAAAAAGAAATAAAATGTTAAAGGCTTGTTCAGGTCCCGTGTAAGGCCAGAGTCATGGCTAATGCCAAATGTTAAGCAGCATGCTATGAATACTTAGTTTTAAAAGGCAAAATTTGAATAACATCCAGTTACAATATTTACTGCAGCTTATCCTCATTATATGGAATACACACATAAAACAAAGGCACAGTATATGCAGGGGTTTTTTCTAATGAAGTTGCAGAATGGTCAGTGTTATAACAGGGACCTTATTCCTAGATGGTAGCTTGAATTCTACACTGGAATGCACTGGTTCTAATGGCTTCCAAGACAGCAGGCCACTTTTTCTTGAAGGAAAACTAATTTACATTTTCTGTATAGAAAATATATTTCAGGGATCTGTGATGGAGTCTTCCTCATGTTACCCAGTCAATGGGATACTGTATCCAAAGGAGAACTCCTGTGCTTCCTGCTGAGACCCCCAAAGGTACCAATTAGTACTGACTGTGTTGCTGGTTTTCTAATCAGCTTTTTTCATATTGTCAGAGAAAGGGTTTTTGATACACAAAGTGCTGATACAAATACAACAGCCAGGTAAGCTGGAAAAAGTAGATCCATAGTCATAGAGGTAGAGCAACAGGTGTAAATGAAATGCCTCACTGCATTCTGGTGATATGGTTCAGCCAGGGGTCTCATCTACAGATGTTTAATTATTAGGGAAATTGTCATAATATGTAAAACACTGCTACACAAGTGCAAGCAATGCAATATGGTGAGAAGTAAAAAAAAATAAAATATGCATTTCTTATTATTTTGTAATGAGATAACCTTTTATTGTGCACAGTGTGCTTATCTGTTCAAAGCCACCAAGATGAGATAATAAAATACATACTTTGCAAATAAGCTTTTACCTCTGCTTGCTTATTTTATTTTTTCTCTTGTTCTATATGTGCATTTTCTAGACTACAGGTTAATATCACCTCCTGAGTACTAGGACCAACCCATTTCACTCTGTGTCTTCAAAACATGGCGAAAGTGGACATTAAGTCATACATACATGGAAAAGAAGTAATTTTACAGTGGGTGCCTAAAGTATCTTGTTAGAAAAACATGCTTTTAATAAAGTAAAAATTATACAAAGCCTAGCTGTGAGCATTCTCTTACCCACGAACAGGCTTTGAATAGGTTAGAACTTTAGTTTTTCACAACAAACTGGATAAAATGGTAAGTTTCTAATAGTACATCAGATCACACTTGCTCCAAATGAAATCAATCCAGTCATTGTGCTCTTCCTTCTTATTTTTTCTTTTTGTCTTCATCTTTGAAATCGACTACAGAGCTTGTAGAGAATCTCAGCAGGATGCCAAATCATTTTAACCTAGCCCAGCAAGGTATCCATTGCAACCACAGTAGTAAATATGGATTTTGAATTAAAGATCAACAATTACCTATAGTCAAGACTTATTTTCCTTGTTTTCTTCACTATTACCTAATTAGTCAAGTCTTTATTTCTTTTGTAAGTTGTATAGTTCTTTCATTGGTGGTGCCAGTTGTCTGCATGTGATGGAAGTGCACAGAACAGCAACTAAAACTAGCACTTAGAAGAAACTGCACGGAAAAAAAAGAAGGAAGTCCTTTTGTGTGGATGTAAAAGAGATAACAAGGAAGAGAGAGCACTGTTTGGGGTGAATTCCCTCTTTCCCAAGCCCTTAATCAGTAAAAGGACTATTAATCTTTCTCTAGTAGTAGCTACTTATTTTTAAATTACATTACAAACCCTGGCAATATGATGATTAAAAATAGAGCTTCAAAAAAAGCATTCTTTTTTTTTTTTTACACAGAGGAACACATATACATAATGGTACTTACTCTGTGCAAACTTAGGTGGATTGTCATTAACATCAGTGAGTGTAATTGTCACTGTTGTAGTTCCAGAGAGTCCACCCATATGTCCTCCCATGTCCTTTGCTTGGATGACCACAAAGTATTCCTCTTTGGCTTCTCTGTCCATGTTGGGAAGAGCTGTTTTAATTATAGCTACAATAATGGGAAGAAAAAAAGTCAGGTATAGACTCAGATTCAGTTTTGTAGCTCTTTTTTTGGCTGCATCTAAATATAAAATCCAAACAGCTAAGGGTCTAGTTATGTTGCTTCTGAGTAAAAAGGATAAAGAAGAATTTGAGATTTTTAAAAAAAGTATACTAGAGGTCACCTACCTTGATTAAAAGTACAGTGAGATTGTGGTCCAAACCCCAAGAATAAGTCATACCTGTGACACATATTAATTTTTACCTTTTTTTTCCTGTTAAACTTTTGAGTTTCTGTCTTACCATAGAAATCCATTGTTTCTTCACAGAATTCACACTATAAACACTCTTAAACCTATGCCAGATTGTTTCAAATATTTTAAAAACAAACCAAATATTTAATCTGCTCTTGTATACCGTGCAGACCACAGCTGCCTTGTTAAGTCCTAAATCAAGTTCCTAAACTTCTGCTGGAGAATGGCAGCATGTGTTTCATCATAGTCACCAGTACTGCAAACTCCTGAAGTTACTGCATTGTCCCTACTCTAGGGAAACCACTTGTTGGACAATGATCTCAGTAAGCTACTATAACCTCCCTTATTAGCTTACAAGGTTTTAAAGATAGTGATCTGTACTATATCAAAATAGAAGATGTCAGTGGGGCAGCAGGAAGATACCTGCAAGAGACCAATCAAATACAGGTCCAAACCTACTACAAAATCCTACAGATTTCATGGACATCTAACAGAAGAAGTACTTTATAAACCCCTCCTTTTTGTTTTTCCAATACTTCTCTGTCATATTGACAGTATTCAGTATGGAGAGTACAACACTAAATGTTTAATAGTAAATTTAAATGGTGTTCATTGCAGTCTAGTACTGCCCACTATATCAAAAAGATAATAATCAAGTAAAGAAGTTCCACTAAAGCTAGGGAAAACAACTCTTTATGTTAAATATGGTTGGTGTTCTTTTCTTTTAATCCTGTTTTTGAATTTTATTATTAAACAAAAAAAAATCTTTTGAAATGACAACACAAAGTTCAAGCCCCTGAATTATCTTAGTGGTTAAGTGCAAGAGTGCTGAGGGGAACTGAATCCACCACTGCAGTGGTTTCTTTAAACCATGATGCCTGAGGGTTCTTACAAGGCATAAAGAAGAGTGTCTCATTTCATGGACCTGAAGGACAGTTTATGGGCAGACATTGACAGTAACTCACCAAGTCTCTAGAATTGATTAAAAAAAAAGGCAAGAATTCTATAAAATGCTGTATATTTGTATTTACTGCATATTGAATAGAGTGGCCAAGCTCACACCCTGGACCATATATGTCTGTTAATAGCCTGATCATATATTTTATTAGCTCTCACACAGTTATTTTTATATTCTTAACTTAATTTTTGTTAAGTACCATCACGATTTTTTAGATATCAATCAATACTGTGAATCTGTTTTGATTTCTCTTTTAGGACCAGCATAGCTGTGGAGATACAAACAGCTCTTTTTCTTTCACATGGGATAGTTCCTATTAAATAAGCTTCTTAGAAATGACACTGGCTAAAATGCTGAGATTATCTATTCATGTATTTATAGACAATACTGAAATATTTCTGGAGTTTACCATTAATAGAGATGCATTTTAGTATATTTTAGAATCCATTTATCTTTAATATTGAATTATTAAGAATCTGATCAGACCATTTCTTGGCTCAGTACGTGATGAAGTTAAAAGCAAGGGGGTGTAAGGCATTTAGTATAAAACAACATTTGCTTCATAAACCACCAAATATAACCTAACAGCACTCTTCCATATTTTATAACTCTGGATTAAAATTAAACCTCTATAATATTTGAACCACCAAGGCAGAGTAATCTCTTGCTCCTAAGGAACTGGATACATAATCAGTGATTTTTCATTCCAACACGTGGTGAGGTTAGGAGCAGCAAGGTCAACTACACTGCACTTAAAGGTGAGTTTAGAAGTAAGGCAGACAGGAGTAGTGACCGCCTGAACAAGGAGCCAGACTGCAGACTGGCAGATCAGGGTCCCACTTAGACCCAGAGACAGTGGCCAGGACAAGCCACAGTCTGGTGATCACCCAGTGAGTCCACAACTCAGGCAGTCTGAGGTCAGGCCAGGAGACCAAGCCAGAGGGTCTGGATCTGGGTCACAACGGACAACGTACGAGACCAGGCACAGGTATAGCACAGCTGAGCCTCAGCCTGAAAGCACATTCCAAGGAAAAGGAGGAAGCTTTCTTCACAACAGCTCCTATCAGCAAAGGAACCAACCTTGGACACAGCCAGCTCTGCTTCTGAACTTACACAACTAAACTCTCCTTGAACGAGCTCGTGCTCAGGACCCTGACAAATCAATGTAATCCAGTGCTCGGAAAACCAGGGAAGCAGCCTAGGAGTACAACTTACATGTAAGGTAACTATTCAATACTGTCTGTAGGAAGGGACCCAAGTTACTCTGGAAAAGACTGGAGAACACACTTGTGTTAAATTTTTTGAGTGAAAACAAGATAACTGTAAAACCCAGACGATAATAAACATTTATCAGATGCAATAGGTGCAAAATACATTCAGTAAACGAGGAGAGCCTTGTCATCCACAGCAGCTTGGGTAAGGAGGGTCAGTGATACTTATTTCTAAAAGCATTTGACAGAAGTGACTGGTTTGGACTGATTGTTTCGCTACTTAGGAATAATAAGGATGCATTCAGCAAATAATGCTATTGTTATGAGATGACTCATAAAAAGGATACTAATGCAAACTTAAGGTATCAGAATTTCATCCACATTATTTTTTTTCACTAATAGAGCTGATGCAAAGATCAGTGAAAGCTTATTTCAATGGCTTTTGTATTAAACCTACTGTAACTTTTTCTCCCTTATTATTTTTCAGGCAGAGCTTCCCTTGTTTGGTTGTTTTTTTAAACCTAATTTCCATAGCTAAGCCTAGCATGCAGTTTACTTGTATGAGATTTTGTATTCTGCAGTTTTCTCTGAGACAACTTAACTTGTCTCTTAATGTATGGAACATTCTAACCCTTGTGTGTGGTTTGAAAGGTATCAGTAAGATTACCTTAAATAAAAGAGTCTAAATCACAGTTTCTGACTTTTAAGACATAAAAATTAGGGGTTTTCCTGTATAAAGATACTAACAAGAGGAGCTGAAGTTTTTTAAACACCAAATATATCCAAATTACATGGGCTTATTGCAACCACCAGTGTTTTGATATTCAGAATGTAGAATGGAGGTCAGTGAAAGAGAAGTGTCAGTGCCTCTTACAAAGCAAATTAATAAACACAAAATAAACACTCTATTCTCACCTAAATAATGTGACTGAGAAAACAGACTAAGAGAGTTACACATAGAGACTTTCACGGATATTTATTTTTTCTTCTGCTTTTTTCACCACTTCAGATGCTCATAGGAAGTACTGGAGCTTTCAATATTTTTTTTTTTTAGAAAACAATTCGGGATCACCCGATATTAATACGCATACAGCACACAGAACATTAAGTCATTGAGCATTCAACCTGTTCTACTTCAATTCAACCCAGAAACAAATCAAGAATAAAAACATAATCACTTTCAGCACGCTATGATGGATGAAAATGGTATGTGCCAAACAGAAGAGTAGTTTAAAAGTGAGGGATGAGAGTTCCTGTAAAGTAATGTAAGGCAGGAAGGTGCTTGTTGGAAGATTGTATTCAGAACAGTTATCAATGGCTTACTGTCAAAGTGGATAGATGGATGAAGTGGTTCATGGGGTTTGTTCTGCTTCTAACATCATTCAATATTTCCTGAATGATGGAAGACAGGAAGAACTTATCAAGCCTTTCAGATGACAAAAAGTTGGGAGCTATTGCAAGTACTGGAAGTGCAGGATTGGAGTTCAAAACAATTTTGACAAATTGGATAGTCTAATAAAGCAGGATGCAATGCAATTTGGCAAATAGTAAGTATATTGTGTGGGTGAAACAATTAAGTTCACAATTACAATAGAGCAGATGACTCACAAGACATAAAAGAATGTGGAGTCAAAATGAGCTGAATATGAGTCAACAGCATTTTGCTGATAGAAACGCTGAAACATTTCCTGGTATTAGGTGTTTCATGGAAACACTCTGGAATAATCCTTCCAATTACCTCATACCGGTAAGGCTGCAGCTGGAAAGGTGTGTCCAGTGTAAAAAGAAAAAAAGGAAAAAAAAAAAAAAGTTTTATGTAGTTCAAGAAGATGAGGAAAGAAAGACTTTACAGCCAAATATGTAAAAACGTTACTGTGAACTAATCTCCTTTTCCACTGAGAATAAGAGATGATGGGCCTAAAATATAAACCACAAAATGGATTTAAATTGCAGCATGAGATATTTCAGTTAAACATTAGGGAAACACTTTCTAAAAGAGAAGGTCAGTACAGACAGAAGGCTGCCTGTGGAATTTGTAGTATTTCCATTACTGAAAGTTTAAAGAATCTATCAGACAAATGTCTTTTGAGAGTGAGAAGGGACAAACTTGATGCTTTTTGGGGGAAAGGGCATTCACTGCAGTCTCTTGAGTTCCCTTTGTTCCATATTGTCTATGATGAGGCTTTATCTCCATGTACTTGAAAATATTTCACAAATCTGAGTCCCACAGAAACATTAAATGGGTATGCAGTATGACCACTGAACAGACACTTCCATCATAATTTGGCTGTGGATCCTCTGACTAAAGCTGGAAACATCACGAAGTGGGTTGGAAGTTAAAGAAATACAAGAGTAATCTATTCCTTCAAAGAATGACACCCTCTGATATTGGAAGTACCTTTTTTTCTTTTTTTTTTTTTTGTGGCTGAGTTGCTTTTCCTAAACTGCTATTGGTGTCACACTGCTCAATAGCAAATAAAACAGCTGCAGAATGGGATTTACTTTTACAGTGGTCCTAAACGCACACACTGAGCAATTTGCACAATCTGCCTCACAACTTGAATCAGTTAAAATGCACCCCTGTGGACTACTTTCAAAAACCTATTTGGAAGAATATACAGTGGCTCACACTAAAAAAGATCAGGGGAAAAGAAGCAATGTGTCAGAGGTGATAGCTGATGAAGACAAGCAAAAGGAACAACAGAAATAAGGATCTGTTTTTCACTTCTCCCTTTCCGTTTTTTTTATGATAATACTATAAAACTACACGTAATAATAATTGAGAACATGGAACAAAACCAAGCAAGCACTATGGAAACTGGAACCTGGCCATGAAAAGCCTTTATTAAGCATCTCATTCATCTCACACATTTTGATGAAGACCATGTTATTTCAACTTGTGTACTTTGGAACTTTCCCGTTTTAATTTTGGAAGAGCTAAGTAATTGCTTTGATCTTCTTTCCACATTAAAATCTTGGTGGGGATTCTTAATAAATGCAAGAGTCAGTTAGGACCAAAACTCCTGAAAAATCAATCCTGTAATTTCTTCAAAGATCTGTGAGATGCAGTCTTTGTATTCCCATGAAGCACAGTGATTTCAGTGATGTAGGGGTCCATAGAAAAGGTTTACTTGGTGACCTATGGAACACCCGTAATACAATTCATAAATAAAATTAATAGATCACAATTAACTTGAAAATTTTTTTAAAAATCTAGTACTTTGATGAATTGATATTGGCAACTGAGAATTAATGCAGTAAATAAACATTTTGCACTGTATTTATGACCTTGCTTCCTTATATTTTTAAAGATCTTTAAATACCAAAGATTATATCACTTTACAGAAAGTAGCCTTGGATTCTTTTTCAGATCCTTTCCAAATCTGGGTGTGTAGTTCAAATTCCCCTCTCTAATTCAGCCTCCTGAAGCACAATGTTATTCAGATATGTAGCTCTCTTTTAGTTACCCAGTATGAGGAAAATAGCTAAGCTCTAACTATTTCACCAGCTTTCTAAATGAAAAGGGTATTGCTCTGAAATGCTAGAATTGTGTAGCATCAGCTTTTTTGTAACTACTGCTATTAGATAAACTCTAGAAGCAGAAATCACTTTTTCCAAATGCCAATCTGTCTTGATCTGAAGCTACTCATCTTTACCAGGTACAGACCAGCATCACTGTTACCAAGCACCTCAGCGGTGATTTTGTACTTCCCTTATTAATCAGAAAAGGCAGCTTTTGCTGCAACTGAAGGACCCAATGCTACATGCCTTATCCATAATAGTTGCACTTTATACTTCTAAGTAGAAAGCAAGAACTGTAGGACTGACCCTCAGGTCTGCTGCACTAGCAGTTTGTGTGTGCAACTCTCTCCCCTAATGGGCTGTCACCAAGACAACTCTCAGTATCACCAAAGGATCTCTGTACAAACACCATAACGCACTCCTAAGGTTGCACAGTATACCTGGTATACAAGGACAAGAAAAGGCTTGTACTAGTCAGAATACACTTTATTTTCAGCATTGTGCCTAGATGCATCAAATGCTGTCAAGACAGAGATGAAGGTGCTGTAACAGAGGTCACCAGGTGTAAACCAGATTTCCTGGCACGTGCTGGAGCCGATTCTGCCACCTTGGAACTATCCCCGGTGCATGGACCTTCCTTCTGTTACGCTGCTGCACACACCTGCTGCCTCCTCGGGGAAAGGAGTTCCTATACCACGCTTCCTGAGACAGAGTATCTTCCCTTCTTAGTTCATACCTACTAAAATTATTTCACTTAAAAGATTAGTTTACTTCAAATCTGTAGAAATTGGCAAGGATATCATAGCAGTGTTAGTTAATAAAATGAAGGAGAAAGTTAATAAACTGAAGTAGAAAGCAACAGTTCAATCCAGCCTCTGACTAATGTCAAACAAGTTCTTTACACTAATCCCATGATGCTTTAAATCTCAACTATTTAGAAATGGAACTATTTAGAAGTGCTCTGTCGAAGATGAGTTAGTTCTTTTCCCAGCAGGTCATTACTTCCCCCTTACAGTTGCAGATTACTTCCTGCATCATAACTGTTTTCCCCTCTCTCTCTAGTTTGAAAATGCTACCTTGTCATCTTGTGAGTAATTACAAAAACAGTCCCTGTGTGTCTCTTTTATTAACACCTTTCATATGTTTGTGCAATGATTTCATATCCTCCTGTAATCAGCTCTTATCCAGTTTATACAAATTACAACCTATCTTTCATTGTAAGTAATATTATTCTCCCCTTAGCTACCCTGCTTTGAACTTTCTTCAGGATCTCAGAAGTCTTTTTTTTTTTTTTTTTTTTTGTATAGAGATGGCTGTCATCTGTACTATATGCAATATTCTCAGGGCAACCTGGGCTATCGCTGACATGCACCATTACTAATAAACTGGATGTTAATAGCCAGATAGAAGAAATAGTCTGTAACATCACAAAAATGTATGCAACTCAAAAGTTGCTAGCATTTCTCCTTTTGCTAGCTTACTTGTTTCTATTCTGCTGGATGGTATTTCAAGGTCTAGGAGGAAGATAAAATTAAAATAAAAGACTTGGTCCTGATTTCTACTGAATGTTGTTTTCACTCCTCCTAGGACTACTCAGTTATGATCTGATTTCAGAACCATAGGGTATCACAGGTCCAACACTGAGGTCCAGAGATAGATATAAAATAAGTCATTAACAGCTCTGTTAATTAAAACACTCAGGCTTTTTTACTCTGAAGTTAAAGTTTGACACAGAAAAAAAAAAAATCAAATATCAATTATTCACTCTCAAAAAATATTAAAAAAATATTCACATTCTATTAGGAGAGTCTTTAGTTTTCTAGGTCTCTTGACTGTTGTACTAATCTCAGTCTTACTAGCTTGAACTCTGGCTTTGAACTAAATAACCATATCCAAGATGGCAGTGTTAAAAATCTACTCTTTTTCATATATACTATAGGGTTATGCTTGAATAATATAATGCAGTAGGGTATATAGTGAAAACTGCCTTGTTCATGTGACTATACTTCTGGTATGTGTAGGAGTAATATTATTTAAGTTCATGTGAAATGTAAATAAGTCATACACAGATGAAAATATGTTCTCTGCCATGCCTATATTGTAGAACTTAGTGTCAACTCCACAGTATGTTCCATTATGATAATCTTATTTTAAAGTTGACAGTCATAATTTAATATACTTGAAAAAGCCTACAAGTGAGAAGTTACTTTAGCTACTTGTAGCAGTCTCAAGGAACCCCTTTCTCCAGCATTTTTATTATTTGGTTTATGAAAGCATACATATAACTTGTATACATTTATAAATAACACAGACTACTCAGGAAACCTGATATCGGTTAGTCAGATGTCATTATAATGATTTATGAAAAATATGTTAGTCCACTGTAAGTTTCATTACTAATCATCATATTGCAGTTTTACCCTCTTGTAAAAACACTGGATCTGTATATTTGTATTATTTACAGAAATAAATATCTGTATATATCTCTATATATATAATATCTGTATATATCTGTATTATTTATGTTTACTCTATCCAATAAGCCAGTGATCATATTAAAATTCACCTAAGGAAACCTAAAAATACTCTGAACAAGCCATCAAAAAAAGCATTTACCCTAAGCCATATTCAGAGCACTGAATGAAAAATTACTTCTGAATTACCTTCTTTCATGTTTCTGTAACTCATACAGAAGAATTTGCAAACTAGAACTGCAGAAGTACATACATTTTTCATCTAAGGTAATGGAAAATTATTGTTCTGTGGGTCACTTGCCAGTACTCACATTTCTGTGCACCCAGCATTACAGAATCGGTACAGCAAGAAGGCTGAGTGTACTGTCAAGTTTCAACTGAGGTTTCAACTACACCTAGTTAATCCCAAGTTAGTAGGAACAAAAAAAGCATAAGAAAGTAGTTGTTTACTCTTCAGGTTTACTCTCAGTGCAGCAGTCCTTTCTATCATATGCATGAAGCCGTATTCTCCACCTTTTGCTCCCTCTTTTTGTTCAGAGTGCTACAGAAGACAGAGGAATCAGGAGGTGGGATTTGGGTTGTCCTTGATGGTCAGGTCTCAGTGTGCCATTAAAACAAAGCAGCAAGGTCAGACAATCTTTAGTCTGAGCCAGGAAATGAAAAACATATAGCAAATACAGCCTATTTATGACTGCCCCAGAGCTGGTAGCGACATAGATCTAAATCTTGTCTTAATTTCTAATACACGGGCTAATAAAAGGCCAGTTATGCAGAAAAAGAGGAAGTAGATCAGCTTTAAGAAGCTATACTTTTGATAACATTTGATACACTCCCATTAATGGCAGAAAATAATTACATTCTGAAGTGGATCACTTCAACACAGCCCAATTGTTAAAACAGTGATTCCGTTTTGGGAAAGACAATCCTAGACACCATATCTGCATTCAGACACAACTCTGTTTCAGATTAATTGGAATGGATTTCAGCCTAGCAGGGGCACAAATCAAACGTAAGCACAGAGACAATGTACACACATCCCAATCCTCACCATCACTCCCTGCTAAAAAAGAAACCCAAACAAAGCCCAAACCCTAAAATATCTCCTACACTTGGAGGATCGAGCACACCCTCAGCAATTTTACCAATGACACCAAACTATGAGGTCCAGTTGACATGCAGGAGGGAAGGGCTGCCATCAGGAGGGGCCTTGAAAGGCTTGAGAAGTGGACCTATGAAAACTGAATGAAGTTCAACAACGCCAAGTGCAACGTCCAGCATATGGTTTGGCACTATCCCAAGCACAACTATAGCCTGGGTGGAGAATGGACTGAGAGATGCCCTGAGGAAAAAGACTTGGGGGTGTTGACTGAGGTAAAACTCAGCACAAGCTACCAATACACTCTTGCAGCCCTGAATCCCAACTGAATCCTGGGATGCACCCAAACCAGTGTGTCGAGATGGGCAGTGGAGGTGATTCTGACCCTTTCTCTGCTCTGGTGAGAGCCCTCCTGGTGCTGCATCCAGAGCTGGGCTCCCCAGTACAAGACCGACATGGACCTGCTGAAGCGACTGCAGAGGAGGACAACAGAGATGCTCAGAGTGCCCCTCTCCAGTGAAGACAGACTGAGAGATGGGTGTGTGTAGCCTACAGAAGAGAAGGCTCCAGGGGGATGTTATTGCAGCCTTCCAGTATCTAAAAGGGCATACAGGAAAGATGGAGAGGGACCCTTTATCAGGGAGTGCAGGGACAGAACAAGGGGTAATGGGTTTTAACTAAAAGTGGATAGATTTAGATTAAACATCAGGAAAAACATCTTCCCTGTGAGAGTGGTGGTGCACTGGAACAGGATACTCACAGAAGTTCTGGCTGCCCCTCCATGGCAGCATTCAAGGCCAGGTTGGACGGGGCTTTGGGCAACCTGCACTAATGGAGGGTGTCCCTGCCCATGGCAGTAGTTGTTTGAACTATATGAGCTTTAAGTATTGTCCAACCAAAACCAGTCTGTGGTTCTATGATCACCTTCATGTTTGATTTCTTTTGGAAAAAGACACTACCAAAGCTGACTGCACTGCTTTAATTTTTACAATGTCACAATAGTATCCAAACATCTTCCCACATGAGGACATTCACTGCTGTTCCCAAACACTACACACAAACGTGTAAGCTACTGTGTTTTCCTAGGCTGGTTATAAAAGGAAACAAATAGTTAATGGAGTTCACATTGCTAAGGTTGGATAAAGAAACAATCAAACAGCTGTGTACTTGCTATTTGCTTTGGGCGTTTCCTTTTTGTTAAAATGCATCTTCCACCCTATCTATGGTAACAGCACTTCTATCCAAATTATACAGCTGTTAAACTACTGTGCATGTTTTATACACCACTACCTCTGAAAGGTGAAATACACAGTGCCACAAGCTACTACAAAATTGTAGCTATCTTAGCATAATGCTATCAGAATTTTGAACTGTGTAACAGCCCCTAAAACTCTCTCTGGCACTATCACATCCTTGCTCCAAAATTCTGGTATTGCCAAGAAAATCTACGTGGTTCCTTTTGATTTCAAAAAACATAACCTCTTCAGAAGAACCACAGCTGTAGGGCTTCAGGGGTTTACAGTAATCTGCTTCACCCTGGCTGCAGTTTCTACATAGCTACCTACATCTGGTTTGCTTAATGAAAATAGACTTTTATGTATATTCTAAACAAATGCAAGATACAGGGCTCTATACAATCTGAAATTTAGCATGGCTAATATTTCTCTAAGTCAGTGAGGACACACTGAAGACACAAGAACAAATTCTGCAACTTTTAAAACCTTACAAGCATGGAATAGGTCCATCTAATATCATAGAAACAACTGCACACTCTCCAGATCAACTAATTATTTGCTGGGTAGCCAGAAGTGTAGGATGGTAGTCAGACTAAAGAAGGAGGCCAGGACAGCCTCAGTAACAAACTCATCCAGTTGCCCTGGTTTAGAGAAGAATATAATTGAAGTCCTTCATAGACCTACCTGAAACCACTATTCAGAAGCAGATCTATAATATGAAGCCACTTCCTCAAGGACTGTGGCAAAGCCACAGCTGAATTCTTCATGATTAAATTTCCTTTAGAACTAACATGTAATTTTCATGGTAACTGAACTGCTACTCAAAGTAATGTTTATAAATGGAAATGAAGGTAGGAGGGGGAATTTAATGCTAGTGAAACAGGAGAAAAATCATGATTTTCAGGTTCACCAAAAAGCTTTGGAGTTTTCTCTTGCTGTCATGATAATGGAAATCACTTTTCTGGGTGATGAATAGTTACTTCATTGTACTACTCAAAAGGATTTAATGTAATATAAATAATGAACTTGAATAATTTTTTTTTTTTTTTTTTACATTTGGAGTAATTTCTTTCAGGCTATTTTATGTGAAAGAAGTGAAAAATCTTCTGTGTAGGTGGAAAATACACTTCTCGGCTCCTCTGTGAAAGCCAATGTGTTTCCCTGATAAAGTACTAACTTCCCCTGAGAAAGAGCCTACAGCTCTAATTAAGACACCTGATGACATCATTGCATGCAATAATTTGTAATATTAAAGAAAAACAAATATCTTTTGATACTTGATGGTCAGAGGGCTGTTCACTTATATTTCCATATGACTCGTGACAAATCAGCCAGCAACATTTGAAACAAACTACCATTTTTCCATTACGCTTAGCTAGCATTAATCTTTCTAAAACTATGTTACATGCAGCATAATATATCAGATCACATTCTCGAGATTGTCTCACACAGGATAGCTGTCCTTCAACCAGAAAAAAAATACTTTAATGGATTAATCAATTAACCTATTCATATTTATTCATCAACCTACAATATTTAACTAAAGTCCCAGCAAGTTTGTATATAATTTAGTTAAGCTGCATGATGACAAGAAGTTTTACTCTTGCTTTACTCCTTTATGCTCATATAAATTCAGGTGGGTTTTCTGTATGTTTTAAAATGAGTTAGTTTTCTTCTCCTTACATCACAGCTACTTAACTCACAGGGATTAAAACCAGATTCTAGTAACAGTTGAAAGAATATAAGAAATAATATCAAGTCACTTTAAAATACAATCCTCGGAAATAGCTAAATGAATTTTCTTTAAGTACAACATATGTACAGGAAACAAGAGGGAATTAATTTATTGGCATTCCTTTCAGATGTCTTTCAAGACCTCAAAACCGTAGAGAAATAAAGTCATCCTAAATGCATGCTAATAAAACTCCATACCAACACTCAGTATCATGTTCTTTGTCCCCTTTATCAAGAAAGAAAAATCGTTTTTATGAAAACACACAATACATTCACAAAAACTCCCAAGCTAGATGGTATTTTCTTTAACTGGAAATACTACAGTCTCACACTGAAAGCTATATTATTCTCATTAAATTCCTCAGGCCAAGTCTTTCAGTCCCTAATCAGTTATAAGTCACACAGTACTTCACTACCTTCAGTTTTGCTTCAATAACTTCTGTAATATTAGCATCATTATTTATCATTAATACAGATTTTTCTTTGTCTTTTCACATGATCAGACTGGTGGAATACGAGACACACGTTACACCTCTAATAGTGACAGACATGTATTTATTATAAATCTATTTATGCTCTCTGTTACATTATATTACATGAAATACATAATAAGCACTATCACTTGTGTAAACATAACTCAGGGATTCATATTCAGTCACCTACCTGTATGTGGTTCAATAGAAAAGTAAGGCTGTCCTTCCAGAATACTATAAACCAGCTTAGCACTATTTCCATAAACTGGATCATCTGCATCTGTAGCAGTGACTTTAGTAACAAAGGTACCTAAAGAAAAAGCACACATACAATTAAGGTTTATACTCTTACTATAAATTTACATAACTCAAAAATAATTTGAAACAAAAAATTCTTTCTTTGTGAGTTGTACAATAAAAGAAGTAACACCAGTAAAAACTGAAACATTACTAGCAGAACACAAGCAGAATATTTTCCTTCAGGATGATATACATGAGGAGACTGAATTTCTGGGTAAAAGAAAAAACCTTTTTAGTAGCTGTATTATTTAGGGTTTCTTTGTAAAGTTGCAAAGGAATCATATCAGAGACGTAAAAAATAAAAGGTTAATAATACAATATAATACATTGCATTTAAGATTTGTAAATCACATTTGAAAGATCCTTGCCAAGTTACAGAGACTGCATAGAAAAGCAGTAATGAAAAGGATTCTTTTTTGTTCTGCTGGCTTACAGCCATAATAATGGTTTGATGTGGCCACAGTGACAGAGTCAGGACAACATCTATTGTCTCTGAAATGAGTCTCTGCCACTAAGGGAATCATTGTGTAGCCAGAGTTATAAGTTCCATGCTCTGCCAAAGAAATAGAAGAAAAAAATTAAGGAAATTGCCCTTTTTACTTCTTAGGTAACATAGCACTTTCCATTTCTGTAAGAACCAAATGGAATAAAATTCAGTTGTTTGCATTTAACTTGCTGCAGACACTTCTTTTCTGGATGACTTAAAAATATAATGACATTAATTAGACTAACAATAAAGACAATATCTACAGAGAGAGAGAAAGCAAGAGTAAGGGAGAGGTTAAGGGCTGAATTATGTTTCTTATATTCAGAAAGGAAAAGAATTATAGTATCCACCAACATACCTCCCCTTTCTGGATATGTCAATAAAAATAGCCTCCTGTTCCATCTCACAATTTGTGTGCTGTTGAATTCAAATTACACATCAGTCCAGGACAGGTACAGTAAACTAAAGGGAGAGGAGATCCCTTTTGCATGTCCTTGCACTGAACTATCTTCTTTCTCTGTGGCATGTTGCTATTATGGCTTTGGTCACATTTGTGCATTACAGTACATGCAAATTATTTGAAGTAATGTTTGTATATTTAGACATAATCCACATGTCACCAGCAGATTCCATTTCATGTTTTCCCATCTGGCCACTTTGAGCATCAGGGCAAGATATGGGGCTAGCAGGATTTGGCACTGTCTGGAGGGATGTACAACACCTCACAGAGTGGAAATTCTGCAAGTGCCTGAAGTTGGGTTTGCTGCAAGGGAATAATGGAATAATTCCCAGGAAGGGGAATGTGGGTTGCAGAAATTCAGCAACAAGCCTATTGCTTGTAGTTGTTATTTATTCTGTCTACTGGCATAAATTTATCCATTATTACAGGACAAGAGTATCAATGAAGGGAAGCAGATCAGTTGTTTGTGAGACAAGCTCTGACCTGTCTGGCAGGAAAGTGCTCCATAAGCATCATTTCTGCACAGCAGAGTCCAGAAAAATCCATGTGGTTTGCAGCTGATGGGTACCATGTGGAAAGGAATGCAATGCTGATGAATATTACATCTTTGACAGATGCTTGCTGAACCCATTCTTATAAACAAACAATTTATGTTTTGAAGCTTAACTGGTTTTGATGTCAAAGGTGATCTTAATACCTAACCTGTTGTACAGTAATCTCTAACCTTCCACTAAGCATAAGAAATGGAATTTATTCTCAACTTGATGGTTGGTTTGTAAGGAATTAACATTAGAAATTTGTTGTCTGACCAACTGTATTATTTGCTGTATACCCATATCCTCACAGTCAATGTCTGGTAGCTTTGAGTGAATTATAAAGGGGTAGATGACGCAAATGTGGTCCTCAGGCTTGTGGCAAGTACAGCAGCCTCAGCCTGTCAATGACATCCTTAATGACCTCCTTCACATACAGGAGAGTTAGAACAGAAACAGGGAAGCAAGCATGGAGCACATTCATAGGTCATGGCAGAGGCTACAGAAAGCACATGAAATGGGGAACAATGATAAGGAAGTATGTGGGAAGCTTGAGTTTGGATGTTGCAGGAACAGAGGAACAAAAGGACCTTTTGTGGCTCACCCACAGTGAGCATGAAAAGATGTGGCTATTTGAATTGTCTCACGTTTAAGATTTGTTGGCTCATCTTCTGTAACGTACCAATTCCAAGTTCTCTATTTTGTTTTCCCTGCAGAGAGTAATCTCTTAGCTAGCTTGTACCTCCCCTTTCACAGAGTTCAGGCTATACCCCCACCTTCCCAGTATACACATCCCACAGTTCACAGCTGCTGTCCCATGTGTGATACCAAATAGGAATGTAGAGGTCTGTGGTTGGTTAACCCTGGCTGGACACCAGGTGCCCACCAAAGCCACTCTATCTGACTGAATGGGGTGGGGTCCTCCATGGGTGCAGGGAGACAGCCTGCCTCACCACAGTCTTCTCCACAAGCTGTAGATGTGCTCTGGCACCTGGCACACCTCCTCCCCCTCCTTCTTCACTGACCTTCACATCTGCAGGGATGTTCTCCCACAGATTCCCACTCCTCTCTCTGGCTGCAACTACTGTAATAACAGGTGATGTACTAGGTTTTCTGCGTGAGTGGCTGCAGTCGTAGAACTTATGTTTAGCAACCTTCTAAGACAGAAAAGGATTGTACAGAATATCATACAATGGGACAGTGCTGAAATAAGATAAGGCTTATCACAGAGCAGTGAACATTTTTGTAAAATTATTTTATGTAGGCTGTTCCACTTTGTTTATATGATATACTTTTTACACAAAGGAAAATAAAGAAGTGAAGCTGTTGACTTCTTTGAGATTGTGTTTGATTTTCCTAGCTGGCTCTCATTTCAAAGGACTTCAGAAATAATTATGTTGCTTGTTTAGAAAGATTTGATATAATGTCTATTCTTTTCTTATTTCACTTGAGAATCCCTGAAGACTTTTACAGATATTTATTGCAAGATTTCAAAACTTAAATGGGTGTGTGGATTCTTTGAGAAATGCATCCTTTATCCCAAGTGTTCATCAGACATTAAAGTTGACTATGCCTTAAAAAAGAGGCAATCAGTGTCTAACACTGCTTCCAATCATGATGCTCAGCTCTCAAGATATTTTTCCTGTGATATAATAAATTTACTCACTCACTGAGGCCCTAAGTTTATCTGAAATTAATACCTACCTTAAAAATACATACTTAACAGTCAGTATTCCCACCCACTGTTTATATACACAAAAAGGTGAGGGAATGACCTTTTTCTTTCCCTTACAGGTCACTTGAAGTGTGACTATAATCTTGCCTAATAAAACTAACGAAGGGAACGGAAAAATAAAATACCCTCTCAGCTCCTAGAAATCAATTTCTTAAACTGCCATTTGCTGCCACTCAGCACTTCATTTCCGACCATCACACACAGTTCTGAGGTCTGTCAAATTCAGCAATTTTTTCCCAACCATCTTATTGATGAAAGATCTTTATGAAAGGTGTAAGCAATCATAGAACAGAAATTAAAGACATTACTTCCTCTATTGAAATTAATTAAGCTTTTACAGACTTTAAACTTTTATCACCTTTAATATGATTTTATTTTGTTGCCTTCAATCAAATCTTCTGCAGGTGTGAAACACGTCACATTAGTATGTTCACACTGGTAATAAGAACTATAGCAAAAAGCAAACTCAGAAGATGTTGCATCACTGCAAGAATCTAGGAGTCCAGAAGAAGTAGCAACCTACCCCACTCCCATAAGTGACAGAACTCTTCACAACTAAGTGTGAACAAAAGAGCCGGGGAACTGAGAGATTCCTGAGAGGCAAAATTAACGCAGAAAAAAGGAATTTACAGCCACCATGATTGTTACTGAGGCAGTCTCCTGAACACAGCATAACTCTCTGTGTTATTGTCTAGAGCTTCAGATTATCAACATTTAAGGAGGATTTTACTCCACTACAGACACTGCAGTTATAAACTACATGTACATAAATATTTGTTACATTCATAATGTGCTTCAAGTTTTAAAGATAGAAATTTTGCAATGAGAAAGCAGCAAGAATGCAGGGAAGAACATTTATTAAATAAAAGCTCTTTGAAAAACAACATTCTGGGTTCTACCCAGCAAATAACCAGCTAAGGTTTCTGTTTGTGTTTAATTTTGAATGGATTTGGCTTGTGTTTGTTTCTTTGTCAATGCTACAACAAACTCATTTAGCTAGAGACTATAAATTTGAAATGGTGCCATTTTTACAAGAAAGCCGCTATTATAGTCCAAGTCACTGTTGTCCTAATTACAATAATATAGCAGTTTTATATAATCTGGTCCAACAACATAATCAGTTTCTTTTTTTTCTTTATGTACCTAATAATGCCTTATGTAAAACAAAAGATTTTTTTAATAGGTGAGGTGAATTTTAAGATGTTTGGTTAAAAAACTTTTTTTCCTGGGGTACACTTTTGCAATGCTAATGACCCTGCGATTAAATATGGACTGTAAAGAGACTCAACAGATTTTAATTAATGAACACTTCTAATGTGATTTAGCCATTAACCATTGCTGATTGTTTTACTGTGTTAGTGCTGGGTTTCATAGTTTCTCTCTGCAACAGGCTAGCAATCAGAGATGCAATTAACAACAGAAGTATTTTTACATGGCTAGGTAAGAAAGCCTGTGTTTGCTGGCAAACTAAGATTAAAAGCAATCATAAAAATAAGATGTGTGTGCTCAGCCTGTTCTCTTCTGTTGTTTTGGCTTGTTGTTTTTATGCACAAGCCAGGGTAGCGATTCTGCACATTAGTCAGAAAGAAAAATGCATATGCTGCCACAGGGAGCAGGAAAGCAAATTTTTTGGTGTGGTTGTGAAATGTGAGTACTGGGGAAAAAAATAAAAAAAATCAAACCTGTATGTTCTAGAGGAGGTAAAGCATAGTCAGTGCCAGAAATTTACATGAATCCATATTCAATGAAGCAACCATTTTGTTGAAAGATTGCGATGGTTGGTAAAAATAAAAAATGTGACCATAATGCAAGCTAGTGGGACCATGATTTCTCATATTCCCAGGGACTTCTGTTTTGTTTTTCTTTTTTTTTTTTTTTGAGCTTTTCTGATGCCCTTGTTGGTCTCCCTTAGTCTCTCCCCTACTCTTCTGAAATCTCCATTTCATTCCAAAGATCTGGATACCGATCTGACGAGGCATTAAGAGAATATTTGCATGAAAAAGACCCACCATTATTTACTAACTGTTTTGTTTTTCTAAGAGGATCACTGTGCTTCAAAATCTCTAGCTAGATTTTGAGTTTGGCTGATAGTAGGAGTGCAGTCAGTACTGGTCAAAGCAAAGCATTGTTTGTATTCAGCAGGTCAGATAAGCATTCTTCCCAAAATGAAGCCTTTTCTTCACTGTCCTTCTTTGCTATAATCTCACAGGTAGCATGACAGTTGTTGTCATGGTAACTATTTTTTATTGAATAAAACTGCAATAATCTCATAAAAACCTGTATAACTTCTTGACATGTAAATTATTACTGCCTCAAAGCTGAAGAAACTTATTTGTTTTTCATTGTTGCTGACTTTTTAAAATACAAAAACATAGTTTTAAGCTTTATCACCCTGTATTACTCTATATGAGACCATTTCTAAACACAAAATCTATGAATTGGAGACTTCACTACCCAAATAAAGGAAATGTATATGGAAGAAAGCTGTGCAACACACTTCAGAACTTGTTAACATATGCAAAGTACACACATAAAATATTATCGTTGTATTTCAAATTGCATAGCTTGGTGTGCATGCAGAATACACACACATATATACAGAGGTACGTTCCATGAGTCTTTTTGTGTTCTTCTGCAGAGTGTGTGCTATTTCACTCCTAGCTTATGTATCAGTACTTCAATGCACTTTTGTTATTAATGGTTATCTTATTGCCACGGTTCTAAAACCCCAACACATGGATCAGGTCTCATAATACAATAAAGTCCTCTTGCCAACGACTCCAAGAGTAGAGTACCAGGAGAGACAAAGACAGACAACTGAAGACAGACAAGGAGATGACAATAGGATGTAAATCACTCTGGGAAGCAATGCTGCCAGCACACGGTGGTGCCTGACCTACCTGCTGTCAGCTTAGCACACCTACCCCACAGTGCGAGCGGCACACAGGCACCATGGAAGCGTTTTAAGGATTGCTGTGAGAACAGGCGACAGGTCTTCTGGGGGTTTTTCAGAAGATCTTCCCACACTTAAAGGAAAGCACGTGGAAAACAGAAAAGTACTTGCTTTTTAATGTTCAGTTGATCCCTTTAGGTGACAAAAAATAATGGAGGGGAAGGGGTAGAGAAATGGGCCAGAACAGTCTACTATAGGAAAAAATGGGCAACTTATGATCAACAGGCTAGAGAGACAGGAAAGCCAGAATGTATCATAATATATCTACAGTAGAATCTTGTGTACAACCACTCCTAGAGGGAGAAATGAGGAAGAGAATTCATGTACTTTGCAGATGTAATACTAATATGTGGGTGATGAGAACCACATAAATACAAACATAGATACAAGACTTCACTTAATCTTCTGCAAAGAGAAAAACAACAAAAGCTTCCTTACAATGAGAAATTGTACAAGGAGGAATAGCTCCCCAAGGGAAATAACAGAATCCTCCTCACTGGAGAGTCCACTATTGCACAGGATGCTGGATGTATTCTAAGGGAAAACCCTAGAAAGACAGGAAGATTAACTAATAGGGTAATTTGTCTTTCCCAGCTGTAATTTATTTGACTCTAAGTAGTGAAATACTGTGATGCTGTCATGATCTTGTTTATGATGATTAAGGTAAGGCAGAAGGAAAAGAGGGTTATTCATACAATGTCGTTTTAGGCTCAAATCGCTACATTAGCTACCTAGTTGCACTAGCTTTCTGTTCTATCCAAGGAAGACACAATTGCCCTCTCATGGGATCACTCTTTCTTGGTTGATGACAGAGGAACCCAAACTAAATGAGCCAGATAATGTGAATGCTGAAATTTCAACCATATGACTACTCTTTTATGCGTATGAATTGAAAATCAGCTATACCCAGTCTATAATGTTAACTGGCCAGGAACTTCAAGCATGTAAGAAGGCACATCAACATACAGGTCATTTCAATCCACATTATTTTCCATGTATAGAGATATATAAACACATGTGCAGTTACATACTCAGCATATGGACAATTGCATACACTTTCTGAAGTAAACTGCAACTGATACATTTAATACTCAGGATTGTTAAGCTAAATTACTAGAGTAACAAAGCATTACCTGTTTTGATACTTTCTTTTGTATAAGTAATTGTAAGTAATGTCACTGACATGCACGGGAAAAGAGATTTGAGAACCCAGTACTCTTACTCTACAGGAAACAGTGGATGCCACCCCAAAGAGTCATAGTCTAAATGAAAAGTTTTAACACTTGAAAAAGCTGATTTAATAAATGGATCTGAAGGAATTACACAGAAGCAGCTTGGTCAACAGTAGGAAATAGCCACTACAGTAAATTATGAAGTATCATGCAGGAAAGTGCAAGAAACTGTTTCTTTCTTCTACCAGGAAAAATAATCTTTTAATGTACCTCTGATATACCAATTCAGGTTTAGCTCCATAAGCAGAGGTTGTTGCATCCAAGTATTACACATTTCCTAATTCAATTTTTAAGGTAGATATTTTAGAAAGTTAATAAAATCTTTTAAAAAATGTTAGTAACACGCAGCAGGTGTCTGAGTCAAAATCTCTGAACAACTGAATATCCTGCCACATGTAACAGAACAATCTTTTCAGACTGCTCATATGTCATCTTAAGGACTTTTTATCATGTAAGGGAAATGGGAAAAATATATTGTATGCAAATGTCTAACTGGAGAAGTATGAAAGGTGCTTGCTATGCATAGAAGAAAAATGCCTTCTGTACAGCCCACAGACAATGGAGAAAGCTGGCAGCCGTCAGCATGTTACAGCTGTATAATAAGGGCTGTAGGAAGCATAGCTGTGAAACTTAATAAGCTGCATATTTTACAAGTTTTGTGCATAAACTAATTATTTCAGACTTCTGATGCTGCCTTTTTAACATGAAATTTTGGAACCAAAAATGTTTTACCTTAGAAATATATATTGAGATCTAGTGATACAGATAACTTCAGCAATTATCCTTGCTGATGTTACCCACTGTTTGGATTTAGTTTGTTTGAATCTAATAAGAAAGGACACTGCCTTTTCAGTTTTAAGGCTGGCAGTTCTTTCTTGCTGCAACTTATAAGATGGTGCCATTAGAGAGCCTGCAGGTATTCCTTTATAAATTCCCCTGGGTGGCTGTTTGTTAGGATTACAATACGCTCTGTAACATCATAGGCAGTGGTGGAAGGGTAAAATATATTTTATGTTTGGCTTAAAGAATTATGCTTTCTTTTCATGTTATTTTTTTATTCTCCCTTTAGATATAACCCTCACTATGGAATATTAATTGATATTTGTGAGAGACACGGGAATTAGCTTTCATTTTGCTCAGGACTTTTTGAAAGACTGCTTGTCTCTAATCAATTGACTATTTCATCAGCATTCATTCTGCGAGATCCCCAGGCAAAGACAGTAAAAATTGGATATCACTCTACACTGTATTTCCAAGAAAAAAAAGTACTGTAAGGCTTGTTGATTTCGATGGAAGTTTCAGGTTATGCACAGGTGGATTGTATAAAATATAAATAAAGTAGCCCCAGCTGCTTACTGCAGAAATTCTTTCATTTATAACTTTCTGTTGTGAAAACAGAAAATGGCTGGTAAAATCTTGCAGCTTTGATGCTCTGCTTGTTTTGTTTGGTAGAGTGAAGCCTATAATGCCAGCAACTCTAATCCAGGTTGCAAAAGCCAACTGAAATATTGCCCCCTCGGGCCGCTGTGGAGCAAGCATATGGCAGCAGAGACCGCTTGAGCCCCAGGGAAAGGGTACAGTTGAATCAGCTGCCCAGCAGTACACTATCGGCTGATTCATGAGAAAGCCGTATTGACATCAGCTCCACAGGCAACTGCTTATCTGTATTCATGAAGAAACAATAAGTGCTGCAGATTCAGCAACTAAACAAAGATAGAGGTACCAATTCGGGGCAGGGTAGGGAATGACCAGTGCCAGGAAAAAAAAATGGATTCTGAATTGGATCTGAATCTTATTTTCCCAAATGTCAAGTGTGTCCATCAAAGAGATATCTAACACAGGCCACCTGAATTAAGAGTTTGAGGAGCATCGGTCCCCAGTGTTCTGAGGCTAAATCTTTTCTGTCAGCAGTGATAGAAGTTGTACTAATGAAAGTTTCTGAGAAAATATTATCACCCTGAATTTAATTTTCTGACCTAGAACTTTCTACCTGGTGGTTAGAAGGTTTCTGCATTTCCCTCAGTTGCAAAAATAGCAAATACATTCCAGTCCAGTCTTCAGGCATTTCAAAGAGCCCCAGTCTGGCAGTAATCTGTACCCATCTACTTCCTCTCATCTGTCTGTCTTCCACTTAGACATCACCTATTTGCCAGCAAATGGGCTCATGTTGTTAGCATAGCTGTTTAGAAAAATGAAATGGCATGCTTTCAAAGCCAAACAAACAAAACCACTACTGCTGTTTAAAACATCTTTTTCTTCAAAATTTTAAATTTGAGAAAATTGTGCAAAATCCTTGCTAAGATTTAAACTTGTCACCAAAAAGAGAATGCATCAGATACCCAAGTCAAACTTATTTTCATTCAGTAACAGAACAGAAAACAATGATGTGTCTGATATTTACGAATGAAAGCAATCACAAAGAATTTCAGAAGCAGAGTACCTGTAAGAAGGACAAGATGTTTGTGACTAAGAGACAAGAATCAGCTGGAAAAATGACAGTAGGACAGATTCTTGTAGATTGCATAGGACTAAAGAAGCACGCACCTATGACTGCCGAAATTTTCTCCACTCTGCCATCATACAATCAGCAGACAGCTATGTCTGTCTGTCTGCCCTCGACCTGTGAAAGAGTATTCAGCTGTATGGAACTCCATAAGGAACTGACTTCAATTCTGATCCAAATGGCTTTTTCCTGAGGAGTTTATCTTCACTATGTGTCATTTGCACAATGTTCCTTTGTGCAAAGGGAATGCATGTTGTGTGCAAAAAATAGAAAATCTGTGACAAATTGCTGACAGTTAACAGAGAGAAAAAAAGCATCTTTTGTCTAAGAAATCTCTACACACTAATAGCACCATACTTTGCACAGGTAATTTAGGACTTATTTCTAAGAATCAGACTGTGTCTTCAGAACCTGAACACTCAAGTACCTGCTGCCATTGCTACAAAGTATTCTGAGCAATCCCACTGGTTATAGCAATTTTGTATAAAGCAAATGAACCAGCTTAGTACACTTGGGACACAATAGGTTAGTGCAACTAAAGGGCCAGAATATAAACCCCCAAAGAGCCATACCATAACTTCATCCATGGTCCTTCAGCTCATAAATCATTTAAGAAATATATTAAAAGATAACATTTCCAAACAGACCTCCCGAGAAATGGATGGTGCAAAAATAATAGCATACTCAAAAATATGTTTTTTCAAGGCTAAATAACAAGTCAAATAAGGAGAAGACTGCCTTGATTTTTAATATATCCTAGCCAATTAGTTAAGGTTACTTATGACTTCTCTTTTGGAACCGTGTCTCAGTCACGCAAAAAGTACAGAGGATTTTAAACACATGCATGCTCACTAAATAAATCCCTCACGTAATGTGCTCTTCAGTACCACAGCTAGTGAATTTGATTATGCAGGAGATGAACAAGGAGAGGAACAAGACAACACGAAGATATACAATTTCCAACAGCTGTTACATTGTTGCCGTATTTTACAACATCTGCTGGGGTTTTTTTCCTTAGCTTTTGCATTTACCCTTTGGGCTAATTTGTAGCTGACCCCTGTAATATAGTCCTTCTATTCTACAATTTTGTGACAAACCATCATTGATTTAACAGTCATGCTCAGTGCCTTAAAAATCAATGAATACATAGGGAAAAAGAAAATAACCAAACAGTAAGACAGCATGGTTGATCTTGATAACATTTCAGGGAAGGTTTTTATCACAACTTTCTAATTTATCAAGTTATTTCATCACTACTCATATCAGATATTATATCAGATATGTTGATTTCATATTCAGCAGATTTTGTCCCTTTGCAAACAGTCTGTAACCTGAAGAGAAATAATGTCTTTGGGAAAACTGGAAAGAAAAGCTGCAGAGTGTACGGTGTGCTTCTACTATACATGGCTACACTAAATAAATGTTCTGCTTTTGAAGGAAATACAAAAAGGATTGAATGAGTTCTTATTTACAGTGGTGCAATCAAGGGCAAACTCTGATCCAAAGGAAAACATTGCTAAGTAAATGTGCTTGTGCCAGAATTGGAAACTGATATTCCAACTCAACTGAAAGCCTAAACCTTTCTCAATAAAAACCTTCCCTCCTCCCCCCTCCCCTGCCCCCATCAGTAAACAGTTTTCATGGAAGCATTTAAGGACAAAAATAGTATTCTAAGCTTTTTCAGATTGTTGATGTTTTAATATGTGAAAGGGAAAAGCATTTCTAGAGCAACAGCAGCCTGAATTCCATTGTATATATTTTATGATAGGTTTTTTAAAGGCTGTCACAGAAATTCTTAATATTTGGAGATTATTAAAGTTTGACTGTTTACCTTAATTCAGAAAAACTATGAGATAAATTTCTTCCCTTATGGCTTTTGTTCTTTTTCCATCTGTGTCCTTTTTTTATTTCACCAACACGTTTGTCACTCTACTTCTGTCGTCTTCTGTCTTTCAACATGACACTAGCTGTCTAAACACTCCTGGCTTCACTAAGAGCAAAATCAAGAAATTTCACTCTTCATTCCTTTCCTGAAAAAAGATCCTTTAACTATACTGTTGGGATACAACATCCACTTTTGCTCCCATTATCACCTCAGCGGCATGCTTTTAGGGAATTTGGGAATCTGCATAGCTGAGATGACAACACTGAAACAGACTGTACTCGTGAGGGAGGGTGGGGTGCGAGGGTGTGGTGGGGTTTTTTTATGGGATTTTTTTCTTTCCTTTTCTTTAAATAAGCTACAGAACCAGTTTCAATAACCCTTGTGGATCTTCTAAGATTGCTCACTCCTTTACATAATATGCTATCTTCACTGCAGGCATACACAGAGAGCTCACAGACAAATGGTGTGAAGAAACAAGTCATGGGGTTCTTCTTTCCAGAAGCTTTGCTGAATCTCTTTTTAAAAGGTTTTTAGCTGGCTACATTCCCAATGTGACCCTTCATATTTAAAAGTGATTAAACAAGTCTTAAATACAAATTAAATTATTTCTTATTTGGAAATTCAATGCTGCCACAATTAATTGATTCCACAGATTTGACTTTTTGATGTTTAATTCCTTAAGAAAATTAATATCAGAATTAAAAGATTAAAGTGCTCAGTTTTAGCAAAGAATATATTCTCTATATGTACTACTAGTTTCACAAGAAAATTCATCGTTTTGGAGTTGGGGAACAGGGCTTACTGTGGTAGACTGTACAGTACTTATATTAAAAAAAAAAAGGAACAAAAGGATGAAATAAGGGAAAATTTAATTTGATTCTCAAAATTTTTTCTGGAATGTGCTCCTCTCTTTCCTCAGAGAAAGGAATAAGTTATTTCCAAATAACTCTGAGCACAGTGACGATACACACCAGTCAGTATGTGTGTGGGCGTGTGTTCTGTGAAGACAGCTGAAAAGTGAGCATCATTCCTACCGGAGGTAACACAGTGTAATTCTAATTGTCTTTGCACCACATAGTAGGAGGAAAGCCATGCAAATCCTCTTCTTTTGTTTTAGCAGAGAAGCAGGATTTTCCAGATATCACTGAACCATAACATAAAAATCAAACAGGCTAGATTCTGGCCACATATCTGTGATAATCTCATATACTGGTATACTCACACATTCATACAGATCACATACAGAAAGTGCACATGCACGTTGCAGCTTTCACATTCCCAAAGGGTATCACTCATGTTCTAGATAGTCATGCAAAAATACCACTGGCATTCATATAATACATCTGTTCTGCATGGAACACAAGACCAGCATCCAATGCACCTATTGGAAAAACTTCATTGTATTAGAACCTGTACATGACAGAATAATAAAAGGTTAATGCATTCATCTGTATTTTATGCACTGCTCTCTGCAGAAGTCCAAAAATAAAATGCCTTGTACTGCATCCTTATTATATAAGTACTATATATATATATATAGTATGTGAGTTCCTCTTCTGTTTCTGAGCAGTCAGAATTGGTATATGCATTTTGAGGAAAGAAGAGGTTTAGCAGAACTTTGTTTTATCCTGAATAAGAACACTGCCTAATAATGAGTGTGTTGTAGAAATGTCAAGGCTGAAATTAGCAGTGGGTGGAGATCTCTTTAGGGGAAATTAAGTAAGTGGATAATGGAAGTGAAATACCCTTAAGTGTGGAAAAAAAAAATCCTTGAACTCTGAAAGGAGACAGTTTTCTTGTAAACATTATACAGGAATTGAAGTAATTTTAAGAGGACTAGCAAAACTTAATGAAATTGAAATAATTTACATGGAACCATTTAGTGCAACTCTTGATGTTGTTGCCTGTGGGTTAAAAGAGCAAGGCAAAAGGAAATACTAATGGTAAAACTGCTGAAGGGATAACATTCTTGTCCTCAACTTTCCAGCCTTGAAATTTGGTTCCATCAGAGATTAAGATGCAGACTTGACTGTGTGCACTGCTTAGATTTTATAGTCATTCATGACCCATGTAATGCAATGGCAAACATATTCTCAGTTTAAGTGGTAGCTGAGAATTAACTTTTGTTCCTCAACAAAAGAGCAGGAAGGCATGTTTGTGCTTCTTTAGAGAAATAGCTTGAAAACACACACTCTTAGAAATGTCATGTAAAAACATGCAGAGTTCAGGGATCAGAAGGAAGAAATATGCAAAACTTGCACAGTTACAGTAATAAAGGTAATAAATGGAAGCCCTCAGAGATAATCTGTAACAAATTAAATTCCTACCTATATATGTGGTATTAGAATAAATTCATTTTAGACCAAACTCTTCCATATAGCCTAAGAATACATAAATATGTAGAACTACATGATTTCAATGGTGTTTCCATGAGGAAGTGTTTCCCTTTCCTCCATCATGCCAGGGGAAACAGATGAAATCCTCTACAAGCCAGCCCCTTTGACTATAGCCTGTGACCAGGTTTTTGTTTTTTTACCTTTATTCTCTTGGTCTCAATGGAATTTTACCTTTTTAAACCTCATGTAAACCAATTCACTAGATTTGGCTCCATGCAGACTCCATGGATAGGAGTTATTCTTTACTACAGGTTATAAATATTGCTCATATGCACCTATATCAATTATGTTATAGTAGCCTTTGTGATCAGAAGTCCTCTTTTCTTGTCTGAACGTATCTTCATTTTCTCAGAATAACAAACCAGTACAATACATATAAGGATTAACTACCTTCAAGTTCCCTTCTTCCTGCTACTTCTTAATTCTTTTTTCTAAAATTATTCTCTTTAATTAAGCCATTTTATTGCCTAGAGCTTTGCAAAAATATTTTGTACAAGCAGGTCCATTTTATGTTTGTGCTGCTGTACAATTAAAAGTAACTTAACAAATGAAACCTATGGTTTAGTAAAAGAAATGACATGAAGGCTTGTAAATTCACCTATCAGTTTCAGCAAAAGCAATTCAATGCAACCACGATATGAAAATCCGCTGGAGAAGTGTTCAGGTATCAGCATCTAGCACACCATGCCTACATTTGAAAATGATGGGGTACAACTTGCTGTACTGAATGAGAGAGAATGACTCTGGCTCCTCACATCCTTCCTCTTTTTAACTAAGACAGAATGGTGTTTCTGAAACTTTTTGATAGGGTGCTGCTTAATTTTACAAAGTGCCTTGGCACTCCTTCAATTACCTTGCTTTGACAGATGCAGACAAATTGCTGAAAGCACATTATCCTCAACCTAATACTAGAAAACATTAGAATTTACTCTGTATTTCAAGGACAGATTTTGATGTCTTTTCTTATACTGAAATATTACCCTGCAATTGACTCTCTTGGTTTGATGTATTTACTTCCCTTTTGCTTTATTAAGAGCTGAAGATCAACCACACTCACTATGTATGTGTCAGCAGGGACTGGGAACCTGAGTATGTACATATGTACTTCTGTAGGTACATACTTACACCTTTACAAATACAGACTAAGGGACAAATTATGAAAAAAAATCCCAACCCAGTAATATATTAATGTATGAGGAAAGAGATTCACACTAATCAAAAAAATGAATAAATATAAGTAATACTTATTAAGAAGATTACTTCCTACTCATTTTTCTCCCCTTTCACACAGTTAATTTCCCTTTTTACCACCTTCCTCTACAGCTTTCTCTCTTTTCCTCTACAGTTTTTCTATCCTTCCATTTTTTCATGCAAATCCTATGGCTAATTGGTTACGTCCACTCTAGAGTCTAGCCATCAATTCCCAGACACAGCATCTTTCAGTTCACTGCTTTTGGCTGATTACAGTTGCAGTTAGAGGAAAACAAATAAGTATGTATCAACATACTGCAAGTGCTACATCTCTGTATGAAAATACACAAACAAATAATTAAACATCAACAAAATATCAATAGGATTAGAGTGTCATGTTGGAACAAATCTTGATAAATCCTTCTCAATAACAATACTCAAACTACAGCATCATAAGGGGAATATAAATATAGCCCATTAAAGTGTTGTTTGACAAAGAAAGACACATTAATACATCTGTTAGTCATTTTCTTACTACTAAGGGACTCTACTATTGTGCTGCAGATGAAAGCTTTGGCCAAGAAGAGATTTGAAAATATGCAAATTAATGCTAACAACATCATAAATATCTTATTATTCATCACCAACTCAATGGCATACTGGCATAGTTTAAACTGCAATTAATCAAAGTTCATTGATGTTCAGATGTACATACCTACAACAGACATTTCTGGAACTGTGGCATGATATGGACCATCAACAAACTCTGGGGCATTGTCATTGATGTCTTGAACCTTAATAATGAATTCTGAAGGAGGCTCCAGAGGTTTGTTCGTGTCCCTATCGACTGCTTGAGCTGTTAGAGTGTATTCAGCTTTTTCCTCACGGTCAAGCCTTTTCATTGCATGAATGTCTCCAGTCTTGTCATTGATCACAAAGATCGTTCCAGCTCCATCTCCTGACAAAATATACTTGATTTTGCTGCTGCCAGGATCCAGGTCTGTGTGTAACTAAAAAGAAAATAGAATAACAATTAGAGACAAAAATTACACCCCGATTTTTTTATTGGTCTAACCATACATTTTGCCAAGTTATTCTTTCATACTTTAACCTTAGATCTAGTGATCCATACCTCAGCTTGACTATACAAAGAATAGAGATTTGTATGCATACTAATAAAAAATGAATGTAATCATAGATATAATTAGACTTTCCATTTAAAAAAGCAACTGTTAGATATATATTTTTAAATACCTGTTTGTAAATGTAAATGTCTTCAGAACTATTATCAGCTGAAATGAACAAGTAAAAATACTGTCCTTAACCTGTTAGATCAAAGGGTAAATGAAGGATTCACAATAATAAGTATTTTAATCTAGTTTCTTATTTTTGGTTATTACTTTCTGTTTATTTTCAGGTGACTGAAAATGGCTAAACACTTGCATCTCTCAATGTCCCATTAGAAAAAATACTTAGTCTGCATTTGGCTTTTCAAAAAATAATACAGGATTACAAAAACCCGAAACAGTATGGGCAAAATAGGTTTCCTTCTTGGATTTTTTTTTGTTAATTAAAAGCCTGAACTGAAGAACACTGGAGACAAAGGAATTCCATTGATTTTTTTTTTTCTTGTAGGCTCAGAGCCTAGTATTAATTATCAGATTATCTTCAATAGTTTTTAAGTTGCGAGGGCGAGCATACCAATTGGCGTTCCATATGTACTGGTGTCAACACATTCAAAAATATAGGATAATGACTTAAACACAAAATAGTAATGCTTTAAATTAAATTTACTATTAAATTTCACACACACACACAATGTGAACAATAATCAGTGAATACCATCCCTTCAAAATGTAACTTGCATTTATTATTATTTATCTTTGCCTCACAAAAGATGTCAGCAGTAAAAAGCTGAGAGACTGGGGGAGAAAGGCACATGTGCCATTGATGACATTCAAATTCTAGAACAACCATTCTGTGTACTCAAGCCCTACTTCCCAGGAGGTGGCTGGACATCACTTGCCGGTGGAAGTAGCGAATAAATCTTTCATTTTCCCTTGCATGACTTTTTACTTTTATTGTTCTACTAAACTACCTTTATCATGACCAACAAGTTTTTATTCCACCTTAATTTTCTCCCCTCCCTTTTCCTTGATGAGGAAGGAGAGGAGTGATAGAGCACCTGGCACCCATCACAGCTCGAGAGAAATTGTTGCTGGGTATGTATTTTACCATTCAATAGATACCAGTGGTTGCTAGGGCCAGGCAGCATTGCCATCTGATATAAGAACCTGTATCAGGATATTCAGATGGGTGTGGAAAAAAATGCCTTTTAACACTGGCTACAGCCAAGCCACAAGTAGATTTTTATGTCATGCTGCAAGTAGGGTCTGCAGGTTCTTCAGTAGATAATTGGTCTCATACAGTTATATCTGCAAATTAGCTGTTCAGGGATAAGAGCTTAGAAAACCCATTAACAGTACCTTACAAAAAAGGATTCTCAAATTATTGCAATGAGAACAGTGGACAACAGCGGTCAGGTCTGATTTTCCAGTTGATCTGGTTTATTATACATATCAAATCCTGCCCCCCCCCTTCCCCCTTGCATTCTCTGTTCTGCAATAATAGCAAGACTCCCACTGACTACAAGAGGTGTAACTTCATCCTCTGTGTTTTGCTGGGCAACATGTTATTACCATGCTAGCTATTACTACACCATCGTTTTAACAACTTTTTAAAAGCACTTAAACTGTCTATGAATATGAATGACTCAATCCAGTTCACTCTTCCTACCCAACCCACGTGAACATACACATAGACATCAAGTGACAGCTGAGTCCTCCTTCCAAAAACTCAATCTGTTTTTCTTCCTGTAGTTGCCATCAGCTTTAACTTGAGAACAATCAGCACAATTTACATTATGTTAATTAAACAGCACTCCCCTGTTGGTTGGTACTGCAGTTTTGTCTGTTCAGAAAGACATGTTAATACAATTTTTCTTTGTCTTAAAGATTACTGTCCATAAGATGACCTATGGAAGACCCATTTTTTTCAAAATAATGCCATCATTTAAATTCAGGATTAAAACAGCATCATTTACCTACAAAGTTAAATCACAGAGCTGAAGTGAAATTCAAGGCCAGAAAGACTAGCATTTTTTTTTCTGAGCAATACTTCCTCTCTTCTACCAGATGTGAATGATAATTTACAGCAATCGTCAGGCTTCAGCAAGCTGTGTTCACGCGAAGGTTAAAGATCATTAAACACATAATTATATAGGGTCTAGGTGAATGATAGAGAGGCATAATGAATATGATAAATGAATATCCGTTTCTGCTGAAAAACCCTCATAAATGCAGTAGATGTGAAACTGTTTTCCACACCTGTAGCTTTATTTGCTGCTCCTGTGCTCAAAAGCTGACCTCTTATTTCTCAGAGCAGCACCATAAATATAACAAGAATCCCTATGTGAAATATGAGACATCTACAGTCAGCCCCTATGTCCCACTATTAGACAGCATCCCAAAACAAACAGAAAAAGCATGTTTACTGGAAAACTTAATCATGTTCAGAGTGAGTCAAACTCCCTTTATATGACATTCAGTTAATTAGACTTCAAAGGAGGTGAAATCTTCTTCCTTCATCACTGTCCTGCCTGTGGGATTATAAATTCAAACACCTCTCCCCCTTAAAGCAGTAGGTACAACCCCATCACCCTATTCACGCCTGGATTTATGACCACATGAGAGGCTTTAGATCCTCTGCTAGTTTTAATGGTGAAGCAGATACCCTATATTAATACCCTATTAATGGCTCACATGTGGCCTCAGCACACGTCTGTCCCTAAAAAATGAACTTCATTCAAAATGGACTCTCTGAACACCGCAGTTTCCAATCGTTATTAATTCCTTTGCGACCGTGTGATTATGCAGATGACAATCGATGAAGCCAGTATCAATGGTAACAGTCCAGTGTACTTCCAGACAGCTAGCGTTATTTTCACTAATAATGAATGCATATCTAAAAGTATTGCCAACACACTATTCAAATATATAACATATATTTATAGTCTCCCAAGTACATACATTACAAACATGCATAATTACAATCAAGGCAAGAGAAACTGCAGAGATGAAACTTTTCAAAGAGCCTATATATTCTATAGATGTAAAAGTACCACTGTGGTAAAAAACAAATACATGAGCACGTTACTGGTGTTAAATTCTCCTATTCCATAGACACTTGTATGTTTTGATCACATCTTTTTAACAAATACTTGGTTTGAAACTATGCATGCAGCCAAAGACCTAATGTGGGAATGAAGGCCACAGAAGCTCCGAACTAGGTTGGTGAAGTTCTGCTATTCGAAGTACACGGAGAGATTTATGAGCTTCTTCTGCAGATGGAAACTGTCTCACCTGCTCTCAGTCAGCTACCTGGCAACTCAATAGTAGTCAAAACAACAGCTTGCTGAGCACAATGTATTTCATGTTCAAACCATGTGTTCACCATCAGGAAAATACATAAAGCACTTGGGTCTAGTCCATAACCAAAATTAGCTGAAAGCTGTTGACTGACCTTTGTGGTAAGATCAGGCACTTTGAGTCTTCTTCAGGTGTGTTGCTGATGCACAACTTCATACAGGCTAGCCCATAATAAGATGTATCATCAAAGGGAGGATTTGTAACCCCAATTTCCTTGCATTAGTAATACATAATGATTCACAAGCCGGGGGGGGGGGGGGAATTTAGAGATCATGAAAATGCTCGACATCTTTAATTAAGAGAAGACATTATGTAGTCAAGTTTTTATTTGAGTTTGTTAGAAAGTAATTAATTCATCCTAGTGTAATTACAAGGGAATTACCCCTTACTTGTTTCAAGGGAAAAGGCATAATCTGACCTTAAAACTTCATTTTAAAATTCGCATCATTCTTCTCCTTCCTAACTCTGGAAACTTTTTTAAGGGATTAACCAGTGCATCACTGAGTTTCACCTGATACACAACAGACCAGCACTATCCTAATGCTTTGGGTACTTCTGGTTTTTACCTATGCCTTGCAAGAAAGCTGCTCACTTACAAAGCAGATCCCATTTCATGAACTTAGAAACAGAATTTTCAGTTTCTATGACTCTTCCAAAACTGCTGAGATCATAAGAAGCTCCAGCTCATTCTGTGAAAGTATGGAAGGATTTTAGTGACTTTTACAATAATTTATATGTATCAATACTTTCAAAAACTCTAATGCATCTTACTTGGGTGTTTCTTTCTCTATGTGTCTTTGCAGGGCTGTTGTTTCCTAAAAGTATTAATGTGATCAGGTGTTACAGAAGGGGTTTGTGCATGTTGTTGATGTGCTCTGACACATAATGGAGAAAGTTTATTGATGACCCAGTTTAAAAAATCATTCCTAATTAAACTATTATAGCTAGATTCAATTCATTTGCACATAACAGAATTAATAAGGTGAATGTAATTTCAATTTAATAGAATCTTTCATTTTCTCCATGGATAAGCTGATCCCATCCTCGATAATGGGAATTATAGCTGCATAATGGGGAAGAGGAAAACCAAATATTCTGCAATATTATTCAGGGTAATGACAAATTGGGGCACAGACTTGATGTACCTGACATAATGTCAGTACTTGGAACACTTTCAGAAAGGAAACAGACATGTCCATGGAGGACAAAGGTTTCATTTAAGATATGAGAATCATGTAACTTGAAGCCTTTGGAGTAACTGTCAAAAGACATTACTGCTCACACTTCTCAGCTGCAGTTTCGTAACTGCATTCAAAGAGAATTAAAGCAATAATATCCCTAACACTTTCATTTAAGAGTGTAATCTCTGCTTTTGTCTGCCTCAGTTTCCTACCATGTCATTTGAGTATCTTTGATTCCAGATGGCTTCTTTTATGTTTCTGTTTATTCTTTGCTACTGCTTTTTTATTCTATTTGATTTGCTAATTTTGTCTCTGTTTATATTCATACTGCAACTGTGCACAAACTGCTTTTCATTGCTTACCTTTTGGTATCATCTTATAATACACTAGAGTGAACTGTTGTTTAAGAACTGGAGACAAGATTGGGATCTAACAATCTGTTTGTTCTAATTCACTGTTTATGACCAACTGATGCAAGAAAAGAGCTCAGGAACGTGACTGAATCTTGGAAAAAACATCTGGATCATAGGAATACCCAAGCCATTCCTAAACATCTCTACATGTTTATGTCCAGTTAGTAACAGTATCAATTTTTATTTACAATTGTTACATATTTCTGGTGGTGTTTCACAGAAGTTGTTCTCCCTGGCAGGGGATCTCCCAAAGAGGGAGGAAACCATGCATAAGTCTTTCCCAAATCCACAAACACCTTTATCCTCAGAGGTTGCAATGGCAACAAAGGCAAGGTAATTTGTTCCTACTCTTTGCTATCTTCATTCCAAAGCATGGTCTCAGGTTGATTTTTCTGTATATATTTCTTACGTACCTTGCTGATTCTGAATCCTTATGTTAAGCCAGATGCTAGCTAAAGCTTTCAGTTTTTTTTTAGTTCTGGCCTTGGCCCTTTCCATTTGGGAATACCATCTGTCTTCCCTTCTGTCCTAAGAACACCACCACCACATATGACCTGTGTCCCACCACAGCTTGGACTGCCACCTTTAGTCAGTGCTTTCTGCAGCTATTTAACGCCCAAGTGTCCTGTGTCAAGTGGCCTCAGATGGCTGGCACCTTTTTGTAGTTGGCTTTCTGCCTAGCTTGGAGTTCATGTAACTATTTCTGAACCCAGACTGCTGTTCCTTTCTCGTGTTCCAGCAGACAACGCTCCTGCAAAAAGGTCTTGATTTTTTTTTTAACCCAAATGCTTCTTGAATCTTGGAAACGTCTTGGAAATTTTGTCATATCATCAAAGATGAATCTTTTCCCTTCTCTTTACTTCTCTATTACTTCATCTATATTGTACTGTGGGTCAATACAGGAGATCTGAAAACTGGATATGGAGTGCCTCAGCACCTGCAGGCAGCTTTAGTCTTGTAAAACATATTCCTTCTTCTGTGTCTTTATGGGGAAAAAAAGGTCTGTCTCATCTCCCACTGCTTGGGGTCAATCACTTACATTAACAATTCCAGTGCTTGAGGCATTACAATTAACTGTACCTCTTGTAATTGTCACTTTTCCCAACTCAGTCACATAGCAGTAAAACCATTTGCTTCCTCCTCCATCTATCCTGTCTCAGACACAAACTCCATGATTGTGTGAAATCTCCAAACGTGATGTCAGCAGACCATTCCCTTTTGGCTGTAAATTTCTACTGCTTCAGAGTCCATCTTGACACTGCTTCCTCAATACAAAGAAAAGATGAGGAAGGCTGTAAAAAGCCATAAGCCACAGGAATTTCCCATTCAACAGTTTCCCAAGCCAGAAGTTTGGCAGTTACTATATACCAAATCCTTCTCTTTTTTTTTCTTTTAATCATCTTACACTATTCCAAGCTTTTTCTCTATGTGTTTGAGCTGTTTCTTCTTTCCTCTTTGAAGCTTATTATAACTTCATTCTTAGGCACAGAGTACATTGCACTTGAGTGCTAAGACCTCTTTGTGTTTTTCAAATGATTTTCTCAAGTGAATGTCAGAGCAATATCTTATAATACATACTCTTAGGATTGTAGAAGAGGAATAAAAAAGTTAATCACTACATAGCCACAGCAGTAATTTGAAGGCTGCTTACAAAATCTGTCAAACTAGACAAGCTATAACCTAGCTCAGCAAAGGCAGAAAAAAGTACAATAGGCCACTGTGGTCAAAGGTGACAGTATATTTATATTTTTAAAGCATATTTAAGTTGTCATGATTCTACAATCCTCCAATGTGCTGCTTTCAGGCACTTTCACCACCATGGCTTCTGATCATGCTTAGCTCACAATGATTATGAGTATCCCAGTGATAATGTATATCTAATGTCTTTCTTCTTAATAAAAGCAAATCTGAGCAGAATATATCCTGTTATTTAATAGCATTTAATAAAACAAACTTGAAAGTATTAAAATGCCTCTTTCAAAAGTAATTTTTCAAACTTAAGATGACTGCTTAGCACACTTCCTTATCTTCAGACACTGATGTAAGTACTGTGTAAAACTGCGTAATGTGTAAAGCTGGCAGTGCAAATAGAAAGCTCTTTTTTCTAGCAATTGGCTGTCAAACCCATCCACAGTGCAGAAATATAAATATAGGCTATGAAGCCAGCTTTAAGCTAAAATTGAAAACTTGAGAAGGTAACCGAGTAACATAGAGAACCAAAAACTAAAATAGTGAATACTTACACACTGTTTATCTTCTAAACTATCTGCTCACGTGTGATCACTTAGTGTCAGTGTACTCAGAATAACCTGTGAGCTGTGCACAGGGGTACGGTATAATCTGTTCTTATAAAAAGTATTTTTCAAGTTACTCAAAGGTGAAAATAACCACAGCTAGGAAATGCTGCAAAGCTAATTCCTTATGAGACATCAAACAAAATGCTAGTACTTCAAAGTTACTGTGCTTGCAGTTACATGGTAACACCAGTGTCATACATCAGAATAAACAGATATAACTGGAGGATAATTTGATTATTTCTCCCCATTTTCTTGCAGTTAGATGCTTACTAGGGGTAGCTCATGCAGAACTGTAAGTTATTCAGAAGAACCTGATTGAAACTAGTCATTATGATTTCATTCAGTTTCACATGAAACTATTTGCCACATCACTTGTGTGGTTTTCAAAGCTTCCTAATGTAATTTCCCATGCATTTCCACGAAGTCATGCGTTCCTGTGAATTTCTTTCAAACTCACTTGCAAAGGTTATGTCTCTCATAACGTGATCAATTTGCAATACCATTAAATTTGAAATATTTTTTAAAACACTGGAGATAGATCACAGCTTCTGCCTTTGTTAAAGCTTTTCTGGAAGAATTGACAGAGAAGAGAACAGAAACTATTACACACAGACAATATTAAATATGCAAAAATAAGCAACTGCGCCTACTCCAGCGGCATTTGATATTAACGTATTATCTCTGATTCTCTAGCAGCTTGTATTGAGTCCTGCAGTCCCCTGTCTCAGTACACATGAAGACAGTGACAATTATCACTTTTTTTTTGGCACATCAGATAACCTGACCCGTTTCCAAGGCGGTAAAAATAGCAGTGCTAGGATTCCAAGTGTGGACAGTGTTTGGAATGTTTAGGTCATTTACTGTAAACATCTACCTACCTGTGACTCAAAACATCCAAAATTTGGGGTCAATGTCCCATCCCAAAAGAAACTCTGGCTCAGCATGAGTGCAGACAAATTGTATACAAATCAGTATCACAGAAACTGCAAGTGTGTAACATATGTCAATCTCAACACAGCCAGAATCCATACAGACTTAGCAACGATTTAGTCTAGACCTTTATCCAAGTCATCTGAGCCCATGGTGAGGACTACTGTGGGAGGCTGCCGGAGACATCTGTACTAATTTAATGATGGTTGAATCACTGTCGACTTTCTCTACCCACACAAGCCTGGTAGTGCTCATATCGCTCTGTGAGCGGAGAACAGCCAAAACCCCATATGGTCCTCTCCCCATTCAGCTGTTCTTCACATTTCTCTAGCAGGATATTCTTTGCTGAAGTGACAAGTGACCAGCTATCCTACACTAAGATCTCTTGGGGCTGTGAATAGCACAGAAAATGGACAATACAGACTAGACTGAAGTTAAGAGACAAAGAAACATATCGGGATTTCTCAGAACCTCTTTCCAAATGGTTCGTATATTGTCCCTCTTCAAAGGGCTGATTATTAGACTGCCTACTAGAGAACATAATGGCCATCAAAGAAATAGCAAAGGAGTGAAACATCTGCATAAGGAAGATCCTTGATGTCCAAGGACTCTGATGAGGTTTCACTAACAGAATGAGTTCAGGTACCTATTTGGAAGGCTTGGAAAAACCCCACAATCCAAACCCGAGCCACAACCCCTAAACCCCACAACTTTATATAAAGATGAGAAAGAGGTACAATACTGAGAACTGAGGTTTTTAAATTATCCAGATTACAGCCTAGATACAAGAATGTTTCTATGCAATACTTTTGTATATAATGTATATATACAAAAAATCCAGATGTATCTTGTGTACATTCCTGCTATTTATCTGAAAGAACTCTACTGAGAACCAAATGACAGCTGGTTAGCTGGACAGCTGACAACTGCAAAGTCAGTACTTATCTATAAATAATGATTATTAATTACTTGTATTACAATAACACAGAGGTCCTTGTTGACACAAGGGCTCTGTTATACTGTGGGCTGCAACCTTCACAGGTATTACTTCATTGTACTCTGCTTATAGTGAAATATCAAATGGATATTTTTCCCCTTCCCTTTTTCTGAAAAATAAACAGGGATGAATGAACCCAGAATACATGATTGTAGAAATGAGTTTCTAATTCATTAGCAAATTTATGCAGTTATCACCTATGGATTCAGTTTGGCTCAGACATACAAAAAATTGAGCTAAATTCTTGCATATTGATTTTTTTTTTATTTTATTTGTTAATGTAAGTGGTTTTAGGTTCTCATATAAGAACCAGAAACTCAGAAGAAGTCTGCCTCAAATTTCAATGGACACAGGGCAAAAAACCCCAAAAAACAACAAACTTGTATTTGAAATGCATATAGAATTTTAAAGAAAGATACAGATCCAAAGATAATCCATTCAAAAAACTTAAATAGTTACAACCAAGATCTAGTTATTAGTTCATATTAAATTCAGAATTTACCACTAGCCTACAAGTTTATTTTTTGTATTTTTCTGGTGAGACTAATATATCAGGTAGTACTGATTTTCATACAAACTAGATAAATAACAAGATTAACAATTATCTATCTGACTGTGAGATAATACAGTGTTGGAAACAGCAAGACCCTGAAGTAAAGTAAAATATTTGAGATTACTTATCGAGTCAGTAAAGCTGACTTTTCACATTTACTCAGAATATAGGGATGGAATATTTTGTTTGCCTATGGAGATGGGATCATTTGGTATGTAAATGGACATTGATGGCAAAGTTAACCGAAAAGATAATATGCTGTATGATGTTCCTCTACAAAATATTAGCAGTATAAATGCACTGTTGATCAGTTCTGTTGGAAGCATTCTGACAGAAAATCTGATACAGTTAACAACCATATCGTGCCTTATCAAAGGTTAACTATTTTTTGACAAAAAATTAATATCATGGCCAGTCAAAAAAGTTACAATCACAGCATGATTAAACCAATTTTTTCCAACCCATCCTGAAAATTCAAAGCCATATTTTATATATCAGTATGTATTACAATTGGCTTCTGAGTTTATGTTTATCAGTTGGACCATAGTTCCGTGTCTCAGCTATGCCAAATCCAGTAATAGGTACCTTTTCTCAGAAAAAGACAGAAGCCTGCACAATAAGAATGCTTGGAGCCATCATTTTCTCCAGTGTGGTGCAGAACCGCTTGTGACTGTACAGCATCAATGTCAGCAAGATGGCAGAACCCATGGCAGAAACCCCGTGGGTTCTCCAGCCCCCTTTCCGTTTTCCATTACACGCTATTAGAAAGTACAGCGTTGTGGTAGCACAGGCTCAAGCACTATTTTCAAGAAAAAATAGACTAAATATACCCTGTTCTTTTAACTAACGTAAACAGTGAACAATTTCAACCTGACAAAGAGAAAACAGACTGCAATTTTAGAGGATTGCAATACTTACATTTCCTCTAATAGGACAGAAAGTCATTATTACAACAGAGTCCTTAAGTGAGCTATATATTCTGCTTTTGTTTCACATATTATTGATATGCAAAAACTAACAAACAGATCCAAGTATGTGAAAGAATCCAGAAAGAATGAAAAACGTATATATTTATCAACTGTTGCGAACAGGTCATGAACAGATGAGTTACATTTGTGTAGATTTTAGTATGCTTAATTATTGCTAGAAATCACCATTTTAAATTGCAGTTCTTGATCTGTGAATAACATAGATTTCTTACAGCTGACCTGTAACTTTAAACCTCTGTGTGCTGTTTGCCAGTATGGTCAATCTCCATTCAATCCAACTCCAATAGTGTAGATGAATACCACATGAATTCCACATGAATTCCAACCACTCTCTAGACCTGAATACAATGTACATTTGTAAGACATAATGGAAGATAGTAGTGAAGTTGAACCATGCACTCACACTTTATACCTTACAAAAAAACTTCAATATAAAAGTTAAATAAATAAAAGTCTGGAACCTGTCCTTTACCAATGAAAAGGAATGTAGTTATGCAGATTAGATGATGGATAATAGAAAAAATGTTAAAAAGATTGTTCAAAGTCTCCATCTAAAGTATGCTATATTGTCACAAAAAGAAAAAAAAAAACAAACCTCATATTTTGGAATTATTCTACCTGCTGAGTTACAAAGCGATGATGGTAGTGCAAGTGAAAAAAAACAAACATTAGCCACTGTAGAGGATGAAAATAACTAAAAAAAAAAATAGACATGTCTACAGTAAAAAATAGGAAAGCAGGAAGAAACAAAAGGAAATAAATACCAAACATATGGCTCCTAAAAATACGTAGAAAATAGTTACATGAATGTTAGGCAATTTACATCTTTTCACTGAAATGAAGCTGAGAATATTTAACTTCCAGATGCCAGTTTAATGATTACAAAATGGTTGTTTGGTTTGGTTGATTTTTTTGTTGCTGCTATAAAAGACAAAAACCACAGCCTCACAAATACCTAAAGCAAAGAGGAAACAGCCTCCAACAATCTGTATGTTTGTGACAATATTCACTGTAAAGGTTAACTGATGTTTTATATTTGATGAATACTTTTTCTCTCCTCTTCCTGCTCTTGCATACAAAAGATTATAGAATAGGTGAATTTTTAAGCCTGTGTGGAGAAACACTGGAGAAGCACTCCCTCACGATCAAAGGCTGAGTTGCTTGATGGAAAGAAACCCTTCCAAGAAATCTGCATAAGAAAAATTGGAATAGCAGCTAGCTGAAGTCAAGGAGAATACAAGGAATTACATATTTGCAAAGTTAACATAGATTTCAATAGCTTCTTTGACTGTAGATGATAGCTAAATGAATGGATACAGAATATATGTTCTGCAGAAAACCCGAGAGTTTTGGTTTTGTTTCTTTTTTTTCCAGAAGTAATATCTCATTTGGATCTCATTATACTCAATAGTTACTGTATTTCTTTGCTAAGAATACTCCCAAACCTTATTTACTCTTCCTGGAATCTTACTGCCAACCTCATTTCTTCTCACTCCCTGTGGCTAAAGCTCTCTTCTGGCCTGCTTTTCTTCTAGAAAAGTGACACTTCATATTGATAGCCCAAGCCAAGAGAGTCATCATCAAACTGACCGTGCCATCCAGCCTCAGGGTGCAATGCTGAGAGTGATCACAGATACCAAATACCAGCAATTCACTCAGAGCTCTGCACAGACCAGAGATAACCTTTTATTTGTCTTCCTGCAATCAAGGTAACACTGTCATCTAAATATTAACATCTAATGTATTACCACAGGAATGGAATGAGCACACCACAAACAAACACAAACCCATATTCCTTCGTATTCAGCTGATGGTGAAACCAAGTCACACAAGCAGACACTGGATATTCAGAACAAACGGGAAGGATGGAGGTCCCAAAGGCAGATGCTATAGACCACAGCCAAGCTGCCACCCTTACCCTTGTCACTGCATTTGCACCTCTATTTTTCTGGACAAGACAGTGATTTGATGACACTTCAGCCATTCACCTGTATATTACTGAAAAGCTGATCAGGGAAGAAATATAGATTTGGGAGAAGACCAATGCAGTATTTCTTGTGAACACTTCCTGATCAGAATTCCTAAAGGTTATTTTGTACTCAGAAATGAGTTGTGCCTGTATATCCATTAAGTTCATTCTTATAAGGGGTTTACTTTTTAATATGGTCAAGATACAAACAAATCGCTTCCTTTGAAATTAATTACACATTTTGTTGAGTTTCTTTTTGATACAATAAAATTACTATGCCTGGCCCAAAACATTTTTTGGTATTCCAAAAAATTTGTATTTGGAGTTACATAAAAGTATCTTTTCTCCTCAACTTTTCAAAACTGCAGTTGAAATAAAAATCTGCTACTCTTCTCAAAAGCAGCACTCAATTTCTAGGAGAATTAGGTTTTTATTTGCTTTAAAAGCAAAATCATTCCTTCTGCCTACACAAATCCTCCAATTAAGCCTTTACTTACAACAAAAATAAGGCAATTTCATTCCATTTGTTTATCATAATTTAATTATTTTCCTTATTAGAACCAGCTTTATTTTAATGTTTTAGTGTTTTTGTGCTATGACTCATTCTGTAGATATTAGAACAGCTTTCTGCTGTGCCTTTACTTCAGCAGCATCACAAACATAATTAAAACATATTTGCTGTGATTATATTTTAGTATATACAGATCAACATATATTTTGCTCTTAGGTATAGAATCCCTATTGTTCATGTAATTACTACGAAGAAAAATGCAAATGAACCTGCTGGAGCCAATTATTGAACTTTCTATTTAACTTTATAATGTTATAAACAAGAATTGGCATTCCACTCAGGGGTGGACAGCAAACACTCATTCTATTGAATGCTTTAAGGACTTCAAATTAACAGATCCTAAGCAACCACTGTAATCATTCATCTAGTACATATTAATATCTCTAAAATCAAATCTTAGATTGTGCTCTAGAGTTATACAGATCAAGATATCTCTGATTAGTATACCTTAAAAAATACTGTGCTTCTGTGATAAAGGATGTCACATCTATGACTTGGCAGCTGCCTGAACAATTTGAATGAGTAATCACAGCAGGACAAGATAAGACTGAAGTAAAATCCACATTTATCGTACCTGCTGAGAGCACTTCTTGTGTTGCATTTAGAAAGATCTTTAAATTATTTAAACTTTTTTTTTTGTAGTTTGTAATGAAAGTCAGTGAACTACATCACAGTATGATAAACATACACATACTATGTTCCTCTAAATTAGTTTCATCTCACTCCTAGTAACAAAAATCCCTTCCAGTTTCTCTGAAATCCACAATCAACAAAGGTCTCCCCCAACAATCTTCATTAACCATATACACATGACGCCATGCTCCAAAAGAACATGGACACTGCAGTCGCTTACCTCTGAAATGGACAGGCAGAACTGACTCTGGTCACTAGCACAACTGACAGTGTTCAGAGACAGGGAAGTGACAGGGTCATCCCACAGTGCCAAAGCCTCAGATGTTCCATCAAACCAATCTCTCAATGTTTGCTTTCCTTTTCCTAGCGTGCTTTTCCTTTGCATTATTTGGGGTACTGTACACAAACGAACACTCTGCTCTGTTAACCCTATATCCATCTAAAGTGTTTGTTGAGTATTCTGCCAACTAGATGTGCAAACCATCTGCACCAAAGGAAAAGATGACAGAGGCCATTCTAGATGAATGATCTCTTCAACAAGGTCACCACTGGTGCCACCTGATTGATTACTAACAGCAGTCCCCTGGACTGAAGTTTCTTTCCTCTGCTCTTATCAACCCAGGCTGAGTCCACAAATACTATCAGGGATCCCTTTACTTATTTTTTTCCAGGAATCAGAAAATTATATTTTCAAAACATACTTTCATATAGGATGCTGTTATGAGGCAAGTCAAGCTTTCACTTCAGCTAAGGCAAAAGGTCAATGTATAAGTATCTCTGAAATCAGATGGACTGAGTTTTGGGGGAAGGAAAAGACATGATTGGATCTGATACCTAGTTCTTCAACAGTCTCTTCCTAATAACTTCTTGCTGCTTGTATTTCATGAATCCTAGCTCAGCCAAAGTATTCTGGAATACAAGTTTTTGATGTGCAAACCCAGTCATTCCTGTTAATTCCCTATCATTGCTTTGAATAGATTCTACCAGCAAAACAACTAGGCTGAATTTGCTCTGGCTTTCGGAAAACTCAAGACCTAGGTGTTGAAATGACCTATTTGTGATGTGGTTTGTATTTTTTCCCTTTCAAAAAGGGCAATCAAAAGAATGGTTAACAAGTCTCCTCTGAATGTGCCATCATAGAATGTGTTAGGTTGGAAGGGACCTTTAAGTGTCATATAGTCCCACCCCCCCTGCAGTGAGCAGGGACACCTTTAACTAGGATTGTGATGGCTAGCTGAAGTCTCAAAAATGGAGAAAAAACAAAAGGTAAAAAAAAAAAGGTTTTTTCTATACTGCACTAATAGGCTCTCCCAGCACTTCAAATGCAGAAAGTTAAGTATTTCATTATGCTATGCAGTAGCAAATTTTTGTTCATCTTTATGGTGAACAGAAAACCAACGTTACAATTATTTTAACATTCTAAGAATATCCACAAATGCCTGTATTGAAAAAAAATTCTCTTTGATGCTTAATTTTCATTTATATTTTAGTGATTTTTATTTTAAGCAAAGGAATGGAGTAACAACCAAAATTACATTTGTTCATATGGAAAGAAAAAGCATTTTTGAGAAGGCTAAAATTACAATTTAAAGAACCCTTTTTTTGCTGTTGTGTCCTTGTATTATAAAAATGGAAAGGATTTTTTACTTCATGCATATCTAAATTCCTTCAAGTTCTGCAGTATGCAAGATGGAATTAAGTTAGCATTATTTTTGCAAGCCTAAGAAGCACAACCATAGTTTAGCTCTGTTCAACCAAGCAGGGTCTATGCTTTGAACTGACAGAAGCCTTTAAGTCCAAAAGCTTGGATAAGCTGATAAAGATGAAACCAGCCACATCTGCAGCTACTTAGATGCAATTCAGTTCAGACCTATCACACCATATATCTCATTCTTGCACATTTTAAAACAGCATTACTGTGAGGTAGTAAACAATAAGAATGAGATCCCAAACAAAGAGGAAAACAAAAGTTTTTTTCTAGGTTCCTGCTCCCCCAGAATATGTTTTTACCATCACAATAAATTCTTCATTGTGAATTTAAAAATCCCCCCAAAATGTACTTAGTTGTTCATTAGAAATTTCCCCTTTACCATAGAAAGAGATTTTCATTCCCAAGCAGAATAAAAACAGAGCAGAAAAAAAAAATAAATAAAAATTTCATGTTACCCTGTTGTGACATTTCCACTTGGCCAAGATCAAGAAGTTTGGTTGATGTGCACTATTCATATAGAAAAAAGCACAACAGTGGCATAACCCTACATTCAGCCATCCCAACACGCAGGAACACAGATAAAATACAGTATGTGGGCTACTACATACTATAATTTACCTTCCAGGATAAAAAAAACCCAAACAGATTGTTGGGTCCTGTTCCCCATCCCCTGAATTTGAAAGTCACTGGAATTAAATACACCATCCAGATACCTTATTTTTAGAGAGCTGAAAAGCTGTCTGTGACAATACCAGAAAATAAGTGGAATAGGAAATGATACATTTATGCCACCTGAGAATTCCACAATACCAGGGCAATCAGGACAGAAAAGAAGCCATACCACCACCACACTGGCCCACAGAGGCCAAACCAGCTGAGTAAATGTCTTTTAGCAATCTGTCTGGCAGAACATGGTCCAGCTGCATTTTATCCTCCTTGAGGGCACAAATGAGCAATATAAATTCCAGAGGTAATTGGTCCTGCCGTGCCCTTAGCAAAGTCAATGCAACTCTGCAGTGCCAACAGATTTTATGACAACTTTTAATTAAAACAAATAAACAATGAGATCAAAACATAAATAATAAAAAAAAAAATATCCCAGTGAGGTAATTCCATGTTGGTTAAACTTTTTACCATGTGGCCACCAGAAGCACACAGGTGATTTTCTATCTCAGAAGGATTCTGCAAATATATAAGCTGTTAACATAAAATTGTTAAGCAAATCTTTTAACAAGAAACCCATTCTGGGATACAGTTATGGGAAGAGATCACATATGCAAAACTAAGCTTTGCCCAATTGATTTCTAATTATAAAATCAGAGGCTCTAGAGTTTGTAGTTAATAGCCCTTCCCTTTAGCCTGAAAAAATAAACTTACAGCATGTGCTCACACACAAATACACATACACATAAAATACTTCTCACTGGTTTAGTATGTAGGTACCCTGGCACTGTTCAGCTAAAAATGAATCAGATGATGCCTTGCTGAAGGCCATCTATGGAATTCAGTCTACAATGCCTCACTGATGGCCAGCTGTGATACAGCAAATTGTTCCTTACAATAAAACCACAATAATGTTCGTTTGGGGAAAAAAGCCAGTGGCAGATTCTAACAGGGCTGAATAAATTTAAATGCCAATATAGTATAATTGCATAATTTTATGTTTTCCTTTGTAAAATGATAGTGGCTAAGAATTTCATATATCACATTCATTCATTCTTCAGCACCAAGTGTAGACTGCCAGGACATCTGAGTCTCTTGTCTCATTTCATCTCTGTATGAAATTGGACAATTCCTGGAAGGAAGCCAGCCAAACAGTAGTACAGTTCTACTTGTTAAGTGTGCTCACCATAAGGATGTTTTCTGGGTACATTCTGCACCTTCATACACTAAAGTGGCACGAAGGCGAGTCTACTTTGTCAATAGAAAGAAGTTATAAAATCTTCAATTTATATATGATATGCAAAAAGCATTCAATTCACAGGTCTACCTGTCTTTTATACAGCAGCTGTATTCAGTGAACATGCACTGCATGATAGAAATTGATGATTTCTTCTGAGTTCATAATTTTATAATGATAAAATGCCAGCACATTCATAAACATTGTGAATCCTTTTCTTGGGGAATCTAAATTCTGTACTGTGTTGCGTGATTGCTCAAATAATAAATTACCACTCCTCATGACAAGAAGAGAAGAATTGTGGTCTATATAACTTGACAACTCCATCACTGATATTTACAAATGAATGCATTTAATGATTTGGCTGCTAGAAATTCCGCCCTGTAATATTTGCTAAAACTTAGTCATCTTCATTATTTTTCTCTCTAAAGAAATAAAAACTTTCACCAAAAAAATTACTTTTTAAAAAGAAAAAAATATTTTCTTAATAAGTTATTACTTTCAGTCCTGGGTTTGATTTTCTGCTGCATTATTCCACCTGCATATCTGAGAGTCAGAAGAGCAGAGGTGACATTACTTGAAGAAATAGGAATCTCCTTACTCTGCTCCAATCCCCTTACCACCCAAAGTTACACAAAACAATGTGAACAACTGTGCCACGAATTCAGTTGCATATATCTGAGTAACAGGGTTTTAATCATGTATTGCTAGTTGACCAGCTTGCAAGCCAGAAGTCAAATTTAGTGGTGGCATCACCCACAGATGTTTCACAGAAAGTGAGATGCAGAGAGCTTTCAACCCACTGTGAATCAATTTATTCATTCTCACCAACTCTCCAGTCAATTTCATCCTTCAAGGTGCAAATTAGAAATACAGATGTATTCTCTGAAAAGCTTTCCAGATTCGGTTTTTAGAAGCGATTTATGAGCCTGTTGGCCCTCATCCAGCGTAGCATCAGTTTAACACTGAAGGAATACTTCTGCAGGAAGCCACATCCACAACTCTGAAGTGAACTTTATAAACACATTTATATCAGTTATTATCTCTCTGCAGACCTGGAGTCCTAAAATTTCATAGCCACAGCCAAAAAACTGGCAAAAAGCCTTTCAATATTCAGCCACTTCTACCACAAGTAGAAAGTGTAAAGCTCTAAGACCATACTACTGCCTTGAACTACACATATGTCATTACTTGTACCGGCAATCAGAAGTTTGAAGACAGCAACTACTCAAGATTACTGCACAAATGAGAAGGAACTGTAGTACCTTTTAGCTATATACAAGTCTGAGTTATCTTGCACTAATTCAAGATATATTCCATCCACAACGATGTGGAATAGAAGGTTAAAAGAAATGGGAAGGTGAGTCAATAAACTATGTAATAAACTCATTACAGGTCAGTGACATGATGAGATGAATAGCAGGAAAGGTTTAGCAATGGTATTCGTTGCATACACTTGAAGCACTGGTGATTTGAACTGTGTTGCTGTAATTTTTTTTTGTATTTGCTGTAAGAACTCAGACAAGTTAACAGATAAATAAAACAACAAAAGCCTGCCACATTTTCTAGTATCTCAATATTTAAAGACTTTTCCTAACACTGCAGACTGATATTAATAATGGCACAATATTAGTCTGACTGATAGAAAGTAGATAATTCCTCACTTTGGCCTAAGCATAAGTACTATGAAAAACAGGGAACTAACCCCAGCAGACTGCTCTACTATTCTGGGTTATCAGTTGCAACATTGGTTTCTCTTAATAATATATTTCAGAGGATGAAAGCAGAAGACTATGTAGCTAAGAAGCAGCAATGAAAATGTTTCATTCACAATACACTTGCTACCTTTTTCTACTTTGCTAAGACTGCTTGGAGCAAAACATTTCATTCTAGCTCAGAGTTACTGCTAGAATTTTTATTAATATGCATTGTGCTTTCTTTTTAAACCTTAAAAAATTGCATCTCATACTATTCTGGATTCCAAAATATGACTATAGTTAAGAAATTATGGTTTCTTAATAGTCACAATGGCAATATTCCCTTACTTTCATATTCAGCCATTATTTTAATATGTAGATAATAATAATGCACACTACATAAATGTAAATACCAAAGAAACCATTTTAAACGGTTCATGAGAAAAATATGTACAAAAATATAGAGACAAAGCTATACTTCACAGAAGTAGTAAGTCATACACATACAGTTTACATGTTCTTGACTTGCTCTTGCAAATAGCCATAGGACAGTGAGTGAGCATCAGCCAAATCAAACCAAAGGAGGAAAAAACAATGTATACATTTTTCATTTTCTTTATGGTGCAAGAATGGACACTCTGATCAAAACTCTTTCAAGAGCATGAAGAATATGTGCTACAAAGGCTTTAGGGTGTTCAATGAATGACTGTTTCTTTTTGAGTTACAAAAAAGCTTGTAATGGACTTTTCTGTCTCTAGGGAACTTTTAAATCCTAAACAGAATTTCAATAATATTTTGAAGATAGTATGAAATTGTTGCTATAAACCTGACTGCAGATACAAAGATTATATTTAAGACATATTTTTAGAACAAAGAAGTAGAAAAATCAGTTTTGAAGGGTTGAGCTTTTATCCAAATTAATAGGGCAGCGCATGCAGCTGGTTGACTTACAGCTAATGTGGTACTTTCAGAGCTTTTAACACACTTTGCTGATTGTTTGCTCAAGGCATATGGTTTGAATGAGCTGGGCAGTGCACAGTACAGCTGGCAGACTAGATATCAAAATCTGGCAATAAGCCTTAGAGTTATGTGTGACTAGGTATCAAATTTGCCTGAATTTTATGTTATGATTTCTACTTTATCAGCATAAATTTGAAGTTGCTTCACATTCCACTACAGCAGATACCATTGCTTCCAATCTTGCAGCAATTAGATATAGTTGACCCATACTGTGGAGGAAGGGTCTTAAAGAGGTAAAGGATATTTTTCAGGGCAAAATAATTATGAAAAGCTTTTATTAACAATTCCAGTATTTTCAAAATGGGCAAGTCTGATTTTCTCTAGTACACAGATTGGGAAACTGTGACAGGTGCTGTTCCAAATACACATCCATTTCAATCAAGCAAAGAATGGGAAGATTTTGGCAGCCTGTCCTGTTTTCACTGTTACCTCCCATAACCTAAGTCAATGGTTTCTGCCTCAGCTCTGACATTCATGAAGGTCTGACAAAACTCCCCAGCAGTATCTGAATAAAATTTTTGTATTAATTTAATAAATGAAGCATCATTTTTAGACTCTCAGCATAATAAACTCTCATTTGCACTGAGTAGATTCATAAATTCATGCTGTTAAAAACTGTTTTCATCAGAAATGGGCCAGCCTCCCATGGTGTCCATTCATATTCCAGTTCTGAACTGCAGGGGAGTGTTTGCCAGTCACAAGTGTTTAGTTATTATTACAGTCTCCTTCATTGCTGCTTGAAAAGCCAATATAGATACTAAGAGTGACTCCCACATCTCAGGATACATACAACTGCATATTTCTGAGTATATATTTACAGTTTTTCAGTGAAGTGCATCACATCTTAATGTGACATGAGTGCAATATAACAAATTAAGATGAATATTAAGAGTAATAGAGAAGCAGCAAGTTCCCTGCTACACACCCGTGTGGCTATGTGAAAGTACTCTGTAAAAAGCGTGTGTTGTAATGCAAATGCTTCACTGAACTCAAAGAACATTTCAAGAACAATAAACATTTTAAAGCAAAATAAATAAAACAGCCTATACACTCTCTTAACCTCCAATATTATTGTTCTCTTTAGAAAATTATTTTCAGAAATTCCTATTTCCAACAGTAAAGTCTAGCAGTAAAAGTCTCATAAATGTATGAAATTGACTAATATCTTAAATAACAATAAACAACTGGAAAGTTTGGGGAAATCATAAAAATTCAGTAAAAATAAAAATTAGTTCCTTTGAAATATTCCTTTTTGCTATTCCCACAAAAACTTCTTCCCACTCCCTAATTGGTTCTAAAACTAACATTAAACATGGGGTCAGCGTAGATATGCACAGACTAGAAATAAACAGTAAAGAATTTAAGTAATTTCTTTGCATATCTCAAATTCCAGTTTCCTTATGAACATAAATGAATATATAGATGGGGAAAAAAATAAGTACGGGAGAAAAAGGGTTGCACATTCTTACAGTAGAAGCACTGCCAATAAGTTCTTGAACTCTTGGAAGACAACTCTGTGAATAATGAATAAAATGTGTTTCACAGGACAAAAAGATTAAAACACAATAAAAATGTCAAAGACATTGAAGTGAATTTTGTGGAAGCTCAGTAAGAGCAAAGCACAGAACAACTAGAAAAGATGTATAGTATCATTTTTATATCCACAAATACTACAATATGCTTGCACACGTTCATGGAGAAGCTCTTTAAAAAGACAGCACGGCATATGTTCTGACACATCTAAGTGAGCATGCCACAGCTCTAACTTTCCTGCTGTGGCCTTTAGAGCGTCTGTACTCTAAGGCTTATTTTTCATTATTCTTAAATTTTATTTTTAAAACTGAATATATTATACAGCTCTAAGACTTGACAAAATGTATAAATATGCATTCCTTTACCTGCCAGGTCTGATTTACAGGCGTGTTCAAAGCATATGTAAGCTTCACAAGAGCAACTGAAACACTAAATAATATTAAAACCAGCTATACACAAAATAGACTGAAGTATAGTTCAAAGAACATTGAGATGAGAGTAAGGAATGTTAGAAGTCATCTCACCTACAAAGAAGTAGCGTCGTCACAGGATTAGAAAATTTTCTTCCCCAAGCAACTCTCAGGCCAATTACCCAACAATAACATGGACATTTGCAGAGGGCTTTTTAAATTCACATTTTAGTTATATAATTAGACAGGTATTTGAACATCCTCTTCTCTCCCCCACAACCAGAACACTGAACAGCACACCTTCCATCCCTTTCTCGAGGTTAGAATATTTCTCTTGCTCCCTGTTTTTAGTTTGGTATTTTTTTCCCTTCTCACTAATGTTTAAGGATTTTTTGTCCAAAGGAAAGAACCTTAAGATAAGACCCATCTCACACCATCATGACCCCTTGAATGACAGCCCTCTTACTTCTGGAAGAATACTGGCCTGAGCTATAAGCCTAATGCAGGAAAGGCTCCATATTGACTCCACATTTCAGTACTTGCCGCCTGAGATGAAATACCAAGAAACAACAGGTGATAAGAATTTGTTCCATCAGTAGATAAACTCAAGGTCTTGTCAAAACTGTTAGCCAAGTTACCCCATTGCTGTTTTAACTCAGGTTATATTGACAGCCTTTTTTTTTTTTTTTTAAATCATACTCACACCAGATTTGAGAAGGCAATTACTGAATATTGCATTTTTAACAGTGTTTTTCCAGTAAATTAAGACAATTAACAAACAACTCACTAAGCAAATTATCTTAGAACTCAAGTGTTATAATTGGAAGAACTCAGTAGATATTTTCACAGTAATGCAGAACAGAAAAATCTTGGGCCCAAGAACATTTAAAAAAAAAAGAAAAATAAATGCAGACCTCAATTACTAGGCTTCACATATGACAGCCATGGAATAATTTGGCCAACTGAATATGGAATTTAAAATAATTCAAAATTTGTTCTTGGAGAATGAGCAAAAGGTTTTTAATTACTTTTTGCTTTCTTTTTTAAATAAGCTTACTATTGCATCCAAATATGCAATTAACATCAAGCAAAAGTTTTAAACTAGAATGGGGTGGGCTGAGAAAAAAAATCTTCCCTAAGAGCTCTAGCATCTCCTTTAAAAGAAGCATTGTGGAAATGGCAGCTATCTTGCTGGGTACTACCGGGATCCTGGTAAATTGTTTACAGCTGCAGAGTCATATCATCTTTTAGTATCATCTTTCCCTGGGTTCTGTATTCACAAGAGCCCTTGATACCAAAATGAGTGAAAACAGAAATGAGAATGTTCAATTCCATCACAAAAATAGATACTGAAAGGTTTCATTGTAGGTCTACCATATATTAGCCTTCAAAGTGTCTGCTCTGCCTGAAACCAGTCCTTAGCACTGTATATGCAATTCTGTATGGCTTTCGTTGTCTCCCACTCCAGCATGTTTATATCAGGTTTGGAATAAATTCTACACTGTAGAGCAAAGTGGCTGATTCTAAAGCCATGCTAAATTTTTTTTTTTTTTATTTTCCCCAATGGAATCAAATGAAACCTACATTGAGGTGTGCTTTCGAGTCCTAAGTGGGAAAAAAAAATAGTTATTTGAACGACAGTACTCCTGCAATACATCAGTGTTTAAATAATACTTTAGACATGCCTATATATACAGACATGCCAAGAAATGTATGCATGCACTGCATTAATCAAATTAAATAGCTTGTAGTGAAAATATGTTACTAATAATTCAAAAAAGCACTTCTGTCCATGTTGCCTTGTACAAGCTTGAGTTCTAATTGTGTGCTGAAAGTCTCTCTTTTAATACCTAGGTCTATTTGGTTAGCTTTTGGTCCCATGGAGATAAAGAAAACATGCCAACATTTGAGAGATTTGATTACCTATATAAAATTATGCTTGCTCATTTTTCCAAGGCAAGATACTCTTGGGTAAAGTTATATTAAAGAGAGAATAGAAATAGTGCACATCCAAAGAAAATATTTTCCAATTATGTTTCATAAGATGCAGAAAATATTACTTGTGATAGAGGATTATGAATGAGATAATTACTAAAACCCTAATGTACCTAAAGCTACAATAAGGGAGAGAGAAAAAAAAACGTTAATAAGTGGTTATTGACTATTCCTCCTGCTCTTTGTAATAAAAAGCCAGAACAGTACCAAGTACAAATCTTTCCACAGTTTTGCTGCAATACAGTATATACAAGAATACCTTTCCTACTTACATGGCCTGTCATGAAAATGAAGCCATATCAGCTTTTATTTAACATCCAAAACACTTTATGCCTCTCAAAAAAAAGAAAGATTGATACAAAGTTTCCATATTGAATCAGCTGAAAATCACAGAGATTTAGAAATACATAGGATAAATGTTTCCTCTTTTAAATTATTTCAATTCACACATTCCTAATGAGCAAGCTGCACTTCAAAATAATCCAGACTAATGTTAGGTTGGTAAGGTGCAGAATGACAAAAGACTTTGACTTTTAGAAATTAAAATATGTCTCATTATCACTTTTGGATTCTCCAATTAAATAAATGATAACTCAATTATTTCTGAGAAGCCCGAGCAAAGAACATTTGAGCTTCTACAAGGTATTTCACAATCCAAGCATGATCAACAGGTAAGATTATAAAAGGATTTTAAGCAGGTGCTGCTCTTTTTCCTGCTCTGGAGCAGCACTCAGTACAGGGTGCAAAATTACCTTTGGTTCTTGCTGCTGCTTTGTTTGGTTGGGTTTTTTTCCAACTTTGGCTCACAATGCTGCTGCATCGTGTGAAGGTACAGTCACTACAGAAAACATTAAGAGTATTTCTAAAAGAATGACAAAGGACACAAACATTACAAGGGTCAGTCTATACAGAGGGGAAGGTGTGAGTGCCACAGCTTTCTTACTCTCATACACTTAATTTCAGAAAAAGCAACAGTTTCATTAAAGAAACTGGTCCTCTCTTCATAACAGGAGGCCTTATAATATTCTCTTAAATACCCATACCAACCTGTGCATATGTAGGGCACATGCACACCAGTTTTCACGTCAGTATAGCTATTGCTGCCTCCCTGCCTCCACCAGACACTCTATAGCTGTGCATATGTGGACATATATATGCATAAACTGCATATAAGGCTTTACATTACGTATATTAAGACAGATTTAACATCTAGTGAAACCAAATTTGATATTAATTTGACCTTTTGGATGCAAAGCAAATCAAAGTACCCGGATGGCTGGACCCTTCAGAGTTATTTTTATCCCCTACAAGCAGTGGTGGAAGGCATGCAGCTTCCCAAAGCAGAAATTCAGGCTCTGCAACACAACACATCAGTGGGCATAATAAGGACAAGCGACTGAGAAATTAGTGGCTGAGAAAAGAATAAATTAAGGATAAACTATGACTGGATTATTGTTCTCCCTCAGACTTCTCAAACAAATGATCCTGAGAGACGTCTTTTGATAGTGTCTCATGGGGACAATGAAACATGAGTGCCTGAAGACTGTGTCATGGTTATTACAGCAGGAAGGTCAGGAAGAAAAGAGACTTCTGAGGTCTGCTACTCGCTCCTTGTAAGAGTCAGTCCAAAAACCAGAACTGTCTCAACATTGTCTTCAGAGACTTTGCCCAAAACTTCACACTCTATGAAAGATTCAACATATACAAAATATTCTTTCCTCTCTTTACCTTTCCTTCCTTTACCTACCACATGAAGACAATAAAAGTTGCGCTGTTTGATTAAAACACAAGTCCTGGGTGTGACCGGCCTGATCTTTTCACCTTGAGATGACAGCAAAATGAACCACCACACATCCACCTGAAGTGGATCATGACAGTCCTACACCACACTAGAGGTTTTCAGAGCTAAATACCAACTGGACTATCAGATGAGTCAGTATTTGTATTCTTCCAGGCTGACAACCTGTCTGAAGTGACATCAGAGCTTTCCTCGCACAAAGAAACTACCCTTGGAAACTGAGCCTTGAGACTGAGGAGACATGTCCTGCTTTAGAGTGGGGAAAGTACCTCGCACTTTCCAGACGTTCTACAATTTGCAGAAATTACAAATGCATTCCTGATTCTGCACAGCAGATATCAGCTGGAATCAATACTGACTCAGGCACACTATTTTTTTTTCCCTTTACAAGTATGAAACACATACATNAGTGCTTGAGGACATGGTCTAAGGGTAGACTTGGTGGTGGTAGGTTAATGGTTGGACCGGATGATCTCAGGGGTCATTTCCAGCCTTAAAATTCTATGATTCTATGAACACATTTGAAACACTGCAGTGAACCTGTTGTCTCAGAGCGGTCCTTAAGTCTGACTAGTAGAGCAAACTTTTGCTTTCTTATCCTTCAGGCTGCATAGAGAATTGTCTTCCACAGTATTTGTGCAGAATGCATTTGAATTAGAAACATTTACTTAGCAAAACATCCCTCAAAAAAAATATATTTGTTTGTACATATACACTGCTCAATTTCTAGCCTCCCTTTGCTTATTGTTAATTTGGAGAAACTAGCAGGTGGTCTTCTGGAGTGATGGAAGTTAAATCAATTACAAAATTATAAGAGAATGATCAGTGCAGTTGCCTTCCGAAGAGAAAGAGAAGCCTAATTCTGCCTAACAACTTAGCCATTTTATTTATTTACTTTTGAGGCAAAACAACTCCACTTTGTCAGTAAGACTTAAGTTCAATATATTTCAGTGTACATATTTTGTTATTGTGTGATGTTTAAGTTATTAATAAAAATGTGGTAGATTTTCATCGAGATACTTGAGTTGAGAAAGATCGAATTCTGAGCCTTCCACACCATGCTTTAATATACAGGATGGTATTGCATCAATTATGTTGGAAATCCAAAATTAATTTAGAAGTAAGGTGGGTTTTCCCATTCACTTTAATCTCCCTATTTCTCAGGTTGGGTGTATAACATATCATAGCTCTTAATGATGCCGGAAGCTTGATGACCTTAGAAAAATAATATGATAGAAAGCTATGGTTTGGTTCAATTCCTCTGTCCACTGTGCATTTCACATCTGGATGTCCACTAACAATTCTGCATATACTAAAATTCACCTTTTCTCACTTGGTCACAATACCCCTATTGTACATAAGCACCTCTCTCTGCAAGGGAAAAGAAAATTAAATAACGTGGTTTCTGGATTTAAACTAGCAGTGGACTAGGGCATTCTGAACTACTACGAAATAGCTTTTGCTGATTCTACCTACAGCTGGGCTCCTTCCCTCCAGTGATCCTCTGAGAGTCAGTCTTTTATTTCGCTACATTCCCTCTCATTGAGGCAATCTAACAGCAATTCAGAGCACATGGAGTTGAAATACAAACCCTCAGCTTTGCTGCTATTCACCAGGGTCTGGGTGTGTAACAGCTACTGAGCTCAGACCCATAAGAAAAGGGATTTCTTATGTTGCTTCTAACGATTCCTCCGGTTAATTCAGGAACGGCATTGATAGTCTCCAGGGAGAGCTACACTTACTTTTTCTTAGCTGCTGGCATGATTGCTGTAAAATAAAGGTTTTGAAAGAAATCATGGAAGGGGAATCTTTACAGTAACAGAGAGTCCTCAGGAAAAAATAGAAGTTATGCACTACCCTGTATCAGCACAGGTACTCCTGAGAGATCACCAAGATGTAAATGAGATACATTAATATTTGCTTAAATATATTTAAGAAAATTATCTACAATTACTTTCATGTGAAATGCCCCACACATTGCTTTCAAATAACAACTACTTTTAAACACTGCCTAGAACACTTCTCCAGCAAATTATTTCTGTAATAAAGCTGACTTTCACATTCAGATTAAATTGCACAGCATCAACATGCCTGTCTTTGTCCAAAGAAACCCACAAAAAACCAAAGACCCTCAATGGTGAAGTTCTTGGTCTGTTGGCACAAACACACATTATCCCTACTTCTATCCCTTCTTTCAATTTACCAGAGCAGGAAAAACTCCAACCTTTGAAACTGAACTTTCAACAAACAAAAATCACACAAACTCACAGTATTTTCACATGAAAATTATTTTTATTTGTGATTACTTTGAATGTGTATTTATTACATCCTAAAACTAGAGAGCTGTCCATGATGATAAAAGTCAAGCTTTCTGAGATGCAATGAGTTTCATGAGGTATTGCTCCACAGCTCCTTCTGGAATCCATCAGATATTAAAGAAATTAGAACCAAAGCACTTTTCATTTTACTACAAACTTATTTTTAAGGTTTTCCTTACACAAATTCTTAGCAAACTGAGAAACACCACATCAAGACCCAAAAACAATACACCCTTTCACTTGAGTGGTCAAAAGGCAAGATGTTCTGTCAATTTTTATAGTCAGTACTATCTGATAGCTTCTCGGTAGCCTATGGGAAATATGTTTGTCAAATTCAGAAAGGACAAACTTTTAGCAAAATACCGTCATCAGAATTGGCACTAATTGGTACTTAAATTGACAACTGGAACTGAAGCATCCTGACAGCACCAGAGGTGGGCCCTATAGGTAGAAATTGAAAACCATTTACCAAAGCAACACTGGAAAGACGGAACGATCATAGGGCATCTGCAAAATATCATGTGGAGGGCTCTACTTAGCTTTTCATACTGTCACTTCAGCATTTTGCATGCATACTTGGAAAACATTTCAATTAATTGAAAGGAAAAGTGTTTAGATCAATATATTGAACAAAAGTACACAAGCTTCTAATTCTTCACAAACAAAAAAATAAACTCCATGTTAGCTACTTTTTTCACACAATTAGGAATCATTGGAGCTTTAGAAAAATACGACGAGAAAATTTAAACAAATAATGTTAAAGTAACATCAGGGGATCAGAATGCCTAAACACACACAGTGTAATCATGTCCACCATGCACACCATTCTTTTCCTAACCAAAATCAAATAAAACAGTAAGAAACAAAATCCCCATCCCTACTCTGAAATTAATCTACAGTTATTGCCTACAAAGTCTAAAATTTAAGATGCAAACCACATCACAGAGGTGTTCCCACTTTAGTAAAGAAAATGCAGATGAGTCAGAAGATATCTGATGAAATGTCTCTGAAGTTACTACTAGTCCATTTGTATTAGCTGACATAATCGTTTTAAGTTTTGACTTTACTTGAATTGTGTTCATATCCCCAGACTGGAGACAAGGGAGTATGAAAGTGTTCAACCATACTCAGTGATACTTTCAGAAACACACACAAATGGACTTTAGCATATGAAGATACATCCTGTTAGTTAAATCTAACTGAAATCAGTAACATTATTTTTACAATGTATTAGAAAATGTTAACACCGTTGGCTCACTTCAGTCAAACTGTCTTCATTTAAATTTCCAAGAAGAAGTTTCTTAGAACTTGTACTTAGTTAAAAAGAAACATGAAATTTGTGCAGACACAGGAATCTGTGTTTCAAAATCTCTATTTTTTTATCTGGCTTCTATAAAATATTGTATACTATATTTTTTGTCTTTGCAGCAGTATTTAATTAAGAAGAGTTTTTCTCAGAGCTACTTATACTCCTGCTTACTAAGCTGATTTAGACCATGTAAACTGGAGCATTCTATGAAGTATACAGTAATCTCTTTTCCTTCAGAAGCACACAAAAGGCAGGGGGAATTAGTATTTTCCATAAAGAATACAGTACCAAAATAAATGATACATTTCAGCTTCTGGGAGTTTATTAAACATAAATAGGAAAATTAGTCTATAATTTTGGTTGCAAAACAACACAAAAATCTAGGGCTCAGAAAGCAATGTTGACTTTGTAACATTTCAGAGACTGAATATTTTATGGCGTGCATTAAAATCATAGATAGCAAAACATACAAGTATATATTAGAGGGAAGAGAGGAGAATCTATATGATATAGTCCTCTGACTTCTGTTCTGTGAGAACTTTAACAGTGCATTAATGTAGGACCACGCTGTACCCGAAGAAGCCTATGCTAGAGCTGTACTACATATTTCATAACGATTTCTTCCTTTTGGAAAGCGTGCAATTCATCCCTAAAGTAATGAGACCTTAGTCATACACATTTGAGTACAACAGTATTTTGAGGCAGCCATTATAATAACAAGCTCAATGCTAGAATAAAAAGGAAAACATATGGAAAGAACTTGTTTAATTAAAACCTTGTTTACTTTGCATAAAAGTATCACTTACATTTCAATAGAACTATTTATAACTTTAAATGAGTAAGATTTTACCATTCCCTTGTTAAGAGATAAAACGTATGTTAGCAATGAAATCAGATTATATAAAGCATGTATAATGTAGAACATACAGTTTAAAGCTATTTATAAGTGCTCTTTGCATTTCCAGGTTCAGTTTTTACAGTAAGGCAGCCTGAAACACTTCACTGTGAAAACAAGGTGCCTCTCTACTGCTCCTCCTACAGGAAAACTATTTCTCCTCTACAGATCTGAACCTTAGCCCCATAACTCAAGGATGAAGTCTATGCTCTAAAAAGGAAAAGTTGCCTAGCTTCCTCATCCCACAAGTCTTAACAAAAAAAAAAAAAAAAATTAAATCTGCATTTAACAGAGTGAAAAACCACATACCATGTAAGTCAGAGGCAAAGAAGAAAAACTCTGCAGCCACAGATAAAAAATGTCTTCCCAAGAGTCCACCACACTGAAGAGCTGACCTTGGCCACTTTCCTTCTGAGCCAGAGTAATTCAGTGTGGTTTGTTTAATCCCCTGCCCAGGCTTTTTAGAGCAACTTCTCAAGATCTAGCACAGCACTTCAACTGACCACAAGCCACAGAGATGACATAACAGATGTGCATATGACAAGTGCTGGTCTTCCCCAGCTAGATCTTTTTAAAAATATCTCAGAGAGACTGTGTGCAAAATATTCAATAAGTTGTTTTTTTTTCCTGACTGGAAATAGGTAGATTTTAAAAATCTGGGGAGGATTCTGGGAAAAAACAGGGAGTACTGCCAGAACAGCACTGATCTGCCTGACCTTTATAAGTTGGCTTTTTTGGTTTTTTTTTTTTTTTTTTTTGTGTCTCTGGACCTAACCACTGATAGTGGTTTAGTCAAAGAATTATTAAAAAAAACCAAACCAAACAAAACAAACAAACCCACAACCCAATAAAACCAAATACAACTTTTTCCACCTTTATTTCCTCTTTTTTTCCTTCCATACTTACAAACAACTATTAACACATTAACTATCCCAGGTTTTTGTCTTAAAAAGACTATTAAACCAGGTCCTATCTCATTTAATACATCACAAATAACACATGTTCCATAAAACAAGTGCCACAATTATATACCCAAATCCTAATTTCCTAATGCTTTTAAACTCTATTATCTGTTTCATTGTGAATTCAGCCGCTGTCTCCTGTGAAAGAACAGTGGCGTTTGCTACACCACAGATTTCACAGCACATCTGCCACGGTGCTGCAGATGCATGCAGAGCAGACTGAGAAAATGCAGCAGTGTATAGCAAGTAAAAGTTCCATCTAACTAATCAAGTCCACAGGGACAGCACACGCGGCATCACAAGACATATCACTCTACACTTGAACGATGCTGTCAGCCTCTGAGAGGCTTGCAAAATGCTGAGAGCAATATGCAGTATATGGGGTCTTCTGGAGGAGACATGCAGCTTTGCAAAGTACACACCTGTGTCTATGGATAAAGGGGGGAAAAAAAAAAGTTTGAAAGACTATTTGTAAATCTACTTTGTATATTGCATTACTGTTAACAAAACCAAGTATGCCACACCACTGAAAAAAAAAAACTTTGTGTGCTTCTCAAAATGTATATATGTTTCTACACTTAAAATAGCATTTATTACAATGTCATGTGAAAAAATAATGCAATATTAGATTGGAAAAAAAATAAAAACTAGAAAGTTTGAAGCTTTTTGAAATCTCAAAAATTCAGAAATCACACAGATATAAAAGTCTATGATAATTCATACACTTTTTTTAACGGTGTGAACTAAATTAAAGCTGCTTATTTTAAATTTGAATTTGATCCTGCTGAATACAATGACAGAAATTGGTGGAACATGCATACTGTTCAAACTCATTGCAAGAGGTTCAAGAATGAAAGCAAAACATTTTCTCCTGTCCTTTACTCAAATCACTGAAGAAAACCACCACACTTTAAGAAAGAAGTCATATTAAATACTCCTATTAGTCTCACCCCAGATTCTTCCATTTATTAAAGCAAACACACTGGGAATTTATTACTATATATTCATGCAGAACAGCAACGAATAAGTACCTCTGAAGAGCGTGCAGTGCTATTGTAACATTTAATGTTCTGAAGGGTCTCTGTGCTTAGAAGCTGTTCGTCTTGAAAAAACTGAGAAGCCTAATAAAAGATACAACCCACCTCTGTAAATCTCTTGCTACACTTACTCAAAGTTCAGAAACTTTGGTATGAGTTCTTTTCAACTAACAGAATTAATGTGTAGACTCTATATTTGTTTAGCAACTGATTTGTATTCTGTTTCTATTTATTAAAATTAAACTCAATTTTCAGTTTTATTTTGCTGACACACATTTCAATTCCATTAGAATGAAATGCTTTTACTCGGTGCTTTTCCACCCACTGACATGAGAAAAAAATAAATATATAAATATATATTAAGCATCAATACTATTTTGAGCAGTTTTTAAAAGCTAAATTTTCAGTGGGCTTTATAAGGTCTACATCAAATTCTGCTTGTGTGAATATTATTTCTGTTTGTGCAAAAACATTTTTGTATTTAGTATCTAGTGCCAAATTACATGTTTGTACAAACCATATGACTATGAAAAGTATCATAAACTGCAATAGTGTAGAAAGAGACAAAAACTGAAACCAAAGCCTACAAGATTAATTTGTTTGAGAATTATACTAGTACTCTGAACATGTGAAAAACAAGCAATACTGCCTCTACAATGGCACAAAAGCATATCCACATCCAGAAAGTGCACCAAACAGCTAACATACATGCCTGGTATCAATTTCTTCATGATATTAAGGCTCTATATTAATTCACTGTATCCTTTTTTTAGAGCATCCTTCATTTAAAGTGTGGTCAGGTAAATTAAAAAAAAATCAAAATCATAGAGTAGAAAAGTAGTTGAGAAAATCACAGATCAAAGGAGATACCCCAAATGTGCAAATCCTTTAAAAGCTTGGAGGAAGAATATAAGTAGAAGAGAGATGGGGAGGAACTAGGTAAGTGCACATCCACTGTGCATTTTTAAAAGGTTATTTTTAAACTGCAGTGGCTAAGAAAGCAATGAGGGTGACTGAGGACAAACTATAGCCCAACTTCACAGAGAAGAACATTTTGATTGTAATATTCTGTAAACCTTTAAGTTTTGGGAAGAAGAACTGCCAAAAACTAGAATTGAGAGACTTGCTGCTTTGTAGTCAGGAAGGATTAAGAGCAGCTCTGAGAGATGTGGAGTACACTCTCACCACACTGACTACAGCAGAGTTGGAAAGTGCCTACAGTATTCATAAGTCTTCAAAACAAAAAATAAGTCAGAAATATGGATTTTTTTTCTGAAGGGAGACAAGAATTACAAGAATATTTAAACTCATGAACATGAATAAACCAGTGGTTTGTCCCTATGGGAGAAAATTTTACTTTTTGCTTGTTTCCATTTATATCATGCAGGGTTTTAATTATGCAGCAGTCTCAACAAATAGATTGTCACATCATTTTAGACTCGCTAATTCTATTCAAAATGCCAGCAGTAGACGGGATAATATCTTTATTGGTTTGGCTTAGTTTAACCAATGTTTTTCTTAACTCTGAAAATCAAAGTACTATAAAGTACAAAGTCAGGATTCTCCCCAGCTACTCAAAAGCAACTCCAAATAATTTTAAAAGCTTGGCCAAAATGTTCAAAATAGAATGGGTTGTATAACACATTTTAATATATGAAACAGACATATCACTATGTCTGAAATTGAGATACAAAACTAACCACAGAAAAGCAAATCAGAACAGATATATAATTCCTGAAATAAATGTGAATTAACTTAGTACTCCAAAGTCACTGCAGATAAGTGACTTCTGACCCTTCTGACCTTAAATTTTGACTGGAAAGTGGCTGCACTTGGGTAAACTTAGGAATGCACTTGATCTGTGTTCTCTTCAATAACAGATACAGCTTTTCACAATCCCTACATTTTACTATATGCTACTCACTTTCCCAGAGAATTTCCAATATTATCGTTAAATTAATGAATTTCAATAATTTGTTATCTAGATTTTTTTTACCCAATTTCAGCAGCCCAGTAATAGTATTATTATTAAGCCCAGTAATAACCCAGTATTGAAAGAGAAGCAATCAAGACAGCTAAAACTCTTCACTACAGGCCAAACACACACTTAGAAACAGATAATTCTTTTCTAAGAATAATTCTAAAGATAATTCATTACTGATGAATACCAATGGCCCATGATCTCTTTTTAGAGAGAGTGCAGGGCTAATTCACTGACTGGTATTAATACACTGAACTACAGAATCATCTAATCCGTGGCAATAATCAAATGTTTAAAGCAACTGGCAAGCTAGGACACATAAAAAACATGGTAATTTTCCTTGTGTTATATTCCTAACTTCGAAAATAAACTACAAAATCTGTGGCAATAATGCTGTTTTGTACGTGTGCATCTCAGGATCTCACTATAAATTAGTACCTTGTTATTTGATATATATCACACTTTCCTTTTTGTTTAAAAAAATTCTCAGAGCACAAATAACTTTCAAGTAACCAGGCTTGAGATAGAAAATAACCTGTAAACATAACAAACTTTCTGAAAGGACAAATAGGAATATATTATAAAAATCTGCTTTCAGGAAAATCTGCAGCTGACAGAGATGAAGAGTGGTGACTAATGATAATAAAAAAAGGATGTGTGCATAGTTGTGTATATTTGTCAAATGGAATATGTATAATTTTCTTGTAAATAGCAGGTTGGCTAACCAGGAAATCATATCCTTAAAATAAGGTGTATTTAAAGCACAAACATATGGACATTAGAGAAGAATTTCAGAATAACAAAGTAGCTCAAATTCAAATTTCTTAGAAAAGTCCAAATGACTGAAGACCTTCACATAACTGCACATTTACACAGTCAGAGAAAAAAAAGTTAAAAAAGTCTTGCCTTACCCGGCCAACTAGTATTGGTTCAGGTCCAGAAAATTCTTCTAATACAAACATTTGATTCCAAACCCAGCCTCTCTTGGAACGGTTCAAAACTCTTTGTTCTTCAGTTAGTCTTTTTAGTCCTGTACTAGATCCACTTGGTACTACTTGAGATTGATTCATTGGAGCCATATAAATGGAAGGAAGGACAGTAATCCATAATATTATTAATGGAGTCCATGTATCCGTAAGCATTTCCGTTAGTCTTTCTGGCATTGTACCACAAGCTACGCAAACCACCACAGAAATAAAATTATTATTTTGCTTTCCTCCAGACTGTAGGAATCCAATTCATCATGCAGTACAGAACATTTACTTACAGCTCCTCCATGTGTTTACAGCACAGTCAACGTAAAAATAGCTGAGATTATAAAAACTTGATCCAGAGAGTTTTCCAGTCATTAAAGAATCCTGGTGGGGAGGAAAAAGAGGGGGGGGGATAGGAAAAAGTCAACTTAGTGACTGAAGAGTTTAAGAAAGCATTCCAAAAAATATTATTTACATCATAAATAAGTGATATTAGGTTTTAAATTTGTGGTAATACCAGCACATATTAAATAGGTTAAAGAAGTTACTTCTGTGAATTCCTTTATTGCTTGAAATGGTGAGAAAATGCCCAGACAAGTCATTATACAGACTTAGGAAAATATTTTACTTGCAATTTATCTTAGTTTCTGAAGAAGCTCACAGCTTTCTTACTAACCTCTACTTGATATATAGTCGACACTTAGCATGTCAGATAATACAAGCTAAACAAAATAGAAGTTCTTCCATACAGACTTATTTGCTTCCACAACAAAAGAACAAAAATATTTTAGTACAGTGTATAAGGCTTTAAAAAAATCATTCTTATTTGAGTAATCATCTAACTACTGCAGCACATATCTCAGCAAAACCTTCATAGCTCAACAGAGGAACAGGACTGGTAAGTTCACTGTGAAACCCACGATCCCCAAACCCGACTGCTACCAGAAGCTCAGCAAGCTCCTTTATGCACAGCTGCAGTACAGGCCTCTCGCTGTCTGTGTGTGTGCCTCACTTTCAGAGAAAACACAGTCAGATTTCATTTCAAAGACTTGCGTCCTTGATGACACAAGGGAGCGTTTTGTCTGTCTTTCCCCACCCACCCTTTCGTGTTTCAGAAGTCCACATCAGGTTTCATCTGAGTGTAACCATCCCTTGAAATGCCTAAGGAAGTTGGCACAGGAGGGCTCGCTAATGCCACCGTGATTGGCTGAGCCTGAAACGCAGCCGTGGATCACTTAGAAAGATAGACGGGACACCTCAGGGAGAAGGGCTGCATTACAGCCTCTCTAATGAGGCTGGAGTTTTGTAAAAAGACTGCAGGTACATGTTCATTGATTCATATTAAAACAGTCTCATGAGAAACCACTATGTATAAGATAAGTAGAAGTGTCTACTCTTAAGATCACACTGTGTTGTAGGCTGTTTTTTTTTTTCCACTTCAAAATGAGTTTCTAGTGTTGCAGGACTATGAAATCTTGGGGAATTGGGTATTTTTGGAGGGGTGGTTGGGTTTGTGTTTTGTTGGTTTTCCTTTTGTTTTGTTTTGTTTTGGGGTGACTTTTCAGGTTTCCTTTTTTGGTTCATACAAACTCATGGAAGAAAATATATGAAAACATTGATATCACCAGGAAAAGTCCACTGTTATTTTGAAAAGCAAACAATATAGTCTTTTTTTTTTTCTTTAAACTTCAGTAATTGCCAAAGTAACTGTGAAATCTGTTGTACAAAAACCTGAAACTGTGAGAAACTTGTCTTATTAAAAGGGGAGAAGAGCTGTTATCAAACTAAAATTCAGTAGCATGGAAGAATGGTAAGCTAATAGCACAGTGCTTTGACAATGCATCAAGAATGAGGTGAATACCCATTACAGAAGTAACCATGTGTCTTAGAAACATCGTTTAGGCCTTATTGCTGAGATGGAAAGAAAGAAAGAAGAGACTGCAATGGGCTCTTACAATGAAATTTTGAGAAAAATGAGGGAAGCAAGCGAGACCTTCAATCTCTTGGCATTTATCCTGCTCTGGCAGAGAGGTTGAACTAGATGATCTTTTGAGGTCCCTTCCAAGTCCTAATGTTCTGTGATTTTCTCAATCCTAGAAAAAGGATGAGGAACAAACAGTCCAACTGCTTAATAGAAAGGGTCTTGTCAAGTAACTCTGAAAACCTTTTTCGGTCTAAGGAATTAAACAGAGGTTACTGATACTGCTTTCTGGCACATTAAAAAGCTCAATTTCTTGGGGCATGCTAAGTAGTAGAAACTATCAAAAGAGAGAAGTTTATAGAACAACTATAAACCAGTAATAGATATAATATTCAAACAATAGTCAGGATTAAATTCAAACTGGGGCAAAAGTTAAAAAACAACTTTTCTGCAGCTAAGGGTTTTCAAAGCTTATATACAAAATGATTTTTGACCCAGAAATAGAGGTCCATCAGAAACAGAATAGCACATTACACCTTTGTCCAAGAAAGCTTTAAAAAGAACATAACTGGACCATGACTGACTTTATTACTCTGCCAGTTGAAATTGGTATAGTTCTTTTTACTCACAAGACCAGTAAATTCTTCTCATATTCAAGAGACTTTTTGAAAACAATCTCTAATTAACATACACAGGCTGTCTTTTAAAAGAGATGGAACAAATGAAATAAAACAATATGATGCTCACAGAAACATTTATGTTGGAAGAACGAACAGGATTTGTTTTGCACACTGACACTGAAACCTTGGCAAGCATTAAGTCTGTTTCAATGCATCTCTCCTCAATTCCTTTCCCAGACTTCCTGCCTGTTACTCTTCATGTACTCCAATCAAATTCAGGTCCTATCCACTAGCACTAGTGCATAAGATTCACTGTGACTGGACTGTCTTCACAGTAACTCTATTCAGCAATACCTTGAGGCAAACAAGAGTCAGGAGCTCACCAAAAACATTAGCAATGCACATGCCATGTCACTACACCTAACTCAGAGAAATAACCCAGTGAAGAATACAGTTACACAAGCTCAGTGAGCACATAACTCGGAAATTCTCAAGTACCAACAAGAAAGTTAGACAAGCATTAGGCAGTGTGCTAAAAGAAAAAAAAAATCTCACAGGGCTTTTGCATGTATTGGTGTAATGCAGGAGAATATGATCAGCATGTGACAGTAGAGCTGGATAAATTTCTCTACAGTTCAACCTAGACTGCTGGAGTGTTTTGAATCATTGAACTCTGCCATTTACTTCGTGCAGCATATGGAGATTGTACTTTGCCCAAATTTCTTCACCAACTCTGGAAATTAATTCTCTTCTCCATTCCTGGGAGCAGAACACCAAGTATGTGGTTGAGAACTGATGGAAGTCATTATTAAATACTTGGCCCTGCAATTTTCATACTGGATAATATGAAAGTCAAGAAATGCCTGGTAGTTAAATTATAATCCTCTGGACAAGGTACATAGGAGAAACTGATAATGCAAATGAATGAAGCTATGATAACGATATTAAAGGGAGAGCTGGCAATCAGGGAAGACTAGCATTTCCCCTATCACACTGTGCCAGGTTCTAGAGAAGCAGTGAGTATGGAAAGGCAGCAAAGTTATTCTCATAAAACCAGAGCTACCTTTTGCTAAGCAACCAAAAGAAAGCAAGCACATGGCCCCTAAAGAGTGTATTTCCATCATCAAAGATTTTGTTGGTGTTAATAAAAGCATAATTTTTGTTCTGAATTTCCAGGTAGGCAAAAGTTCCTGCACCGTTTAACAAAATTTTACTGTTCTTTTAAGTGGTTTCTCTGTAAAGTGTATTATATATACAACTCTAAACCAGCAAAGCTGTTTACAAAACACTGTTTGTTCTTCATGCATCTCTGAGATGGGAAAGTGATATTTAAAATATAAAGAATTTCTGTAATGTACCAAATAGATGAAAGAAAATGTGACACTATGTCAGGTAGCAGAGATTCACATAGCTGTCTTACGTTTCAAATATGTAAGAGTAAATTCATAAATTTGGACCTCCATGCACACTCTATAGAGAAATATAGGTAAAGCTGAGCAGTTTGCTTTCCACTTAGGTACATGCTGACACACTTTCACAAAAACATTATCCCATTAACAGGAACATGCATTTTGGAGCACCACTCATACAACTCCGGGCCACAGAGTGCATAAGTTTTATTCAGGTACAACGCAAAGTTATTACAATGAAGTTTATAACCTAACACTAGAACATAACTAGCATACCAGCTTCAGAAATTAATGTAATATACATTGTAACCTCTTCTGGAAATAAAAATCTGTGTAGGTTACATGTATGAGTCAACTGCCTGCATAAAGTCAGAGTAAGGGGTGACAGTATATAGTTGTAGCACATACACTAACTGGTGAGGAGTCTCACTTTGTATGTGCCTGGTGGAAAGCTTTATGATGGTTAGCACACCTGATGCAACAAGTTATTACAATTTTTTAGAATCACCTTGTAGCTTTAAAAGGTGAACACTGGAACACAGTAGATTTATTTTTTAAAAGATTAATACATTTGATAAAACTAGTATATACAGTTCTTATTGAAAAAGAAGCAAACATACTATTAAATCAATTTTCAAACTGCAGAATATCTGATCAAGTAACCCACTTTATTACAATCCTAGTACATTGATTTACACAATATTAGTCGAAAGATTTTTAGAGCCACTTTACTATTTCTTCATGTAAGAGACAAAAAGGGTTGTCTTATTTGCAAAAGTTTTTTTTTCTTTATTTCATTCTGAATTTACCTCATTGTTCATAGTTAGCAACTGCTAAGCCCTTTGACCTCCCTACTTCATTAGTGCAGCTTTTATCAATTCCTAAACAACTGCTATTAAAGTAAAAACATCCAATGCTTAAAGTACTGGTTTATTTAAATGAGCTATACTAGAGGTGACAAACAAAAACTGGTGATTTTTGTCGAACTCAGGTGTCACTGGTAGAATTCTCCTGCAAAAGAGCTGTAGGTAATATTTTTTTATATATTTTAGGAGAATAAAATAGTAAGGTTGATCGGGTGTCCTTGACAAAAATTTACATTTTGTGACTTTCTTATCTGAAATTCGTTAAGCAACAAAGAGTTTTGCTTTACCCTATCACAAGTTTCCCACAGTTCATGATCAGGTATTGTACTTCCCCTGTGAATAGGTCTGCAAATTTAGGATCCATTTGGGAAGCCTGTACACAGGCATAGGCACTTGTAGTGTTTCCTTTGTTAACATCCAAACAAATTCCTTGTTGTTGTTCAAAGTACTTTTTTTTTTTTTTTAAAGCTCTTGCTATTTCTCTTCTTCCTGTTTTGTCATCTCCACAGTAGCTATAGAGTATCTTTTTAGCTTTGGGGTTGGTTTGTTTTGGGTTTTTTTTCTTCTGGTTTGTGTTGTTTTGCTTCACACTGTTCCTTAAGCTCTTTAGATTTACTTTTACTATTGCAGGTATTGGCTACTGTTCAACTTATGCTTCCTATTTCTCAAGGATTCAGACAGGGTTCTTTTCCATCAATAGCAGCAACATGATGCATAGCCTTCCCACTGTGGGAAGTACAATTATCTTTCCTTCATTGATCCTCTTTTGGCAGTACAATGGAGCCTTAAGTTTTCAACAGTAAAAAATTAAGTCCTTAGCACCCTAGTCTAACTTATAGAAATAATTCTTACTCATAAGACAACGGTGGTAAAGATTTTAATTTGCCATTAAAGTAGAACAAAACCAAAGTCCATCAGAATATAACTAGCAAAACAACATAAACAACAAATAATCATGCTCTCCTGATCTACCTAACTTTACCACATATTCATCCTGTTTCCAGTACGTATCCATTCTTTTATACCTGAACTTTAAATTACCTTGGATTCGACAGCATTCTCAAGTTTCCACTGCAAATTAATAAATACTTCCTGTCATAAATAATAACTATTATTCTTCAGTGGACTGTTCATTGGTGTAAAGATTACTCACATACGCCAAAAAAAATTAGAAAGCAATTCCCCACCTTACTGTGAGATGAAGAGGAACTAATGTTGTAACCAAACATGCTACTCTGGCAGTAACTGAGATCAAGCTTACCATGCCCTCTGCAAAGTGGCACTTGCATGCCTTGGTTAGACTTCACTGCCTCTCCTATCTGCCAGCGCAACTGTACGTGGAGTCACTCCCTAACCCAGTTCTGTCAAACTGATCTCGTTAACTTAAACGCTTTTAATAGTAAGGTTGAGGTTTTTTTTGGTTTGGTTTCTTTTTTAAACCAAATCATTCTGACAGAGCTGGGTTAGCCATTGTGCATGCTATTCTTCCACTAAGAGCAATTTTAATTTTAGAGGTCCCTGCCCCCACCCCCACAACACACCAGCTGCATGTTTCCAGTCATTCTTCTCCATTTCCATTCCTGTCCTCAGTGTAGCTTACTACCCCTTCAGCTGTGCTGCATGCAATGCAACACTAAGTCAGAAAAGTTAGATGTAGGTTTAAAAACACAACTGCAACAAAATCCTGTTTCAAGAAGTCTTTTGCTTCAAGTTTATAACCCGGACCATTGCACTGATCTAGTTTACAGCATGGTTGCACAAGCAGTTGTATCAGCACAGCTACAGAGACCAGAGCACAACAGAAAGTTTTGCAAACAGCTGTGCTGCCAAAGAGGACAGGAAGTTTCACTACATGCTTTAGAGAGTACTCAGGCAAACAGCCGAGTCAGCAAAACTGCGTGGAGGGTAACTTCTGGAAAAGAGGTGAGAACAAGCAATTAGGGACGGTGAAGCCGCTTAAAACCTCTGTTGAACTCCCAGTATATAACCACAGCTCCATTCATTGATGAGGTCAGATTTTAGCAACAGAAACTTCTCTCACCATCTCCACTGCAGCCAGGTTGCAGTCAGGTGTGCTGTTCTGAGAACAGCCTCCATCAGGAGGGGAGCTCCCAGGGACCCTGCCCGCAAGCAGCACACACTACGGGGCTGAAAGCAGCAGCAAGCCGGCAGCCAGATTCCAGGCTGTGCATGTTCTAGGCATGGCCCCAAATCATAATTACACTTTGTAGCTGCTCTAAATTTCACCGACTAGCAGTGATTTTAAGGGACTGTTATGTCACCTGGAGTTAACTGTAACATAGAAAAGCATTATTCACACGTCCTTTCCTTTCGCTAAGTACCTGAAATTTCCAAGGACGGAAAATGGAAAATGGAAAATGTTATGCAAAGTCTGCTATCACATCAGGGTGGTGTACAGTTGAAGTACACTTTGTGTGGTCAGAGATGTGCAGGAGAGGATCCTGCCAATACAAGGGCAAATCAGTTGTCCAAGTTTATTTTGATATATTACATACGGCAGTTTGCTTGGAGAATCAAAGGCAGTTATCTAAATAGTCACTTATTCCAGTAACAATGGTAACAGACACTAGCTCTCCCTCTTCAACTCAGACTTTCTGTTCTACACACACACAGCAATTCCTTGTGCAAGGATATGCCACCTTATTTTTTTATGCTTAGTCACACATTGCTGTTCTTCATAGTCAAAGACATCTCAACAGTTCTTAAGGTTAGTGTGTTAAGATTTTGTCCAATGCTAAGGAACTGCGTTTTAAGCATGGTATTTGTCGGTCTTCGCCCTGGGCATATTGCTGATGGAATCCATACTTGCACTGAGGTAATACAGACATACAGAAACCCACACACCAGTGCAGAAATGCAACAGTTTTTTGATATTTAGACCTTTTTTATATTGATTGGGGGAATTTTTTATCTATGTACAAGGTTATTATTAGCAAAAGCAGGGAACTTCGGTTTTAGAGGTCTGTTTCAGAGGCAGAGGGAAGGGAATGAGAACCTTCTCAAAGATAAATTCCTCGTCCCTAGTTTCCTTACTCCTTTGCTTTAACTAGGAAACACCATGACTGGTGTTCTGAAGTAGAGAGGAAGCTGCTTCAGGGTACAGGTCATTATGCAACTTGACAAACACTTTGGGATAAAGAGAAAATTGTATGCGCATCACATTGAAATACATCTTTAACCCAAGTAATATATTGTAACAAATTGTCCATTAGTCTTTGATTGCTTAACATGAAAACTTATCACATCTACAAAGTCTGTTTTATGTTAGTGACTATCTAAATCTTTTTTATACATTTTGGCAAATAGGTACTTTCAGGAAATCCTTTTTTTTAAAAAAAAAAACAAAAACCAACCACAAAAGAGTATCCCAGCCCTGCAATGTCACGATTACTTAACTTCTTTGACCTCAACAGTGATATTTTTATTACTCTACTATATTCAAATCAACATGGACCAGCTTTAAAGCTGCCAAGTTCTTATACTTCATATATAAAGCTGTCAGTTTGTCCAGCAGCATTCACTACTTCAGAAGATCAAACTGCACTTAAACTAATGTGGTGTTAGGACTTCTAAACTGGTTTGTTTGGTTTTTAAATATATATTTTTTTACTGCTTGCATTGTACACCACTCAGGAATTCCAGCCATTAATCCATGTTAGACACTGTACAGATACAGGACAAAGAGGCAGTATGTGCTCAACAGTTTGCAACTGAAGTAACACAACTTGCTTGCTTACATTTCCTCTCAAATGAAATTAGTGGGTTAGTGTTTTTAGTGTTTTGGAGGTTTATTTTATTTTTATTCTTTTGTGTGGCTTGGTTGGTTGTAGTTGGTGTTTATTGTTGCTTATTGGGTTTGTTCGGGTTTGGTGTTTTAACTTTTCAGGACAGCTGATACAAAAGGAGTAGGCATTAAAATGGCAATATAGTTAGTTTAGAACAAAAGGTTATTAGCAAACTTCCCTTTCAACCTCCTAGGAAAAAAAAGTTTGGGCTTATGGGAATTAGATACTCCACTAATGTGTGTCAAAACATCAGTTCACATCACACCATTACACTGAGCTGCTCATGATCCTGGTTCAAAATAAGAAAAAAGTAAAAGTTTGTTTGAACCAAGGTGGTCTAGAAGCTTAAACATGACAAGAATAGTTTTATCTGAATTGTTTTCATTCTATAGCAAGAGGAAGAAATGAAGTGAAGTCATTTTTATTCTCTACAGTCCACTGATTAAAGCGATTTTCCTTTGACTAAAATAGAACTGCATTACATATAGATTTAATAGCTTCAGCTCATGCCAACCTCATCTCTCAAACCAATGCTCATTTTTACGAGGGTGTATTACATAATTTGAAGACCTATATCACTTTTAACGGAGGTGGGGGGGAAGGCAAGTTGTGCATCACATGAAGAGAGCTCATAAAAAGGCAAACAGATTGGCCTGTGACTGAGAATTAGGTGTTAACCATGCTCTGCCTAGGGCATCGTTTATCACAAGAGTTTCAGCAGCTGGGATGTGCTTATCCTGTGCTTGCTGAAAAAAATGTTTAAATATTAATGGAGGACATAAATATCTTGCTTCCTGAGCTTCTTTTTCAGTCTTATATATATATACACACACATGTGCACAACTGTTTTCGTTATAATTGAAATAATTCAATTACTTTAAAAAATACAAGGTATTCTCTACATAATTAAGCAAATCATCATAATCAAGAAAAAAACTGACATTTCCCAGAAATGTATTATGTTTAAAGAATATAAAATTATAACTGGTCATGATTTAGTGAAAAGTATATAAACTTTCCAGTCATATGCATAAATATTTGTGTACGTAAAAGAAAAAAATCTTTAAAAAGGAGAAACATGAACATACTCTAGCTAAAAAGGTCCAGGTACCGCTGCAGCAAACCTACAGAAACCTGTTTTGCTCAAACATACAAAATTAGAAGTGAAGATCTAATTTTGATCGTTGAATTGGATGGTGGTTTTACCATTAACTTAAATAAAAAGCTTGGGAGGGATTAACGTCCTCCAACATGATACTTATTTCTTTTGCTGTGGCTAGGCTGGCTTTGGTGGGGTTGTGTTTGGGGTTTGTTTTTTTTAATTTATTTTAATCTGTGCATTTCCAAAAGCCAGCAATAAAGCCTATGGACTGGAATATAGAACTCAATCCAAACTTAAGTGACATTAAGAATCAAGTACTGATGATCATGTAACAGATAAGTGTTATATTTAATCCCTAAGGGAGGTTCACATCTAAAATGTTACTCAAATGCAAAAGTCACCTAAAGAACTGCACTACTTCTGAATACATACATTCAATTTGCATTAGTATTTAGGCACTTCAATATGGGTTATATATATATATATAACTAAAACCCCCATAAAATATAAGATATACGTGCTTATGACAATCAGTCACTGCAAAGAAAATAGATTTAAATGGTTGAGTTCCTCAAATTAGGCTGAAGATTACTTCTCAGAAGAAAATTACTTTGACCAAATGTACACCAAATAAGAAAGTTGAAGCTGTGAATTAATGACTGCTAAGACTGACTGCCACATCCAGTTGCAAAGACCTGAGAAAGACACAGAAACACCTTTCTGAGCTTGTCTTTGACTTAGGCACCTCAAGTACTGAAGATACTTCTCATGGAAGGTTTTGCTTATTCAGCTCTAGGACTAGTTAACATTAATTTTAAGTCCAGGCCAAGGTGCTGATCATTCTCAATTCAAATGATTTTCAGAAGACACATCATGCTCAACACCTTGGAAAGGCAGTTCTTTGAGCATTACCATTGCAACTCATTTATAAAGGCTACTCGAATGACTACAGCAGGTGGAAATCTGTCTCTTGCCTGGAGTCAGACACTTCAAACTCCCAAAGTTGGTTCTCAGCTGAGAAATTTTTTCCTTTTCAGCTTGCACTTACCACTTCAGATATTATCAGTACCCACTTTTTGGGAGAACAAAATTTTATTAATATAGTTGAAATATCACTGTAGTGGTGTTATTGACTTGGTTGATAAAATGAGAAACATACTGAACAAATTCCAGAACAAAGGTGTCTGAGGAAGAAATACATATATATGTATCCACACAAACAATTGAAATATCAAATTGGACTTTATTTTGTTCTATTTCTGTCTACTACTCAAACAGTTATGTTCAAAAAGCTATGAAGTGAGCTACCTTTTCTATGGCAACAACACTAAGAAAAACGTTGAGTTTCCATCATTTAATTTAATTCTATTGATGCAATCTTATGGTAGCAATGATGTTTAAAATGTTCCAAGCTCAAAATGCCTTAGCATTTCCCTCCCACTGAAAGAATTTTGTTTATATTATTTTAAACTCACAGCTGAAAGACTTATGATACAACTATAGTGCATACTTGTAAGCATACAATTGTCAGTATTAATAGCATATCTGAAAGGTCAGGCTCTAATAATATCAAAATGGAAAACTGAAAAGGAATATGGCTAAGATATACACTATCTTGCTATTATTGGATGTGCTATAAAAATACCTGTTTATACTAGGTAACGTAAGAGGATGCTTTCTCTTACAGAGCATACATAACCATCACTTATGCAGCACCAAGAGCTTAAAGTACATGTTCACGTTTCCTTCTTGTTCATAAACTTAGAGGTCAGTATTTTTCCTCTTGAAAATCTCTCAAGTTTTGGAAATGAAATTAGCTGTATATATCAAAGGTGAAGTGGGTGGGTTCCAGACCCCTAATTTCAATAAGTGGCTGAAAGTCTCAGCTCAAGTCTGTAGGGCACTTGGGTCTCCTGAAATTTAGATTTTAAAAGGTTACATCTACAGCTGCGTAAGAAACAGAAAATTCAGGAGGTACTCCAAGGGGTAACAGACCTAAATCTATTTTCATGACTGACTGAATGTTCTTACTTGTGAGTTCTGTATCCAAAGAACAGAGCACAAGCATACATTTTCTAGAGAAGATGTTGCAGTGCATATTAACAGTGATACAAACACTCCAGGAATCGATCAATTTATCCGGTAAAGGTACAATATTATCGGAAAAATTCTGAGCATTGACAGTGACAAAGAAAGTGAATTTAAACCTGATTATGGGACTACTTCCCTCTTTACATCTCTGTTTTGGACTTTGGAAGCAGAAGCTGATGGGAATGACCAAAAGTATATTGAAAAAGCACTGAGCAACTTGACCCAAGGAGGATTCTACCTCATCTCATGGATGAAAGCTCTTATTTTTAAAAATAAGAGATGCAGATGTCCTATACAAGGACAGTTATTAAAATTAGCTGCTTTTGTTTAACAAGCACACTACTTGTTATTGATTTTTTTTTATTATCGAAGAAAATGTCCAAAGTTAGTTTCTTGGCTAACAGCCCATTATGTTAACAAAATTCTCACCTCCAACTTAAGATTCAACCTTTTCATTAAATACTTCAATCTCTGAGGTCACAGAAGACCCTCAGCTTACAACTTGGCATAGAAATAAAAGTTTTTTATAGCCAGGATGCAAGTTTTAAGAAAAGGAGATTTCATAATTAGACAGCCTAGCAAAAGGCTAGCAGAAAGCTGTGCTCGTTATGCATGCAGTAAGGTCGCACAATAAGGCTGAGTGGATAAAAACCTTAGACAAGTATATCACATCATAATTGCTTCCTTTCCTGGTGGTTTTCTGTCACGAATATTCATACAATTAGGTGAGGAGGTGACACTATAGAGAGCTTTTGGGTTTTGATGTTATTACACCTTATGGGTGTGAAATTTGATAATTTCACAGGTATAGAAAATAACTTCTAGCTGCCTTATATTTTTAAGACAAGCGGATGCAAGGGTAATTTTTCAGTCTTCTGGATGTGTACATTTATTTACTTATATTTACTGAAAAGCCTATTGTAAGTCACTTCTTAGTCATAACAACCTAGTATTGAACGTAGAGAAGGAATATCGTTCACATAAGAGTACTGCATATTTCTCTTTATCCTTCTTGCAGAGAAACTCTCAAAGAATTTCCGACAGAGGATGAGTGAAGTTAAGAGGATTCTTTAGCTATATCTTCAGTAGTTGTTATCAATTCTATTCTTTAATTGAAACTGAAGTGAACAGCTGTTAGATTTCCTCCTATTAAGCACTATCGTGGCAGATTTTAAACAATAAACATTTAATGCTATTTGGTATCTTAAAATCAGCACCCCCCAAAAAACCATCTGACTGCGATAACTAGAGATACAAATGGCAAGCTATTTATGTGATTGAGCTGGCTGTTTAGAAGTATCAGCGGTTAGGAAAGTTGTATATTTATTCATACTTTCAGAGGAAAGATAGAGTCACTTGCATGAAACAGAGCATGTGTGTTTGCACCTGTCTGAAAGAGAAAAGGGAGAAGTGAGGGTATAGAGTTTGATACCTGTTGGCAACACGAGCAGGTTTGTGTAACACTGCTATGTGCCAGGTTGGATTGATTCCACTCTATTTGGTCTAGTACTAAACACAAACTGTTGGAATTGAGACAGATTCAAGACATGACTGAACACCAACGAACCACAAAGGAATTCTTGCCTATGTTAAGTGGTGTCACCTTCACGGCGGTAGGCAGTAACTAAATAAGGATTTGAATTAATCTCCTCTGTAATAGCCACATAGAAACTGCCATAGGCTTTCTGTACTAAAGCTTTGCAGTGCCTCCCAGGCTCCCCAGCCAAGCACCGTATACAGGTCTGATACTGTCTAGCAGGGATGCTGTCTGACAGCTCCGGGCTCCCGATTGGGATGCTGCTACCCAGAAGACAGTGTAGCCAAGCAGAATGTAAGTATGTGTTACTCCCCTCTCTTTCTCAAAGAGAAGATGATGCCTTTAGTGAAACAGACAGCTTCAGGGGTCGACAGGCTCCTGCATTTCTTCTCTGAGAACCTTGGCAGTGACGCAGCTAATGAGCGACTGGAGCTAAGGTGCTTTCTCCCTCTCGGAAGTTTCAGTTGGGTGCGTTACCTATTTAGTCAACCAAAGAAGGTGAAGGAAAACAACTTGTGGGACAGGGATGACTCCTGGCTAGCTACAGCTAAAGATTCATTCCTCCCTTAGCTTTTAAAAGGAAGAGAAGCATTTCTGGGATGGTTTAATCTCTGAAAGTAGGAAAGAAAGCTACTATACCATCTCTATTTATTTATTTACCTAGGGAGTGCAAAGCTTTATTTTTTGGGGGGGTGGGGGGGTGGTTCATTGTTTTTGTGGGGGGGGGGGGGGGGGGGGGGCGTTGGAGAGGGAAGGTGGTGATAAATCAGGGGGATTTCCCCCCCTCATGGTTCTTCCAGCCTCCTCCTCCTTCATTTACATATTTGGCTGGTGGGTGATTTTTATTCTCAGCACGAAAACTGCAATCTATTTCAATGCATGAATGCAGCCCTGCATCTATTCAACACTGTGAAATAGCCTAGAGATGTATTGTGCTAAATAAGAAAATGAGAAGAAACAGGTTCTCCAGCCTTGGAAGCAACCCTCTGAGATCCAAAGTCCTCATCCTTTAAAGGAAGGAAAAGGAAAGAAAACAATAAAATAAATCCCACCACCAAACCACCCCCCCCAAAGAAAAGAAATCAGGAGAGAAATAGCCAAACCACCACCACTCCTCCTCTTCCCCAGGGAATATTAAAAAAAACCAACCCTAACATCCCATGACATTTTCATTATCAGGAATTGCAAAACATATGACTTAATGAGCCACAACAGTTCATCCTAATACTATTACCTATTAGTGAGGAAGGCACACACAGTGCACCTTGCAAGAACACAGCCACTAAGTCAAAAAGAAATCTACAGAGACAGGTCTCTACCAGTGAGACATAAATAATAATAAAATGAATACTCACTCTTTCAAGGACCAAGGAAACCGCTTCCTGACAGCCACTTCACACCCGGATTGAAAGGGTGAGGTAAAAAAACATTAGCCAGTCCCTGTGAACAGGCAGGATTCTCCAGATTTTCTTTTCATGCTTTTTGAAGCTGCTGATGCTGGAGGAGATGCTGGTTACTTAGCTTCTCGGGTTTCTGTGCCTGCATACTAAAGTGCAGTTATTAATTTCTCCCTTTGCACAAGCCAGCGGCAGCAGCACGTCTCCAGGAAAGCAGGGATATTCCAAATAAATCCACTAATTCCGGGTCTGAGCGCTCCAACGTGCCTGCCTGCCAAATGTAACTGTGAAGTGATGTGGAAAAGTGAGCTGGGAGCCTCCCCTGACAGCTCTTATTGGGCTGATCTCGGAGGCAGGTCTAGCGCTTGGAAATTCATGTAAGCAGTTTTGGGTGGTGGTTTTTCCTCCTCCCTCTCCTTCGCACCCCCTCACCCCGCCTTTAACCCGGTAAGCACACAACTTTTCCACAAACCGTGGAGCCACTCGATCCCCGGAGCCGAGGCAGACGCCAGCGCCAACTCCGAGCCGGGGCATTTCCCCCAGGCCGGGCGGGAAGGGCGCGGGGGCGGACGCCGAGGCGGCCCCCGCCGAGGGAGGGGGGAGGCTGGGCTCTAA